>MU558159.1:622527-695027 GCA_024362625.1 Silurus asotus | reverse complement strand
TGTCAATACGGACACTTTATAAAGACGCACGAAGGCGTGGTCAGATTTGACCAGCGGCACAAAAAACGAATCAGAGGCGCACATAGATTTGGGTGAAAGTGACGCGGACCAATGAAATTCCGGGAAAACAAAAGACCCGCAACCTCATTGGATTTTAAAAAGGAAAATAGACCTTCACGTGTTGCAGGATTTTTTTTTTCGTAATATTCAGCTGCATGTATTTAAAAATTGGAAATGTGTCTAAAAAAGAATTATGATGTTAAATGCAAAATCGAGCGGTGTAATCAGAATATCATCCTTTGATTATAATATTAACCAAAAAGCATCGTTAGCAAAATAGCAGAAGATGAGCATGACACCTGCCGGCTGCTGGAGGATTATTGGCCTTTTTAAAAACGTCGTCAGGTTTGTGAGATACGTTTGTGCCTATAAATCGATTTGGATTTCTAGCTAAATTGTAAGTCGCTATAGCGTGTGGAAATGGCGAGATCAAGATGGCGAACATCTCCATAAACCTTCTACATGTTTAATTCCATAGGCGAAGAGTGTACCTCAGGTGTCCTGTAGTCTCTGGTCAGGCTTGGCTGTGCAGACCGTTTTGCAGCTGTCCTGTCACCGGTTTCGAGGACACAATTTTCGCTTTGTCTTCAGGACGAGGTCGTTGTGGGGTAGCCGTCGTGCGCGTGAGCGGACCGGATGCTGCCCGAGCTCTGCGCGCACTGACCAGCCTGAAGCGCGCGCCGAACCCCCGCACTGCGCTCCTCCGCAACATCACCCACCCCACATCTCAGGAGCTGCTGGACCGGGGCCTTGTTCTGTGGTTCCCAGGTGCGTGATCAGAGATCGTGATGAGGATTCGTCTCCTGACGGTTCACACAACGTTTTTTTTAATTATATTTATTATTGTTTTTTTATTTTTATTTTTTTATTTTTTTTGTATTCTGCAGGTTCTGCACGAAAATCGAATGTTGTAAAACCATTTATTTGTTTGTCAATAATGAGTCATCTTATCCATATTTACATGAAACTGTAAAAGTGCATGTAAGCACGTTCACACCTTTATTAAAAATGAAAAACTTAAATGTGCATGCAGAGACAGACCAAAGAAATAAAATAAAAAAATCATTTATTCAGTCATCACAAAGAACCACTTTATTCTGGTCAGTGCCACAGTGCATGTCCCGTGTGTGTTTACACACATCAATCAGGCATACCATTATGACCACCTGCCAAATATTGTGTTGGTCCCCCTATTGTTGCCATAACAGTATTAACTTCTTCAGCAATTTGATCGGGCCGGTCTTCGCTCCCCATGTGCATCAGTGTGCCTTGGTTTTACAGGACCCTGTTGCTGTTACTTTATTGGACCACATTGGATAGATAATGATCACTGCAGACTGGGAACATCCCACAAGAGCTGCAGTCCTTGAGATGCTCTGACCCAGTCGTCTAGCCATCACAATCTGGCCCTTGTAAAACTCGCTCAAATCCTTACACTTGCCTATTTTTTCCTGCTTCTAAACCCACAAACAGGTGCTATGATGAGGTAATCACTGTTATTCACTTCATCGCTCATCATATTATAATGTCATAATGTTATGTCTGGTTGGTGTATGTACACCTGGGGGCAATTAAGACACTATTTTACTTCTGACATTTTTTCTGAACAAATACTGTGTTAATCTCAACACTGACAGCATCTTAAGATAATGATTGAACCAGGGACCCTGGAGCTGTGAGATGTGAATTTTACACTCTCCACCACTGTAGGGTCCCAAAAAGTCCTCGTTTTGCTTTACTTCAATCACTTCTTTTTTTTTCATCTGAAGGTCCATTTAGGGATATTTAAGGCATAGGAAATTGTATCAAGAAGTATTAAGCCTGTATACAGCTGTTTCTGTTAACACTATTGGCCTTGAGACCTACTTGTTGGTCATTATCCTGTAGGAAGATAAACAATTTGCATTGTTTGTTTCATTATTTTGGCAGTATGCAAACTTTTGCACTCAACAGTATGAAATAATGAATGTATATACACCAGTGTTGCGAGTTGTGGGATCTAATATTGGTCTATATTCTTTTGGCACTGTCTACTTTGTGTTTTCTTTAAGGTCCTCACAGTTTCACAGGAGAAGACAGTGCTGAGTTTCACATACATGGAGGACCTGCTGTCATTAATGGTGTTTTACAAGCCCTTGGTATGACTATTATCTTCAATAGAGCATTAATAGTACATTTTTACCCACAAGATGGCAATAACAGTTGGTTCTTTTTGTAAACTGAACAAAATTATAAACGCAACACTTTTATTTTTGCCCCCATTTTTTATGAGCTGAACTCAAAGACTTCTTCTATGTACACAAAAGGCCAATTTCTCTCAAATGTTTACATATCTGTCTGAATCTGTGTTATTGAGAACTTCTCCTTTACCGAGAGAATCATCCACCTCACAGGGGTGGCAAATCAAGATGCTAATTAAACAGCATGATTATTGCACAGATGTGCTTCACGTTTCAAATAAAAAGCTTAAGAAAAAAAGGTTCAAAAAAATTCAAAGAATTTGGCAGGACATCCAACCGGCCTCACAACCGCAGACCGCGTGTGACCGCGTGTGCCCAGGACCTCCACATCCAGCATCTTGATCTCCAACATTGTCTGAGATCAGCCAGCCAGTCTGACATGACAATCAGTTTGCATAACCAAACAATTTCTGCTCAAACTGTCAGAAACCGTCTCGGAGAAGCTCATCTGCATGCTCGTCGTCCTCATCGGGGTCTCGACCTGACCACAGTTAGTCATTGTATCCGACTTGAGTGGGCAAATGTTCACATTCAATGGTGTCCAGCACTTTTAAAAGGTGTTCTCTTCATGGATGAATCCTGGTTTTCACTGTACAGTGCAAAATGCGTGAGTAATACAGTAAAACTGCACATTTTATAGTGACCTTTTATTGTGGCCAGCCTGAAGCACACATGTGCAGTAATCATGCTGTCTAATCAGCATCTTGATTTGGCACCCCTGTGAGGTGGATGATTCTCTCGGTAAAGGAGAAGTGCTCACTAACACAGATTTAGGCAGATTTGTGAACAATATTTGAGAGAAATAGGCCTTTTGTGTACACATAAAAAGTCTTGATTTTTGAGTTAATCTCATGGAAAATGGTGGCAAAAACAAAAGTGTTGCATTTATAATTTTGTTCAGTATACATTCCCCCTCTGACTCCACAGATATTGCAATTCTACCATAAATTTTTATACAAATTTTTTTATTTATTTTCATTTTAGGGAGTCTGCCCGGGCTGCGACCTGCAGAGGCAGGGGAGTTTACCCGACGTGCGTTTCATGCTGGAAAGTTGGATTTGACCGAAGTAGAGGGGTTGGGTGATTTAATCCATGCAGAGACTGAAGCTCAGAGAAGACAAGCACTCAGGCAGATGGCGGGGGACCTCGGGCGCCTATACAACGACTGGAGTCAGCAGCTTAAACATGTAAGTTTTTATGTCAAAATAGCAGAATCAATATTAGGTCCAATTCAGTATCAAACATAAAGACAGTAGTAATATTACATTAACATTGCACATGTCGCTTAATTTAGTATATTAACACATAATGTCAACCACAGCAAAAGTACTGTAATATTATTACAAAATGTTCACAATGTTGCAATGGACATTTTTGTTCTATATTCAGTACAGTTTGTTTAAGCATTGGCTGCTAAGTAACATGACCTTAAAACCTTTTTCATTTATGCAGAATTAAATTTATTGTGATGTGTTTACTAGTGCAGTTGTGTTGACTATTTTACACAGGCTTAGAATGCAGGTCAGCCGGTCAGATTTCAGTACATCAGCAGGTGGCGTTGTTGGACTAAAACACCGAAGTGCCTCTAATAAATTATCAATCAGTATTGAAGTATTGAGAATGCGAGTGTGTGTTTGTGTGTTTGCAGGTGCACACGTTTAAATGTCTTTATTATAGAATAATGCATGTCACTGTGGGTGTATGTGTATATCTATGTATTTGTATGTCTCTGTGGGTGTATATGTGTGTGTATGTATATCTCTATGTATTTGTATGTCACTGTAGGTCTGTGTGTGTGTGTGTGTGTGTGTTTGTGTGTATGTTTCTATTTATTTGTATGTCACTGTGGGTGTATGTATGTATGTGGACTTCACAGTGGATATGGTTGATACCGTCGTGTATGTGTATTTTGGAGCTTGTGTACATACCTGTGTGTGTGTGTGTGTGTGTGTGTGTGTGTGCGCACACATGCATACCTTCTTTTCTCCTGCCTGTTTGTGTTTTGGATCTTATCCAGAGCTGTTCAGTAGGTGAGGAGCACAGCTCAGGAGGCAGGAAATCCTGCCATGGGTGTACGCCAGAGTTTCTTATGTTCCTGAGGGATTTGAGTGACAGGGTGGCTCGCTGGTCTCATACAGAGGAATTTTGCAAGCACTCCAAAGCACATATTTTCAATGGTCCAGTGTAAAGCGTGCAGAAACATTTGCAGATTGCATAGTATTTAAAATAAGGACATCTATGCCGTTCTTAAGTCTGTTAGACATGCTTGTATTTTGTATTTATTTTTTTTGTATTCTATCTCGGTGACAATATTATTATTATATTAACACAGTTGAGAAGCGATTTTTTTTCTTTGTAGAATTTTAAAACTGAAGTTTAATATCGTAACGCTTTGGACAGTTTAGTTCAGATATTCAATCTGGGATTGCATTTGTGGCATCTTGCAAACACCCTTATCAAGAACAATGATTTCATTTGTACAAGTGAGTAGTTAAGGGTTACTTGCTGAAGGTAAAAGTAAAAATTGTATTGATTTAATTCTGCAACGATGCTTTGGTACAATGTCCATTGTTAGAGGTGGTATAGAAAGTAAATGAAATTAAGTGGTAGATTGCCAGAACTGGGATTTAAACTCACAACCCTCTGATTAGAAGTCCAATGTAAGTCCAACAAGTTTTGTGCTTCTGTTCTAATAAATGGCACTATGGACTATTTTAAAATGAATATACCTGCTGATGTGTAAAAGTTATTTGCATTAAGTGTTTTATTGCTACTACTATGATAATTATGTGACGTAATATAAATAAGGCAGCAGGGGGTCTGTGTATGCTATATTCATTGATTAGTATTTCTTTGTTTGTTTATCTTTGCTTTTTAAAAATCTAAAAAAACAGTGACCTTTATCTAAAACTAATACTTTATTTAATCTACTCAGTAACACATCCTAATCATCCAGCAGATTTTTTTCAGTTTTTTTTGTTAAAAGTCTAATTGTTTTGTACATCTTGCTCACACATTTGTATTTCATGTGCTGTATTGATAATGATTATTTTAGAAATACTGTCCATTGATTAGATGAAAGATTGGTACACTATGTCCAAAAATTTGTGGACACCAGACAAGTAAACCTGTATGTGCATTTTGAACGTCTTATTTAAGATTTACCTAATTTTTTTTATAATGTCCACTTTTTTTTTTTATAATGAGCTCTACTGCTATACCTGCAAGAGCATTAGTAAGATATGACACTGATGTTGATTGAGGAGGTCAGGGGTGAAGTCTGTGTTTCATTTCAACCCAAAGGTGTTTAGTAGGGATGAGGACAGGGATCTTTACAGGACTCTCGAGGTCTTTTCTGCAGCTCACTTTGTGTACAGAAAAACTCCCATGCTGGATAAGGTTTGGGGCTCTCAGTTCTAATGAAGAGGAATTCAAAACTACAAAATACAAAGACATCCTTTACAGTTGTGGTTTTCCAACTTTGTGGCAACAGCCTGGGGCTGAATTACATGGGTGTAATGATCAGGTGTCTGTATAATATGTCTTAAAATGTCAGTTATTATATTTTAGTTGTTTTGCTGTTATTCTAGTTGTGAACTGCTTTAAAATGAAAGGAATGATTAGTGCCAGTTTGTTTAAAAAAACTTGTATCGCACAAAATGGATGCCAGTCTTCTTTGATAAGTAGCAGTAGTAACAATGCTGTTGTTGGCAACGGTTATGTTTGGGATTGTGTAATGTTTTTTTTGTTATTTTTTTTGTTTGTGTTTTCCGACCTTTCCTGGGAGGTCCGAAAAAACATCCCACCATTTGGATTTAGTCCAACTCTTCAGCCTGTGTTGATTAAAGCCAGCATGTCAGTGTTCTCTGCGTTCTCTGCTTTCACAATGACCAAGGCAGAGAAATTAAATCCTTAAATGATGAAGGTTCATTAAAAAAAAGGTGGTAAAATCTTCAAGGACTCTTTTATTTAATTTTGCATGGAAACGTGTTTTAGTCAATTGGAGCAAATTGAGAATAAAAATCACTTTCTTTTTATTTTGAACATTAATTGGATGTTTTGTTTTAATTGCAGTGTTTAGCACACCTGGAAGCTTTCATTGACTTCAGTGAGGATGAGCTCATAGAGGATGGAGTCTTAAATCAAGGTGTGTCTCAAAATCTTGAGAAGATAAGCAATTAAGGCATATTTTTCCAGTACAAAATGAAAAAAACTTCCTGTTTGCACCAGGAAGTCTGTTTCACAACCACTGTATTATTGTAGTCCAGGTGTTGAAATGTCAGTTTCCTTTTGGAGAAATGGTCAGAATGTTTCAATGCAGCTTTGCAGTACGAAAAAAATAACATTCCTCGCTACGTGCTTAGTGTACCTGTTATCATTTCCCCTGCATCTGTATTAGGCAGGGACACATTGTATTTGTGTTGCGATGTGTTCCTCAAGAGAGTTTACGGGACTTTGTCATGCGTCAAGGAACAAGGCTGTCACA
The DNA here is from genome assembly GCA_024362625.1 of Silurus asotus. Lineage (NCBI taxonomy): Eukaryota > Metazoa > Chordata > Actinopteri > Siluriformes > Siluridae > Silurus > Silurus asotus. The sequence goes on along the minus strand of MU558159.1, from coordinate 688,241 downwards.
GTCCATCTCCTTCCTCTGAGTGACATCAGCTTGGCTGGCAGTGGCTGGAAGCTGAAGTGCAAACGGATGCTGGCTTTGATCTGAAGTTTTAGAGATTTTGCTGGCTACAGCACTCAATAGAATTGGCAAGATCATTTATGTTATGAACATTTATTTATTTTGTACTTCCATCTCAAAGTGGTTGAAGTACTCAAAAATGAGATTTGATATGAGGTTACATTTTTATGAAAAATGCAGAAAAATAAGTTGTTCACAAGAAATCTAAAATATAATTTTCTTTCTCTCTTTTATATTTATATATATATANNNGTGTGTGTGTGTAGATATAAATATAATTTATAAATAGATATATTTATACAAAAATTCTAAATAAAGTGTGTGTGTGTGTGTGTGTGTGTGTGTGTGTGTCTTTTCATTCAAACCTGGATACATATTTGTGCTGAGCTTGTTTGCGCACCAAAAACATTTATCCAGGTTTGAATGAAAGGACTTGAGTGCCCTGCCCAGAGCTCTGACCATAACCCTATAAATATTATATTCAGATTTCTATAAATTAGCTCTCTGACCGAGTCCTTTGTTTAAATTATATTAGCTTGAGTTAAACTAGAACATCGACTGCACCCCATTACATCTGTGCCTCTTAATTTGTGACCTCACCAATGCTCTTGTAGCTGAATGACCACAATGTCCCACAGACACACAATATCTAGTAGAAAGCCATCCTGGATAAACTATTTTTATGCTAAGGGAAAGGGTGGGAATAAATCTGGAAAAAAAATTTAAAAACCAAATGTAAGTAAAATGGTCAGGTGTACAGAAACTTATGGACATCCTCCAAATTTCTGACACAGTACTTACACATTCATCTCATATTAAATTTTCTCCATTACAATAATCTTTCAAAACAATTACCAAAGAGGAGATAAGAACCATTAACTGAACAAAGACACCTGAAGTACCTTTGAGAGAACAAAACATGTCTAATGCTTTTTGCATATGCATATTTATTCTGTTTATATACAACAAACTAGTTAATTAAATGGTATAAGGATTTACTTTAACCAAACACAAAATGTAAACTTTTGTTTTTATTGAAAAATCCTCTCTTAGTATGAATAACAGCTTTACAAACTCTTGGCTACCAGAGTACAACTAAAATACTTAATTAACTCTTGTGTGCACCTTTTTTTTTTAAAATATTTATTTATTTACTTATTTATTTTTTTTATGAAAATGTTCTGGCAAAGATTTTACAGTTGTGATTTCATGCATAGTGCTGCTGGGGAGACGGATGAGTTTGAGTTTCTCTTGAAAATTTTCTACTGTTAACATGATTATTGTTATTTTAAAACTGAGTTTACATTTAAAGGTATTCAGTAGATAACCTGGAGAACTGCTACACAAAACAGACCTTTTGGTAGGTTTGAAAGGTTTTTAAAATTGAAACACCAGTAAGTGTTTGTGCTTAGTGACAGTTTAAGACAATAGATAAAGCTGCCATTTTTTTTAACTCACAATGTATGTAAAAGTGGTAAAAGGACAGAGAAATTTGTCAGTTTGTGGTGTTTAACTTTTCTAGCACAGTGTATTAGGATCATGAAAAAGGCTAAAGAAACATGTACTGTAGTCATTTAAATTGTGGCTTGTCTGATTGCGATTCATTTGAAGATATTACCACACACAATTTCTAAATTTTCTAAAATTGATTAGTAAAAGAAATAGAAGTAAGAAGTTCTCCTGCAACCCTGTTTGTACCTCAAGCGACCCCATGTAAGGTCACGCCCTTTATTATTATATATTTTTTGCTAACCTCAATATAATTCTTAACATTTATAAAACTTTCCTGGAGTAGTTAAATGTTAAATCTTCTCATGCAATGCTTTTGTTTCGATCCATGCAGTGGACATTGCAGCATCGAAGCTACAAGTGGAAATACAGAAGCATCTTTCTGATGAGCGACGAGGTGAACGACTGCGCACTGGTGTACAGGTGGTCATAGCCGGATCAACCAATGTGGGCAAGAGCAGCCTTTTCAATTTACTGTGTAAGAAGCAGCCCGTGGCATTGATGTTTATAAATGCCTGGTTTCCTTTACTAACTCTACTTTAGTACTATTGTAATTGAATACTTGTACTCTTTATTGATTTCATTGCCCCTTAAAAACTTATTTTATTCTAAGTTATTTAGTGTACTTGTTACAAATCTTTAAGGTTTCTTTTCTCATCCAGCCAATGATTATGCAATATGACAATCCACTGGATTAAGTTTAGCATTTAATCAAGTTCATAAACACCCTGCATATATTAAGCAATTCTGATTTTTTTATTTTATTGTGTTGTTGCATTTAAAGGAAACTTCTCTAGGTTATGTATGTAACCCTAGTTCCCTGAGGGAACGAGACAATGCTCAAAGCTTTGGGAACACGACTATACTGTCCACGTTCTGAAAAATGGGTGTAATCAGTCAAATTTGGACACAGGCCAGGAAATATAAAATGCACATGGAGTGAAGCCGGTGCCAGCTTCTGTAAAAGAGAAGGAAGCGCTACAGGGATGCCGGCAGTGTGGCAAAAAGACGAAGCGTTCCTTACAGGAACTCGAGCTGCGTCGCAATGCTTTGGGAATGAGTGTCCAATCACTCTAATTGACTAATGTGTGCGGCACAGCTAGGTCGAAGTACAGAAGGGCCAGGAGTGGCCCTATGGTCCAGTTTGTAGAACCAGATGAAGGGTAGACCAGCCGGCAGTGTTGCAGCTGTCTTGAAGGGGTACTCCAGAGGACCAAGCCTTAGAGGCTGTCACACACTGGGTCAAGTAAGTCCAGTGGATTAATGAGAGGATGCGGTGGCATCAATGTTCAAGGTTTATTTATTAGCAGGGAGGCCTCTCCTCGGATGGCTATAGCAGACGAGCAGTTGCTCAGACGTCCTCCAGGGCCCCGTCCAGTTTTATCTACCTACCTACCTACCTACCTACCTACCTACCTACCTACCTACCTACCTATCTATCTATCTATCTAAGAGAAGGAAGCGCTACAGGGATGCCGGCAGTGTGGCAAAAAGACGAAGCGTTCCTTACAGGAACTCGAGCTGCGTCCCAATGCTTTTTGGAATGAGTTTCCAATCACGCCAGACTGACCAGTCCCTGACTAATGTGTGTGGGCACAGCTAGGTCGAAGGACAGAAGGGCCAGGAGTGGCCCTATGGTCCAGGTTGTAGAACCAGATGAAGGGTAGACCAGCCGGCAGTGTTGCAGCTGTCTTGAAGGGGTACTCCAGAGGACCAAGCCTTAGAGGCTGTCACACACTGGGTCAAGTAAGTCCAGTGGATTAATGAGAGGATGCGGTGGCATCAATGTTCAAGGTTTATTTATTAGCAGGGAGGCCTCTCCTCGGATGGCTATAGCAGACGAGCAGTTGCTCAGACGTCCTCCAGGGCCCCGTCCAGTTTTATCTACCTACCTACCTACCTACCTACCTACCTACCTACCTACCTACCTACCTATCTATCTATCTATCTATCTATCTATCTATCTATCTATCTATCTATCTATCTATCTATCTATCTATCGTGCATTCAGAAATGACCTGTATATATTGCATATATCAAATAATATATGTAATAATGAAATGTCCTACAAAAGTTTGACACATGTGAAGAGGTCAAAATGTGACAACAAATGGTTAAACACTGGGGCTGGACGACATATTGTTTCTCATTGAAGTGGACACTGCACAACAAAACACTCAAGGTCGGAAGTACAAATGACTAACAGAGACTGCTATTCGTCCACACAAGCACAACGTGCACGGTGTACGATCAGAGCTTAAAGGAAAACTCCCTGGAACACACTGATTGTGTTTATAATAAACTGTGATGTGCTTAGTGAATAATTTCTGCTGCTAATTTGTTTGGTAAAGCTATTTCTTCAAATATTCCTGTGAGACCTACATGGTTGAATGATGGCACACTAAACCATAAAGGAGATCACTAGCAAAAGTTACAATGAAATAGAGAAAAAAATATTAATAATACCAAACATTTACAGTAGCATTTAGTAGATCCCCTCATTCAGAGTGTCTTACAATTATTTCATTTATACAACTGAATACTTGTGGGTTAAAGGCCTTGCTCAAGGGTCAAGTCAAGTTTGGCAGTGGCAGGCTGTTCAGAAGTCATTTGTCATATCCAAAGAGTTGCCACTTCTCTTCCCTTGCAAACAGAAGTGAAGATGGTCAGGTTTTACAGGATTTTAAGGATTTCTTATCATATTAATGTAGGCAAAAGAAACAAACAGCACTGAGTTGGAAATGTGGACTGTAACCAGCTTAGCTAGTCACCAATTTACCTGATCATGAAGGCTTTGTTAGAGAACTTCAGTATTATTGACATTATAAAATTGGAAGAATCGGCCAAACCCAAAATGGCAAAATTAAGCTTATAAAATAAAGCAATATTAAGATTTTATGGTCTTAACAACAAATCAGTGATCGGAAAATTAGCAAGAAGTAAACAAGAATTGTAGATCTTTACTTTTCTATCTATCCTGTGTAGATTTTACAAAATATACACCCAGGTTTGTGTTAATTTTACCTCAAACATTCTAATCATTCTTGCTTTTCAGAGCATGGACAACGCAGTCACATTCCCAATGTGATGCAGCTCATAGTTCCTGAAAGAGAACTGATTTACTGACAGTTCTAATTAGGCAAAAAAAAAAGTCAATATGACTTAACATTGTATTGCATGTTACAATGTAACAGTGATTACACTGAGTACATTTTGCAAAGTTTTTCGTTCCACTTGAGTACATACCTAATTGCCTGGATGCAATTTAAGTCTTATTTGCCATTACTTTTTACAGTTATAAGTCTGATATCTTTGCTTCATTTTGTTAAATGTTTACATTGTGTTTTATTTAAACGGTACCATGTTTGTGCTCCTACCAAAGTCTTTCTAAGAGTACAGCAAATGGTCAATTAATTTTCAACAGTTCTTTATAAATTATAAATTGTAGTTGCTATTGTCATAACAATAACTGGTAAAAGATAATCAAATAATTTTGATCTGACCTAAATGCATGGAAACGTATTTGGACAAAGTCTGCTGAATGGATATCCCTCATTGATTAGTTTAATTCTATTTAAAATAGAGACTAATTTGCTCTGTCTTAGACAAGAGCTTAGATTCCATGCATCCTATTCAGAAGACCAGCATTTTATTCTTTCACTTTGGAGATTTGCTCTGGAACAGTGTATTGTTCCACATCTGAAGAAACTGTACGGATGTTCTTGCACTACACCGCCTAAAGGTTGCAGACATATTTAACCCACAGTTCAATTCGCAGAAGATACATGGTGGAATATATCAATGAGTCACTGTCTACTTGAGACGTACGTCCTGTCATGACGTGTTGGAGAAACGTTCAGCATCATCTGTTTGTAAACGTGTTTCCTTATATATTGGCCGAGCCGATTCTAGACTAGAGGTGAAATCCTGCAATTGTTTTATTAAGTAGGTCCAAGTTCCCTTATCAGGGTTTATTAGGATAAATTGATGTCTGAAATATCGCTAGACATAACAACTCCAGGCAGTCATTACTCAGGCCACAGCTCCTTCCTCTGCCTCTGTAAAATCATCTCCTGCTCTGTAAATGAGCAGGAGATGCTTACACAGTGTGTTGGAGTTAAAAAAAGAAAAAAAAAGGGAAATAAAGCAGACACTGCAATGACATTTCTATCTGCTGATTTCCATTTACTTGGTTTTATTTCATTTGTTTATTAATGGTTACATATATTTGATCATTTTAAACATAATTATTTTTTATACAGTTTACCTTTATAATCTAATGCATAAACATGGTAGAGTTAGAGAAAGTGCACCTGATGAGATAAAAGGAAAAGTCAAGAAAGTTTTTGTTTGTAATTAAAAACATTTAACAAATAAATCTGCGATGATAAAGATCTAGGGTTTTAAAGCTTACGTAATAACTGTAGATAATGCTCGAGGTGTTTTTGGCACACAGGGCAGTAATGACAGTAGCGAGGGTGCAGGACAGGGTGTGTGGATATCGCTGAGTTTCCTGCCCCAAGTGACCCGCATTCATTAGTTCTCAGTTTTATTCCTGTTATTGTTTCCAGTCTGCCTCAAAATTTTAGAGCTTGTTTTTTTTTATTTGTCATTAATACTGGGACATGGTGTTTTGATTAGTTTTCCTTTTAAAAGCTCTGATTTTATACAAGAGATTAATAAAAAAAAAAATTAAGGGTTTGTATGAAAACTCAAAATGTTGTTTTGTATATAGATTATATCTTTATATCTACACACTCACTTAAATAAATAAATATAATATATAAAATACCTAAAATACACGTGTTTTTTCCACAGGCCAACGTCCTGCAGCTATTGTGTCTCCGATACCAGGGACCACCCGTGACATTGTAGAGACGCCACTGGACATCGGAGGTTTTCCGGTTCTGTTGAGTGACACTGCAGGTTTAAGGGAGACGGACGACTTTGTGGAGCAAGAGGGTGTCCAGCGTGCCCTAAAAAGGTAAATATTGCTTGTGGGAAAGTGGTGAACAATATAAACAACACTGCGTCTAATTTAAACGCACTGGCATATTATTTTTGTGACATATTTTTTTTTAAATGCCCGGTGGAAGGAAACAAACACTTTTTCCTTATTGTGAGTGGAAACAATGATTTTAAAATTTCACCTCAGGTAGGTTTCCTGTGCTCTGCTTTTTTAGATTGTATGGACGAATGGGTTACACAATGTTTATGTAATACATGTCCAACTTAAAAACATTATCTAAAAAGAAAACAAATAAGAGTGATCATATATGTATATCCGACTTCTGATTACACTGATAATCATTACAAATTTTAGGAAATCTTTAAATGTTTTGGAGAAGAACCATCTTTATTGCTATTGTGAACAACCAAGAGGCTTTTAATTTAAACATATTGAAGAGGACACACTGAGAGGTAGCGGTTAACAGAACTACACCCACTGGTATTCAACCATCAAGATGAACTCTGAAAGTAAAGGAAAATAGCTTAATAATATAATATTTTTTTTAATTGCATCAAGGATTTCTTTCTTAACAAAATTTTAATTCATAAAAAAATTTACTTTAAACCTCTTTTATCACCATGATGGTCTATTTTCACTTCTGATACCACTTTTGTACAATACCTAAAATGCTAAATCAGGTGGATGGATCATGGCATTAATTAGCCCTTGCTTTTCCACCCAATGAGACTGATGCAGCAGCACTTTAGTCCTTCAGCCAGTTCTCTCACCTTCTCATACACTCCTGGGCAAAGCCTAAAATGGCAATAACTGCCTTAACAACAATTATTTATCAAAACATTTGCAAGAGTGAAACTAATGCACAGAGCTCCTGAGAACTCCTGTGGCACCATTTGTTGTTTACTTTTGCTGCAGTGGGCTGCTGGGCTAAAAACAGGGACATTCACATTTATAGTTTTGTTGTAAGCAAGAATGATTAAAATGTTTGAGGTAAAATTAACACAAAACTGGGTGTATATTTTGTTAAATCTACACAGGATAGATAGAAAGGCAAAGATCTACAATTCTTGTTTACTTCTTGCTAATTTTCCGATCACTGATTTGTTGTTAAGACCATGAAATCTTAATATTGCTTTATTTTATAAGCTTAATTTTGCCATTTTGGGTTTGGCCGATTCTTCCAATTTTATAACGCCAATAATACTGAAGTTCTCTAACAAAGCCTTCATGATCAGGTAAATTGGTGACTAGCTAAGCTGGTTACAGTTCACATTTCCAACGCAGTGCTGTTTGTTTCGTTCGCCTACATTAATATGATAAGAAAAAAAAAATACAAATTTGTTGAGTTTAAACCTGTAAAACCTGAACATCTTCACTTCTGTTTGCAAAGGAAGAGAAGTGGTAAATCTGTGGATATGACAAATGAACAGCCTGCCACTGCTGGACCCTTGAGCAAGGCCTTTAACCCACAAGTATTCAGTTGTATAAATCAAATAATTGTAAGACACTCTGAATGAGGGGATCTACTAAATGCTACTGTAAATGTTTGGTATTATCAATAATTTTTTCTCTATTTCATTGTAACTTTTACTAGTGATCTCCTTCATAGTTTAGTGTGCCATCATTCAACCATGTAGGTTTCACAGGAATATTTGAAGAAATATTTTTTTACCAAACAAATTGGCAGCAGAAATTATTCACTAAGCACATCACAGTTTATTATAAACACAATCAGTGTGTTCCAGGGAGTTTTCCTTTAAGCTCTGATCGTACACCATGCACGTTGTGCTTGTGCGGACGAATAGCAGTCTCTGTTAGTCATTTGTACTTCCGACCTTGAGTGTTTTGTTGTGCAGTGTCCACTTCAATGAGAAACAATATGTCGTCCAGCCCCAGTCTTTAACCATTTGTTTTCACATTTTTACCTTGAATTAAAGAAATATTAAAGGCCATCAAGCCATAAAACCTCTTCACAAGTGTCAAACTTTTGTAGGCCATTTCATAATTACATACATTATTTGATATATGTAATATAAACAGGTCATGTCTAAATGCACTATAGATAGATAGATAGATAGATAGATAGATAGATAGATAGATAGATAGAACGATAGATAGAACGATAGATAGAAAAAAAGTAAGAAAGAAAGAAAAAGATCAGTAACAATGAGAGATAAAACCAGATGGGTAATTTTTAATAATCTGAATTTTTTTTTCCTATAAAAATGATCACCTGTGAAAATAAATGGAGATATATATATATATATTTTTTTTTTTTCACTGATATCTTATTGCTTTTTTAATTGTCACTCTGGCCAGGTCATAACTAGAAGCCGTAATCAACAAGGCAGAATTGTTTTAAAAATAACAAGTTTTTTCTTTTACATTTACATTAACGTTTAAATCTTTTGTTAAAAAAAAAAAAAAAAAAAAAAAAAAGGAAATCCAGATTCTAAAATGGACAATGTACCACTACAATCTGAATAATAATATAAGAAATTGCTATTTATTCTGGCTTTATTTAAATTTATAAATTCATTTTGGCAGCATAATGCATTTAACATTTTTATTCATATTTTAAAAACACCAGATTTTAACACAAATCCGAGTTGAATCTTTACCATTTCACTGTTAATGCTTTAAAAATGTGAATCTCAGTTTTAAAATGGATTGTACTGCATCCATAACTGCAATAACTGAATTTTTATATTCTATACCAGATTATAATAATAATATTATATTATAAAATAAAAAAAAAGTTATAATAATTATATTCTTAGTTATTTTATTATTATTTTGATTATTATATAAATTTAAAATATGAAAAATCATAACATTTCATGTCATTGCATTCCAAATATAAATTTACATTTAGAACTGAATAATAACTCCCCTTTTTTGCCTTTTCTTCCAAGGTGTGCAGATCCACTGGTCGGTAGTCCAAGTCTAACGCAAACTCGCCATCGGACTAACCTGCAAAAGATCTTAATTTTTTTCCTATAAAAAAATGATCACCTGTGAAAATAAATGGAAAATATGTCCTAAAATAAAATACAAACATTTTTTTTTTTTTTTGGTTGAACAGGGCTTTACTAATATAACTGTCAGTGTGCATAAATTCAAATATGAGCCAATACAAAATCTTAATTTTTTATCTTAACACTTTTTTTTTGCTGATTAAGTTGTCACTCTGGTCAGGTCATAAGTAGAAGCCATAAAACAAGGCAGAATTGTTTTAAAAATACGTTTTTTTTTTTCTTTTTTCTTCGACAGGGTGGAAGTGGCAGATCTGACTCTAGTGGTCCTCGACTCAACACAGCTTCCTCAGGAGCCTCAGATGGTGCCAGATTTCCTGAAAGACTACCTCAACAATGTGCTGCCAAAAGAGACTGATCAGGATCACATGCCGCAGCGTCTCCTGATCCTTAACAAAAGTGATCTACTGCCTAATGAACATATCAGCATCATCCGGAAAGCCCTTAGTGATGTGTTACCTGTGGCTCCAGTCAGTATTTTATCGTGCAGTACCAGAGAAGGGCTAGCTGATTTCTTAAAAGTGTTGCAGGAGAGAGTTAAGACAATGTAAGTAAAACATTGTGATGTGTCTATTCCAGTTGTTTATGCATAAATGGATTTGCACATGAGAGAATCTAAATATAGTGGAAATGTCCGTATATTTGCAATGACATAAACCATTAAGGGGTTATAAAAACATATTTAATAAAACAACTTAATAATATATTATTACTTTATTATTAATGTTTAAAAAAAATAAAAATAAAAAAAACCCTATTCTAAAATGGACAATGTACAACTACAATCTTAATAATAATATAAAGAATTGCTGTTTATTCTGGCTTAATTTGAATTTATAAATGAAGTTGCATTTGTAGTCGAATTCAATTTAATTAAAATCTTATTCCATGGCTTGAATTGGTGTATAAAGATTTAAATAAAATTGCATAATAATCAGGTGTTTAATTTTGGCAGCATAATGCATTTAAAATTTTTATTCATATTTTAAAAACACCAGATTTTAACACAAACCCGAGTTGAATCTTTACCATTTCACTGTTAATGCTTTAAAAATGTGAATCTTAGTTTGAAAAGGGATTGTACTGCATCCATAACTAATAATAATCTGGTATAGAATATAAAAATTCAGTTATTGCAATTATATTCTTAGTTATTTTATTATTATTTTGATTATTATATGAATTTAATATATGAAAAATCATAACATTTCACGTCATTGCAATCCAAATACAAAGTTACACTTAGAACTGAATAATAACTTCTCTTTTTTTGCCTTTTCTTTCAAGGTGTGCAGATCCACTGGTCGGTAGTCCAAGTCTTACACAAACTCGCCATCGGACTAACCTGCAAAAGAGTGTTGAGGCCTTGAGTCAATATCATAAGTACAGAGACGTGGACCTGGCACTGGCAGCAGAAGGACTGCGCTTAGGTCTTAGCTGCTTGGGTAGAATCACTGGCAAGATTGGCACTGAAGAGATTTTGGATGTGATTTTTAGAGATTTTTGCATTGGGAAATAAATAGAACAATGTGCACAGTCCTTATGTCTGATGAATGATAACATCTCCAGGTTACGTATGTAACCCTAGTTTCCTGAGGGAATGAGACACTGCTTCGCAAAGCTTTGGGAACGCGACCTCCTTGTCCGCGATCTGAAATAATGTGTGTACTCAGTCAAATTTGATGCTACCAGGTCTTCGTACCATGGTTCGCCCGGCCACCTTGGAGGAGGAGGAGACGGACTCCGTCCCAGAGAACTCTCTCCAGAACTCCCGGAAACAGCGCAACGGGGGGAAAGTTGTACAGGCGTAGCCTCGGCCACACCTGAACCATGGCGTCACGGAGAGGAGCCTCTGGGAGGCTGGCCACAGGAGAATCTGGTGTGCCAGCCTGTACAGGGGGCCCAAGCTGAGACCTTCTTGATGGTTGAACCGAGGTGTTGTCTGAACAGATCAGCAGGTGATGATCTCTGAGGTCCGGGAAAAAAATGCTTCAATGCTAGAGGCACGGCCAGCATCTCAAAGTAAATGGGGCCCTTCCCATAGACCTTGGGCGGAGCGGTCATAGGTGAGGGATGCATCCATCATTATACATGGACACAATGTGGGCAGGGGAAAGCTGCACGTGCAGAGTAGTCAAATTGGATATAAAGCTAAGATTGGTGGTTCTTTGTAATAGAAAAAGCATACACTTCACTAATTTCAACCAATCTTTGAAAAAGTTGAGGATGCGGATGCCCTGAAGGTGCAGGGTGAGAGGGCAAGGCCAAACCGAAGAACCCGTTACTGTTAAGCTTTTGCCCCGAAAGCAAACCTCAGGAACTTTCTGTGAGAAGGAAGGATGGGTACATGAAAGTACGCATCCTTTAGATCTACCGTTACAAACCAGTCCTCGGATCTGATCTGAGACACGACCTGCTTAGTTGTCAGTATCCTGAACCTGAATCTCAAGAGTGGGTGGTTCAGCTGACGTAGATCCAGATGGGACACAACCCGCGTCCTTATTGGGGACTATAAAAGTACTAGCTTTAATACCCGGACTCTCTTTCTGATGGAGGGACTACCTTGATTTTAGTAGAGTGTGTTCTTGACCAGAGCCTGCTCGGTTCCCACCAGAGAGGGTAGGACCTCGTCGATCCTATTACCCCCGAATTGAATAGCCTCGCTCTACAGTGTGCAGGACCCACTGAGACATGTCTGGCAGAGCTTTACTGGCTGCCAGGTAGTCACCTAAGGGTATCAGTCACTTGAGACTGACCTCTGGTGTGCCTAGACCCAGGGGAGTTCTCCTGGACCACTACGTGACCGGGTGGAGAACAAGAAGGATGCTCTGTGGCAGGGTTACGGACCAGGTCCCTAAGGGGGCCGGAACAGGTCGGGCACCGTGTAATGTGGTAATACACACCCCTTCATGGCCAGATCCCCAGAACGTCCTATGTCAGGACTATTTCGTCCAAGCCCTTTTATAGAAGATGATGTTTCCAGTTCTGTCGCTTCTCAGGGCTTTGATGCAGAGCTCCGCGCAGGATACCTGACAGGGGGAGTGCAAGATGCGATGCTTCATACATGACCTGGACAGGGAACCCTGACGTGGAGGTTGCGGCAATGGTGTAAGAAAGCGCTCATAAGTTATATTGAGTTTGGCTGCGGCACGGGTCACAACCTCCATTAACTCATGGACCTCGCTGTCGCAGAGCACAGCCTTTGCAATGTCTGCAAGGTCCATCTGCAAATCCCATGAGCTAGTTTGACGCTCTGCCTCAACAAGAGCGGGGCCAGAACTGCGAGGAGTAAGGGCACCCTCTTTGAAGAATGCCCAGTGGGAGCAGAGCGAGCGCAGAGACATACGAGTACAGCAAGAACCGACCAAGAACTCTCAAGAACCAAGCTTCTCACCCAAGCAAGCCACACACACAGCTGAAAAGTGTGCATAACTTTCTTGTTTGCTTGTCTTTTGACAAACAATTTAAGACAATTTAACACATACACACAGAGTGCTTCGTGAACGAACAAAAGTTGGCACCAGCTATACTCCATGTACGTTTTAAACTTCCTGGTCGTGATGGCCCACGTCAAATTTTGACTCATTACACACATTATTTCTTAGCGTGGACAACGCAGTTGTGTTACCTAAGTGTTGTGATTTTTAATTTTCTGTGTTTAAAAGAACATTAACACAGGTTTTTTGTAGATTTTGTAAATTTGAAATAGATACAACAATAGAAAATGCACTTATTTTTATTATCATTTAATGGTCATAAAAAATATTACTTGAAAATAATAAAAAAAATAATCTATTATTTTATGGTTTGTTTAAACCCAACTAGAGAAGAAGGTCAACATATATGGTACTCCAGTGGTCGAGAAACAGCTCTACTGTTGCTAAGCAACTAGGAACTATGGATGCTAAACAAAGTAAGGTACCTAGACTATCCCTGCTAAAAAAAATAAAATATATTAAAACCATTACATACATTTGATTGTTTCTATAGATAATATTACAGACCATTAAAACACTTACCACCAGTGTCCATTTTATAGTGACTTTGTGTACATCATCAAATCATTATCCTCAAACCAGTGTAGAAAAACATAGAATTTATTATGTTTATTAATTTCTATTTACTGAGGTCCTCAGCAGAAAGGCAGATGAAGTGATGTAACAATTATGCCCACTGCATTGTTGGGGTGGGGGGAGTGTTATGATCCGGGAATGCTTCAGTTGGTCAGGGCTAGATTAAGCAATGTTATGTGCCCAAATAATGGTGAACCTCTTCTTCTTCCGGCTGCTCCTATTAGGGGTCACCACAGCGGATGATCCGTTTCATACCCACCTGTCCTCTACATCTGCCTCTTTCAAACCAACTACCTGCATGTCCTCCCTCTCCACATCCATAAACTTCCTCCTTGGTCTTCCTCATTTCCCCTTCAAGGCGGCTCCATCTCAGCATTCTCCTACCGATATAAGCCATGTCCTTCCTCTCCACATGTCCAAACCATCTCAATTGCGCCTATCTCACTTTGTCCTTAAAACATAATACATTTGCTGTCCCTCTAATAAACTCATTTCTAATCCTGTCCATCCTAGTCACTCCCAACGAAAACCTCAATATCTTCAGCTCTGCTACCTCCAGATCCACCTCCTGTCTTTTAACTGACTATCTGAATATACTGAATGACCACGTTTTTCCATCAATGGATTTTTTTCTTCCCTAATTGCACGGTTATAGACCAAGGTGACAGGATTCATCAGGTTTAAATTGTCAATGGGTGGTTCAGGGAGCATGAGGCATAATTTTTACTCAATGATTGACCTACACAGAGTCCAGACCTTAAACACAATAAAGAATATTTGGGATGTGCTGGAGAAGAATTTACACAATGGCCAGAGTCTTACATTATCAGTACAAGATATTGAACTTACCTGTACTTGAACGTCATGCAACTCTGAATCAAAATAAATGTTGGGCCTTGCATACTGTAAGCTCAATGAAACTATAATTAAAAAGCAGTTGATCAAAAGAGTGCAGTAGGTAGAATTTTCTTGAGCAGGCAGTGTACAATTCCTATTATAATTATTAAAATCATTACAAATTCTGTAATTGTTTCTACCTGCCTCAAATTGTGGTAAATAATTAAAGACTCCATCAAGTACAAATGACATTTCCATGGGAACTGTCAACAACACTGTACTCATAACTCATGGAGGGGTAGTGTTAAAAAAAATACACATTGAAAGTGGCATGATTGAGCCATACATGTAAAATCCTTTTGTAAAAATATGTCGAGTCGGACATAAAATGTGTAAAATAGACGTCATATAGTTACGTGTATAAACATACATGTACACAAGATTGAAGAGTTTATATGAATTGTCATTTAAAAGGTGTATAATAATTCAAATTGTATTTAAATGATAAAGCAGATCACACACTAAGAAATCTTTTATAATAGTTTTATTTTTTTTAACCTCTAGCAAAGATTGTTTTTGTGGTATATAGGGAGTTAAATAAAAACTGCAAAGTGTGCCTTTTTTGATCCAAAGTAAACGTTGTGGATGATCTTTTGGCTGTAAAGGAAGCAAACAGCTTAATGGGGCTCCCACAGGTCTTTGTTCTCCTGTCAATCCGACCTTCATTTAAATATTTATGCTCGTTTGTTGAACTCCTCACCCCTCTGATGGCATTGCCTTGTGCACTTCAGAAAGGCGCTTAAGGCAGCACACTGCACCCTCACCTTTTCCTACAATTCATTCCAAATGACGTCATGCCGTGTTCAGCCCACTGCAGGACCATACAGAGGTTAGAAGGTCTCACAAATCACACCACGCACTTTCTGCAAGCAAAGTATGTACTGTATTCCAATTCATAAAACAGATGGTGCTTAGAACAACACCAAGACCTATGTGGTAGGATTAAGATTGAGGTGTTTTTTGTTATCCCTCTTCCTTAAGAATGATGGTCAAGGTTATATAAATATAGTGTATATAAGTAACAAAAAAGTTACTAGTGTACTTGAGTAATGGGGGCCAATTTCTTGAGGTATGGTTTTCTTTTTGCATCCATCTTTAGGGAAATGTAAATATGTAAAGAAGCATAAGTATAGAAACGTTCTTTTAAATCTTAGAAGTTTTACTTTTTTTTTATATCGTCTGTTATTTGGGGTCCCTGGTGGTCTAGTGTTTAGGATGCGGCGCTCTCACCGCTGCGGCCCGGGTTCGATCCCCGGTCAGGGAACCAACCCCAGCCACTCTTAGTGCCGGTCCCAAGCCCGGGTATATGGGGAGGGTTGCGTTAGGAAGGGCATCCAGCGTAAAAACGTGCCAAATCATACTTGCGGAGGATCCGCTGTGGCGACACCTAATAGGAGAAGCCGAAAGAAAGGGGGTATATCGTCTGTTAATCATCCTGAACTATTTGTTTTAGAATGATTAACTGCGATATTATGCATAATTTTATAAAAAAAATTATGCATAATATCACATCCTATTAATCTTTTGATGTTTTGCAATCTGAATTATCATGTCAAAAGTTTTAGCTTGTCATTTATCTTTGGATTTTACATTGTAAACACTACAACTTAAATTACAACTAAAAATCTTAGAGGCACCTGTGGGACAACTTGGGATGAATACTTATCAGTTAAATGATGTTTAGATTGTAAAAAAAAATAATAAAAAAGGCATTCAATTCATTTATTTTATCCAATTGCTGTAGAATCACTTCAAAAGCAGTTGGGAAAAAAAATCCAATTATAAAAAAGGCATTCAATTCATTTATTTCATCCAATTGCTGTAGAATCACTTCAAAAGCAGTTGGGAAAAAAAATCCAATTATAACCTTCAGTGTAAACATAGCAAAAGAAGTAATCACTGGAAAGTGAATACTATTTGTTTCCACATATAACTGCTGTGTTGAATTCTGGACTTGCCTGCATTTCCTCTTTGCTTACTTTAAATATTCACTTGAGTACAAAAGTAGCCAAAATACTATAATTTATTACAACTAAAATGTTCCTATTATTAAATTTTCTCACAAGACTCTTTGCTTAATCAACTTAATTTATGCGAAAATATTCTAATGTTACTCTTAGCACACTGATCTATTAATAGAAAGATATTAATGAGTAAAAGATTAATTAGAAGCTATTACAATTATAATGATAAAATAATCTGCTTAACTTCTTTAAAAAAAGAAGAAATAAAATAAATAGAAATTTAGGCAGGAGTTTCTTCCATCATTTATTAAAACTGCTTGCTGTTGAACTGACGCTGGACTGTATGTTCGTGTTAAGTAGATTCAACCAAGCAGCCATCAAAACCCATCAAAGCATGTCCTACCCTGATTGGTGGTTGAATGGTAATCTTGCGCATTTATTTACGTTGACTGATTTCACAAAATGTAATAAGTAAAAAGTACGATATTTGACTTTGAAATGTATTGAAGTTAAAGTCTTTCCAAATGTAAATATTTCAGTAAATACAACAAAAAAGCTACTTAAGAATAGTAACAAATTACATTTAGTTTGTAACTGTCCACCATTGCAACCACATAGCATGATTCCTGGACGTAAAATGTACTTTTTCAGTATGATAAAAATTACAATATTCATAAGCTGTGTATGTTCATCAAGTAATAACAAGAACAAAATCAATTATTTAAAAAATATTTATGTAGATGCAGGTCATTGAGAAATCAAAATTATTTTATGATGTAATAAAATAAGTGTGATATGCATTAAATGATTAGGAAATGCAAATTTAAATATTACAAAAATGTTAATATAAAAAAAAAAGAAATTTACAGTACACCTTGTTCAGATTGCTTTTACCCCAGCCTTTGCAAGAGGATATGTAAGGCTAAATGGTAATCTTGCATTGTTAACAACAGTCATTTTTCTTATTTACAAAAAAATAAATTGCTATTCATCTAACATTCTCAGTGTTTAACATTCTCCAAGTTCACAGTGAGGATAATTTCAGTCGGTTTAAAAAATGAATGTAGTCATGGCTATGTTCACACTTCCCTGAGATATTTTATACATTGTATATATACTATTATTGATCATTTTACACACAAAAAAAATCATGTTTTGATGTACAAACGACTAAGAACTGGTAATACAATCATGTACAACGGCATAGGTACAGCTGATTAATACTGTCACAGTATTATAAATGCCTACCCATCAAATACTTTTACAATTCACCTTAAACTTATGAAAGTTAGAGCCTTGAAATTACAAATTTTGAGGCGTTTGTCTGAGACGGGACTGAAGATGACATATACTCTCTGTCACTTGCATCTCATTCCTCACTGCTCACCTGACCTGTACCAAGAGATATAAATGTATTATTAACAGTTTAGGACAAATAACACATGCATTTTCAGTATTCCATACATTTCTGTAAAAAAATTCTGTCTTAAATCTAAAAAAACAAAAAAAACAAAAAAAAAAACAGTGAACTGCCAAGCTATTATGGTATATATGCTATTTAATACTATATACACTTTATTTCGAAGACCTGCAGATTCATGCAGTTTCCTATCATCCAATCATCATAGAGATACAGTAAAAAGCTTTAGTTAATGTTCACATCAAAAATCGGATGTGGAAATAGTTTGATCTCTGTGACTTAAACCATGGCATGGTTGTTTGTGCCAGACTGGTTTTATGCATTTCAGAAACGACTAATTTCAGAAAAATAAAAAATATAGTAACTCAAATAATCACTCTTTACAATCATAGTGAGCAGGAAAGCATCTCAGAATGCACAACGTTTTGAATGCGTCCAAGCTTTTCAGGTTCCAATCCTCTCAGCCCAGAACAAGATTCACAGACTATAATAGACAGACTCACCAATAGTGGATCAGTTAAGACTGGAAATAAAAGCTTTTATTTCTAATCACTTTCTGGTCTTAGCTACATAACCTTAGACTCTTGTTCTTGGCTGACAGGAGTAAAATCTGATGTGGTGTTCATCTGGTGAAACTCTTTTACCACAAGGTTTTTGTAGAGACCTTTCAGCTCATTGTGGGTGTAGAGTGATTGAGTTACAGCAGCCTAGGCCTGGTAAATTAAATACATTTGGGAATTTTGTTTCTCTTATATCTCTTACTACATGGCACTTTTACCCACAGAACCACACACCATTCTGTGTGTGAAAATCTTAATTGAATTCAAAAATAGTTAAACCAGATCATCTGGCACCAACAGCTATTCTACAAGTAAATTCACAGCTTTCAGGATTTTTTTATTTTTTATTCTGATGTTTGATATGCACTTTACATGAAACTCTTGACCTGTATCTGAATGAATTTCTGTATTTCAACAACAAAATTTTTTTTTATCACTATAGATTCAGAAGAGTCAGAACTTTGAGAAGGTTTCAAATTTTTGTGCCATGTGTGAGTCTTTAAAATAAAGGAAGCAATTTAGTTATGTATAAAAAAAACCTGTAGTCAAGTACCTTTGGTGGTTGACTGTTGCTTGGTTTGCTTTGGAATCCAGTGTTTGTTCCAGCAAAATTCGGTCTCTGCTGTGCAAATGGCCATTCGTTTCCACTTGGTTTTGGCACAGGGGGCTGTGAAACAAGTAAGGATAATCTGCTAAACTTTCGAAGAACACAATGTGAGGCGAGATTACTTTGGAAAAAGGAAATATGGCTTAAAACACTTCTGTATTCTGGCTAATTTAAAAAGTTTAATAAAGTTATAATCAGTGGACCCTTTGGTGCTGTACTGGAAATTTTACTTTGTGTTTAATGTCTACTGCAGCTAAATAACAAAACTGATACTTGCTGAATGATACTGTTGCATCTATTTTTCAGTGCTTAAGGTTTCTTACTTTTGGTAGACATGTAGCTTGAAGCATCTGCTTTTCCTGGAGCAGTTCTTTATAATCTTTCAGCAATTGCTCCACCTTGGTATCATGTGTTTGCTGTTGCTCCTGAAGAGTCTTTGTGCACTGCTCGGCTACCTGAGTGCGTTCCTTGTCACACTTCTCACCATTAGATTTTAGGCGTGTGTTTTCAACTTCCAGCCGGCTGCTCTCAGCCTGGAGGGCTGAGACTTTTTCGCCAACCATGTTCAGGTAGTTCTGGAACTTGTCTTCTACTTGCCGGGAAAGGTTTGTGCAGTTAGCATGGATATTCCGCATTTGTTCTTGTTGATTTGCACAAGTAAGGTGGAAGGTAAAGCTGTTGGGGAAGAGGCTGTCAATCTTAGTGAGGAAGGCGGTCGTGACAACCTGTATGCCCTGAAGTAACGTGACAAAGTCCTCCTTACACTTTTTTTTGTAAAGTTTGAGCTCAGAAGACAGGTCCTCCGACTCTTTTTTTAGTGTTATCATGGCCATCTCGTGCATATTTTTATCTTTTATCACATTGTTTAAGTTAAACTTGAGGTTTTGCACCGTTTGGCTGAAATTGGCCTGGACAATTGCATACAGAGACTTCTGTTGTTCCAAGAGAGTCTGTAAGTATCTTGTTTGTTCTGAAATGTGAAGGGTACAATTTCAGGTACAGTGATGATTTAAATTTAGCCCAGTATTGTTTTTAATGCAAAAATGATCAAACTTACCACTTGAAGCACCGCTTTGTGGACATGGGGATATACTCCGAACCAGAGGCGTCTTTGAATTGCAACTAGCCTTTAAAGAACACACAAAAAGAAGACCATACAATATCACTCAAATTTTATCTTTTATGTTCCTGCAGTACGAATAAAACATTCCCAAAAATGCACCAAATTTGAAAACAATGAAGACTTACTAGTGCTTGCAAAAGTTTTGTGTTATTTCCTTTGGCAGCTTCCAAGTCTCCTGTGAGTTTTGTCACTTTTTTATTAGCTGCTTCCTTCTCATCTATTTTGATCTTAAGCGTGGCATTGAGGTTGACATTGTCCTTCCTCAGATTGGTGTTGTCCATTGAGAGCTTGTTAAAAATCTGTTCCAGCTCTGCCACCCTTTTCTCATCAGCGCTCTTTTCCGGCTGTCCATACACTAAGAAGAGCACTAGACTCACGATGATCAGAGACTGTATCAGGGAAGAGAAGAAGAAGATGATGCGCAGATAATACCCGCAACCTTTTCCCTTCGACTTGCGTATGTCCTGGGCCTTCAGCGCCACTTTGGGCCGAGTGTAACTGCTGTTGTACATCTCTGCCGAAAAAAAAACTTTGTCAGACAAGTAGAATTGCTAAAGTTAAAGTCTTAAAGCCTTCTAATTACATATGTGCCATGTACACACAACTACTAGGTTTTGCATCACTGCTGTGCTTATATATGCTGGCGTCCACATCCTGCAGGGCAGCTCTTTCCTGACCCTCCTCCAAATAGTTATCTGTACTTCACACTGTGCTGCTGTGTGGTTGGAGATACACAGAACAGCCAATCATGAATCATAGCAACAGCTCATGACTGTTAATGTTGACGTTAACACTGTAATCATATCACCCAGAAATTAGCAACTTGGGGCCTTTTTGGATTAAAAATATATTTATATATACGTTGATTTAATATGTTTTATATCACATTGCTACTACATTCTCAAATCTGATTGGCAGGAAATTCTTTTTTGATTCCTTTTCCCTAACAGCATGACTGGTACAGAAGTTTTTCTTTACTTGATTGCTTTTATTGCTAACGATATTATTGTACCATAGTAACAACTAACACAAGATACGCCATAGTGGATACTCAAAATAAACCAATTTATTGTTGATATGATGGAATGAGGATTCACATTATAGGGAGGCTTCTCCAATGATTTTTGCTATGCGATTTCCACAAATAAAAAGACAGACCAGTGAGGAAATGGACTGTTTATGGCTGTTCTAATTTAAGTGATAACAGGAACTAGCATGTTTTGTAGGCTTCTCTCTCCATTCAACATAACTTTAACTAGGAAAGATTCTTTGACATGTTGCTCTTTACTTAATAAAGAATGTAGTCTCTGGGAAATCGCTGCAGTACAAGAGAAATAAGCATTTTATAATAACATTATTAGAACATTTCTGCTTTATGTAATTATCCTGTCGTTGATTATGTTCTGAAAACAGCACCAGATTGAGTTTTATTCCTTATAAAAAAATTTTAAAAAAGTGTTGCAAAGATGGTATCCCCTTGTTGTAATATAGTTAAAAAAAAATTACTCTTTCTATGAAGAATTTCCACTTTTTCCTTTAATGACCAGGATGATCAAAGCAGACCATGAAAATATAGTGGAGTGTTGGATTCATTTTCATTACTTCTGCCAGTGGTGGGCTGTCACTTAGATTTTTTTTCTGGGCAATCAGATTTCAGCCTCTATGTGCTGCCATGTCAATCTAATCTGCGCAGGACCTTCACAATCAGTAGTGTTGGCCGATGAAACTTAGACTATATTATCAATGGCTCTGTTTCTTTAACCAATCCGATTTCAAATTCGCCTCACAGGACCAGCTAGCTGGCCAAGAATAGCATCAGCATTTTTCCCTACTCAGATTGGTTAGTCAGTGCGAAAATGTTACAGCCAAGTTCGACTAGCAAAACTCGTTTGTAGCGATCTGCACACATTTATACATCAGAGTTAGACTTTTTTTTCTGACTGAGGAAGAGTAATTGATTCGGTCTCGGACAGCTGTAAAAATCCATTTAGAAGAAAAGCTAGGTGGAAAGGTCGGCCAACCCCGAAGCTAGCTAGCTTGATCTCAGCTCGGGAAAGGGTTTGTTCGCCACTTCCAGATCAGTAAATACGAGCTGTACTGGTTTACAGCCTCTGAGAAGTGGTGCAAATTATGAGTCTGCATCTCTGGTGAGTAGTTAGAATTTATTTAAATATAAATGTTTCTTTCATGTTATTCAACAAATATTGACTGCTCCAGATGATGTAGGTGGCACAGACATGATAGTGGTAGTATGAAGAGGTGGATAAAGTCGGGTAAGTCCCCACTTCATTGCATAATTAACAACAAACCAGTGTCAGCACCAGAGAATACAGAATGAGGGGGCCTGATGTTTAACTGGGGGGCCTATAACTCGTTCACATACTATTATTATAATTATTATACTTCAATACACTTAAAATAAACGTGTCACTCACTGTAAACTATAATTTATCATAACTCTAAAGTACAAGACCCACCAAAACACACGCAAATTAACCATCAGCATTTAACCAGATGTCGCTACTAAAGCAAAAGGGTGTCTTAACTTTAGAAGCGCTGCAGACAACAAGAGGAGGAGGAATGACATTTTCTCGTTAAAGAACAAGACGAACCATATTCTTATATCCATTGTTGAAGATTTTTTTAATAAAACAGTGTTTTGGTAAATGTTTTAGACAAACTTTAAAATTATGATTTCACTAACCATTCAGCCTACTAATTTACTTTACTGATGTAGTGGCAGCATGTATGTAATTGATGTTAGCACTTAATTATGGGTTAGTAATCTTTTTATTTATTTATTTATTCTCTTCATTCTTTAACCAGTATTCTTTTAATTAATTATTAAGTTTGTTATTATTTTGAGAAGTAAGGGGTCCAGTGACTCATGTAGCTGGGCCACGGCCCCCCAGGGCCCGCTTGTGGCGCCAACACTGCAACAAACCTAGAAAGTGATTCTACTCTAAAATGTCCCACACAAGGTTTCTTCAGTTTTGGAATATTTTTCTGTTTATTCATTTCTTAGATTGGATCTTCTCCATCATCTTTATCATGTCAAATGCTTCTTCAAACATTATCTTGATGATTCATTGTTTTATAAATAGTATATTAATATAAAGCTTTAATACAAACTGTTTATCTTGTAAAAAAAAATAACGATTTATTCCACCACCACGTGCTATTTTTCAGCACACGAGTGCATGTGTACACTGTGTTTACTTATTTTTCTAATTTATTTTCATGCTCCCGACCCTTTCCTCTCGAAGAGTAAACTTTGACCAGTTGAGGCACAGGAAAAGCAACTCGCGAGTAAATGACAATATCCAAACCTCCCTCTATCTCTTCCTTGATCAAAAAAAGCCACACATAAACATGAGGGTTCAAAATAAGCTATCGAAACCTCAGCATCCTGTGCTACTGCTGTAAGCGTCGCTGGGACAAGAAGGACAACAATAGTGACCTGTCAGCTCTTTTTTTTTTTTTTTTTGATGGAACAAATAACAAATATTCCCAGGCCGGGTAATTCTTGTTTGCACCGATGACGTTCAGAGCCCTGTTCAGTGCCCCATCTCCTGTCCGGGACGGGTGTGAAAAGGGAAAATAACGAAAGCCAGGGGTTTTCCTGCAGCCTATTGTCTTCACTCTGATGTGTCCTTAGAGGAAAGCATAATTTATGAGGATGCTTTTTAAAAGGGCAGAAAGTAATATAACAGATAACAGATCGATTTTAAGAAGCAAATAGACCTATGCAATATTTAATATGTTGTTCATTTGGTATGTTATTTTTCCTTTTTTAAGCCTATGGAAAATCTGTAGTAATTTTTTTTTTCAATCAGCTTGCCTTACTGGACTTTTTTTATATAGTTAAATAGTCAATTGTGTAAAATCAGTGGTAATATTGATGCAACTAAAGGTAGAATCTCATGTTTTTGAAAGATGAAAGATAAAATTGGCATTAACACTGACATTGTAAAGCGACAACAAGGTACATTGATAGGACCAACAGCTGGCTTAAATGGCTTTGTTGACTTGTTGACATTGTTTCAGTGTTACAGTCCAAACACACCATTGTGTACCAAGAGTCAGTGGGGAGAGGTCACGTTAGATTGCACACAATCACATAAGGGCAAACACGCAGGAACCTTTTCTGAGAATGTATGCAAAAGCTGGGAATTGAATTTGGGCTGGCGTGCCTGGTTTCTGAGAAATAAGGAGGTTACAGGTTACTAATTATTGGCTTGAAGAAAAGGAAATTATAAGCGAGATTAACGCAACCATTAAAACTCTTCCGACAATTATTTGGTGAATGGTGCAAGTCAGGTTTCTAATGGCAGGATACGACATCAAAGCTTCATAAAGTAACCTTCAAAAATTTTTGTAAACGATTTGCACAGAACAAATGCAGCAAACAACAACATGAAAAAGAAACAAACTCTTCTTCCTTTCGGCTTCTTCATTTAGGGGTCGCTACAGCGGATCGTCCATTACCATACCCCACTGTCCTCTAAATCTGCAGCGGATCGTCCATTACCATACCCCACTGTCCTCTAAATCTGCCTCTCTCAAACCAAATGAGAAACAAAGGACTGACAAAAAGGTACTCGTTATATGTGTTGTGTGGGTAAATGCTGAATGGGAATTAATGGTAAAATAAGTAGCAATATTATGATGACCTCTTTTTGTGTTCTTTAAATACAAAGATAACCGAACTGTTAGCAAACACAACAAAACAAAAATACATGATCAGAGGTTTTTTTTTTGTTCAAATAAACCTGTGCTGATGGTGAAGGGCCTTGCTCAAGGGCCCTGCAGTGGCACTCTTCCCAGTTAGCAAAATGCACTTGTTGCAGTTAGATTCATACCTCCTGCAGACATTTCCCTCAGCCTGCTTTTATTTGTGTTTCGTTAGCTAACGAAGACAAACTTTTGTTTAGAAGTCCACCATGTTGATCTTAAAGTGACCACTTCCCTTACATATCAATTATGTCATGGTTGTGGATGACAGGCTGGTTTGTGTAATTTATTAATGTATGATCTCCTGAGAAGTTTATAGAGTGCTACATTTTGTAAGCGTCAATTCGGCAAACTGAAACATTTTGTTAAAAAATCTAAAGACCAGTTTGGTTTAAGCGGACAGGAAGGATACAGCAACTCAACTACCCTGTGCAACTGGGGTGAGCATTAAAGTATCTCAGCATGTGCAAAACATTAACGTTGAAGTGGATGAGCTTCAGAAGCAGAAGACCACATCAGGTTCCGCTCCTCTCAGCCAAGAACAGAAATCTGTTACTACAGTGTTCACAGGTTCATCAAAATTGGACAACTAAAGACTGGGAAATTTTTTTTTCCTATTCTGCACTATACTGCTATTTTTGTGTCATACTGGGCCAGGTGCATTTTATCGCTTTTTTTTTGCACACACACATATGTACACTACAAATCATTTTTTACGCTTTCCTCATCATTTTACTGTTTAATATTGTTTAATGTTTAACATTGCTATAGTTTGCTGTAGTTTGCCTGGAGTCTCACTTATGCATTTCATTGTACAAAGTGTAACTGACATCTGTACATGTGACAAACAAACTTGAATATAAAGGAGATTAATGTCTAGTCAATATAAAAAAAAGCTGACTAAGTTATGATGTGTCAGTGATGTATTGCAGATTTACATTCAACAAACTCATTTCACTGCACAGTGCTCTTTATCATTTCATTATTCATCATTTATTCAACCGCATCCTTACTCGCCAGAACGCCACTCCAGAACGTTACATGTTCTAGTGATCACATTTCAGTGTACTTTCAACCGTGGCATTAAAAAAAAAAAAAAAAAAAAAGAGAAGGATTTACACATTCACCAATCTAGACACAAGGGTTTTTGATTTATGCCAAAAAGAAAAAGAACAACGATTTAAAAAAAAATATTTTTGGTGGCTACATTAACTTAATGAACGATTAAAATATAAAAGACAAAAGGCATCCATTTAAAAAGCAGACTGACTGAAAAAATCCTGCATGGAAGCAGTGAAAAAAAAAGGCAATCCCTCCCCCCTTAAACGTCTCAATGCTAAAGAAAATCCACAGCAGTCAACATATAAAGACAACTAGATTTCTTGTTTTTTTTCCTAAGCATTGAACGTGTCCATCGTTAGGAATCTCAGGGTAAGATGCTTCGTCAACTAGTCCTTCATTAATTAATCCTGTTCGTGGAATATCTGTTGCACCATCTTACAGAATTCAAGACGATTCCAACACAGTTCTAGCACATCAGCAACACTGATTGTCCAGATAAAAGTGTTACCAGTATTGGAACTGAGCTCTACAGTGCTATTTCCAGGAGCAGGGTTAATGAGTGCTGCTCTACACAGTGGCCTCGATCTCTGGTGGCTCGTCGCCCTCTAGCAGGCTGTAGGAGGCATGGCTTTGAAAGGGTCTCTGCAGCGGGTGACACAGCAGCTTAGCCATGCAGTTATGCAGCTCGATAGCTGGGCCACATAGAGACACTTCGAAACGGTAGCACATCCCCTTCGAGTCCAACTTTGAGAAGGATTCGTACGTGTCCTGCGGGGGAGGAGAGGTGGTCAGAAATCGTGAGGGAAGCTACTCTTACAGGATGTTAAAGAGTAAACATGCAAAACGAGACAAAAGGCCTGAACACAAACAGTAGCTACAGAATTATGTATTATTGTGATAATACAAAAAAAAGTAGCAACCATGTTAGTATACCCTCTCAAGGGACAATACTATAGAAATGAAACTTGAATATAGTCAATGTGAAGTACAGATTTACTGTCTCCTAAAAATAACTCAACATACAGCCATTATTGTCAAAATAGCTGCCAACAAAATAAAGTGAGTACACCCTCAGTGAACATGTCAAAACTGTGTCCAAAATGTCAATATATAGTGTGAACACTATCTAACACTGCCTTAATCCTCCTGGGCATGGAATTTTCCAGAGCTGCAGAGGTTGTTGCTGAGATCCTTTTCATCCTCTGACATCATGGAGCTGCTAGATGTTAGACACATGGTGCTTCTCCACCTTCCACTTCAGGATGCCCCACAGGTGCTAAATAGAGTTCAGGCCTGGAGATATACTTGGCCACTCCATCACCATCAACCTCAGCAAACTTCATCTTATGTTGGTAAACTGTCGTTCTGAAGAAAAGTTTCTGAAGAAATTGTCATCATGTTTTGCTTCAGAATGTCACAGTACATGTTGAAATCCATGTTTCCTGCAATGAACCGCAGCTCCCCAGTACCAGCAGCACTCATGCAGCCCCAGACCATGATGCTACCACCACCATGCTTGACTGTAGGCAAGACACAATTTTCTTGGTGCTCCTCACCAGGGTGTCGCCACACATGCTGGACACCATCTGAGCCAAACAAGTTTATCTTAGTCTCATTAGACCACAGGACATGGTTCCAGTAATTCATGCTTTCTTGTGAGCCAGCTTCAGAAGAGGCTTCCTTATGCAAACCCACTTGTTGCAGTGTGTGGTGTACAGTCTGAGCAGTAACGAAAGAACCTTCTGCTTCTGCAACCTCTAAAGAAAAGATGGCAGCACTCATGCGTCTATTTTTTTCTGAACCACGGCAACTTTGATCGACCCTTGCGAGTGGAAACCGTCTTGGAAAACCTCTGTATCACCCTGGCCACTGTACTGTAACTCAGGTTTCAGGGTGTTACAGATCTTCTTATAGCCTCTACCATCTTTGCGGAGAGCAACAAATCTAATTCTAAAATCCTCAGAGAGTCTTTACTATGAGGTGCCATATTGAACATCCAGTGATCAGTATGAGAGAATTGCACTCGAAGCACCACATTTTTACTGCTCTAATACAAGATACTCAAATTCAAGCAGACAAACACATGATGAATAGGGCATGTGGCTTTGTGGTTACACGGCATACAGCTGTTATCACTCAGGGTGTACTCACTTTTGTTGGCAGCTATTTTGACAATAATGGCTCTATGTTGTGTTTCAGAGGACAGTAAATCTATAGTGCTTTATTGACTACTCTAAAATATATCCAAGTTTCATTTCTATAGTATTGTCCCTTAAAAAGATATAATAAAATGGTTGCTGAAATGTGAGGGGTGTACTCACTTTTGTGAGATACTGTATATAATGAGACTCATATCATTCCAAAGAAAATCCCCCAATTAAATAACAATCAACAAAATCACCAATTAAACAATTTCTATTCACTGATCATTAGGCTTTTAATATTCTTATTATGTGAAATGTCTGATATATAAGTCCCTATATAAGAAACCTTTACTGCATAGTGATTTGGGAATTTCCTGTGTTATAAATCTTCTACTATTATTTGGGTCCCCTACGAAAACGTGTCATGACAGAAATATTTTTTGTTTTACCCCCCTGTTAATTTTGCCTGGAATTTAGATTTGCCTGGAATTTGGATTTGTTCGAAAATGATTAATACGAAACATGACAAGCGTCTCCTGCCTCAAGACCACAGGTCATGTTTTTGTATTAATCA
Organism: Silurus asotus; assembly: GCA_024362625.1. Classification (NCBI taxonomy): domain Eukaryota; kingdom Metazoa; phylum Chordata; class Actinopteri; order Siluriformes; family Siluridae; genus Silurus; species Silurus asotus. The sequence goes on along the minus strand of MU558159.1, from coordinate 659,513 downwards.
TTTTCTATCACGGCTTCTTGGTTTGTATAGTAAAATTGTAAAAACAAAGTAATGAATGAATAAATAAATGAATAAATATTCAAAACGAAGCCTGCATGACAGAGAGAGTGTGAAAGTCAAATGACCTTCCAGCTGTTGTCATCCATTTGCTCATCGGCGCCATTATGAAGGTAAATGACATCAAAGAAGAAGTATGGAGAGCGTAGCATTTTCTGTAACACAACAGCGCAAGACATAATCATAAAAGCATATTAATTAACAAATTTTAAACTAAAAGACTGGCATGGCATGACTGGGAATGATGTGTTTACTTACACTGACAGCATCAGACGGGTTGAACTGCAGCTGGCCTACGTGCCGACTGTAAATGAGGAGAGTACGGACCACAAAGGGTGGAGGGATCGTCTGGACGTTGTCCATCTGTGGAAGCTCGATTTTCTGGAGACTGTAATAATAAAGTGCAGGTTTAACTGCATGTAATTAGAGTGTAACTATTACCGTAATGTTCATAGAATTTCCCAGTCCCAGGAATAAATGGTTGCAAATGTTTTTATTAGTTAATGTTCTAAAAGCTTACTCTTTTCACCCACAAGGCTCTGACAGGCTCTGATATATATATATATATATATTGCATACACATAATCATTTATTTACAACTCCACACATTCTCTACTATGTTACCAAACCATACATTTCCTGGTTTGCAAACCCTTTTACCTGGTTCTCTTAAAGCTATTCTCCTATAACTCTGGAGATATGTTGAGGATCACGGTCCTACTGTAAGACCCAGTTGCAAACCAAGTTCTAACATTTCTGGCTAATGTCTTGAGGTTGTTCTTTAGTATTTATAAACATCTTCCTCACACGACCATTCAGTCCCTTTTCCAGCAAAACTCCCTCACAACACGATGCCGCCGCCTCCATGCTTCATAGTCAGGTTAATGTTCTTTGAATTCAAGTCTTCACCCTTTTTCCACCATTAGAGTCAAATTCTGATTTGATCTGACCTGAGAAGAACCCCCAGCAAAGGCTGGTTATTGTTTTTTTCAATTCCAGTTCGTTAGCCTTTTAGCTGATGGTTGATATACGACTCTCTTAATACTCTGGTCAATAATTCATCCAATTCCTTTACAGTTCTTTTTTTTGCAGTCTTAGGGTTCAGTTGAACCTTTTGAACCAAAGTTTGTTCAAACCACAGGGTTACTCTGCAATAGCCAACTCTGTACTCTGACCTTGTAAAAACTGCAATAAATGTCTATAATTGATTGTTTCAAAATGTACTTCTGATTTAAACAAAATAAGTGCGCTGATCAACTTACAAATAAATGCAGTGTGACATGAAATGCGTTCGGTTGTAGAAAACTGAAATGAAACATCTTCAGTGTGTAAAAAAAGACACTTACATTACGTTGAGCAGATCCTCCAGGTCTAATTCAACATGTTAAGAAATGCTATTTTTGTTGTAGTAATCATGTAATATGGCATTTGATCCATTCATTGATTATGAACATGAAAAGGATACTGAACGATTCGCAAACATTCGTTTCAAGATCGTACAAACAGCTGCACAGCTCCCGTGGGTCGGAGGTGAAGCCTGATAACTGGGTAGAAGAGAGAGAGGACGAGAGCCTGATTAGGATTTACAGTAACAACAGCTTTGGAAGTGGACGAACACAAACTTATAAATAACACAGTAATCAGACATTCTAATAGGCCAGCTTGTGCAGTTATACCACAGCACTGATGATTGGCTTGAAGGGGGTCAGTTTTTTAACATAATGCTTCATAGTTACAGAAAATACTTCTGTAATGACTATGCATGATTCACCTTCTTGTGCATATAGTTAAATAATACAGTTTTTTGTATTGGCAAACTGCTGTGGTATAAGATGCAAAAGAATGATGTCATCAATAGTTATTAAAAATTTTGCACAAGGTAAACTAGATTTAGGGATCTGAAGCTATTGGCTGGCTGATGATTGTGTTTTATTACAGTTAGTATCTGTTGCTTCTTTTCTACTCACCCACAAGGCATCATCATTGACCACCACCAAGGCAAACTCATGCCTCTTGTCAATTTTGTGCTTTGTTCTCACAAACATTTCGATCATCTTCTGGGAGATATTCAGGGCGTTCGTCTTTGATCTAAAGATGAGAACTCATATAAACCATTGATTTCTTTAAGTAAAAATTGGGTTGATTTTGAAGCTCAGTGAATATTTTTACCCATTGAAGGACTCGAGCTTCTGCAGGGACATCTCTTCTGACAAATCCAAACAGATTATCTATTTTTGGAAACATAATCCACACAATCAAATCAATGACTCAACAATTAAGTGGAATTAAGGTACCTGTTTATATACATTCCAAGACTCACCACTTTTTCAGGACAGTTGACTCTTGGTGCTCGAAGCTGGAGTTCTGAAGCTGGAGGAATCTGCGAGGCCAGTGAGGGCTGACTTGGTTTGGGCCTTTCTTTGGCTGCAGCCATTGAAGAAGGTACTGAATTGGACAAGCTGCTAACTGAGGTAGTGGCTGCAGCAGTGATGGGGGCAGAAATAGTCGTTGTGATGGTGGATGTGGAACTTGGAGGACTGTCAGTGCTGGCTGCTTCTCCTTCACCCTCCACTCGACTTCCCACAGTAGGTTGTGAGGGTGGAGGACTGTTCAGCCCACCGTTACTGCTCCGTCTGTCCTCTGCTCCCTCCGGATTGGAGCGTGTCCTCGGGCGTAGCTCTACCATTCGCTCCTCTCCATCTGCTGGCCCTGGATCTGCGCTTTCCATCACACCTGATAATTCTGAATCTGTGGCAAAAATTTTATCATTTTTTTTTATCATTTTTGCTGCATTCAGTCTCTGGTAAATCTACTGGTATATCTTTTTTTACTGCCACTGCCAATAAGAAGTTCACACAATTGGTGATATTAATAGACCCTCCGATACTCTTATATATACGGTCTTATATATAAAGTCCATGTTTCTGTCAGTCTCAGGCCTGTGAATTGGTAGCACATGAAGTCATGTGATCTACAGTGGACAGGATGACATTTTTTGAAAATCCTAATTAAAGGAGGCACTGATTATAGTGGTTTGGACCCACCCTGGTTTATACAACGCATCTTTATAATATTAAATAAATAAAAAAATGTCTGAAGAGAAGCTGCGTTATTTGTGGTGTCACTGCATAAAGGATCAGATGAGATGTTTTACCACTTGCATGTGATGATTTCTGGTTGCTGCTCATACCAAAAGCAGGTTTCTGAAAGATTTTCCATGTTGAAAGCGCAGTGTGGTCGTCTCTTTTACACTGTCTGTGCTCTCTGGGTGTAAAGGATGTTATACGCGTTCTAGGCTACCATTATATTATTTAAGCTCATGTATGTGGAAGAGGACAGATAGCTTTTTTTTTCCTAAACCCTGTTACACTGCCATGTGACGCAGTCCGAGCGTCACATGGCAGTGTAACAGGGTTTAGGAAAAAAAGCTATCTGTCCTCTTCCACATACAGAGATAACAGAGGCTGGGTATGAACCAAAATTAAACCAGGGAGAAAAAACAGAAGTGAAGCAAACAGTGCAGTTGTGTCTGACCACTGGCTGGTTACATGTAAAGTAAATCGATCGCCACATTATAGACTACAAGAAGGGGTGTGTGTGTGTGTGTGTGATTACTCTAATAAAATGTCACAACTGTCACATTAACTATTACAGAAAATACACATTTTGTCAGGAACCCTTTTTACCTAGACTCACTGAACATAAAACTATAAACATTTGTTATACATTGTGCAATTTATCCTGATGCCTTTTTTAAAATAAGCTATACACCAATTTACAAACCAAATACACACTGTTATGTCTGATATTTATAATATAATTTTTATTTTACACTCTTTCATTAAACATGTCTAATGCACTACTTTAAAACATATTTAGTCTATATTTTAAAGTTTATTCTCTCACTAAAGTTACAGAGCTTTACACCAATATAGCTAAAACACAATACGACACTAATCCAAAAACACCTATCAAAGCCTCCATACACAAAAGCACCGATTGCGGATGCACCCCAAATCCATCGCTCTCCCTCTGTACGCACACTGTTTAAGGTCAGACACGAGATCGCTACTGCGTCACATGTAAGTGCACTGCGTTTACAATTTATCGCCGTTTGAAATACAGCCTTTTTCTATTAGATTCCGTGTAGTATTCGGGTGTCAAGCTTTTATCAGTATCAGCAACAGTGTGAGAAAATTGCACGTATACAATAAGAACAGGTTACTCAGAAAAAAACAAACTAAATCTGAAAGCAATAATGAATATACTTACCAAAATATGTCAAAAGGTTGCAGCAAGTGGGTGAGAAAAATATCTTCACCACTTCCGCATGCGGCTCTACTTCGCTGACAGAGTCAGAGTTGGAGAGAAGAGCGGTAAGAGAGACACTGCCACCTAGTGGTCAAACTCTCACTTTACATCAGATTAACGTTTTTATTTCTTTGACTTTTCTATTTCATTTTTGACTTTTCTTCTTTTCTCTTTTTAATTGAGCCACCAATAAAAGTAAGCAAGAACAGCACTTGCAAATTTCCTTTCTTTATGTAAAATATACCTTTTCTAAGTATTATATATATATAAGAAGTATAAGCTATGAAACATACTCCCTGCAAAATGTACCAACATTTACTATTTCCCATGTGTTCTTGGTTGAATCTTAAATAACCTTCAGATTACAGAAGGCAGTGCACAAAAGAATATTGCATAATTTCTAGAACATTTAGGGATATCATACTGAACCAATTGTTACTTATATAAATAAAAACATATAAGTAAAAGTATTGGCTGATATCAAAATCACTCTGAGGATTTTTAAGTATAAGTACAAACTACAGAAATCCACAATTTACACATCAAATTAGACAGACAGACAGACAGACAGACAGACATACAGTTAAATCTTTCCAGAGAATAATACACATATTACAGCAGCAAAGAGAGTAAAAAAAAAAAACTATACAAATCATTTACATTATAAATAAAAGAAAACAAACAAATAAAGATATAGATATACCGTATATAAGAATAAACAGATGTTTTGTGTATGCATTGGTGTTTAAAGTGAGGTGAACTTGAGGTGAATTAAAGAGACAGTTCTCTGCGAACATGATCAAAGTGAACACTGTAAGGAGTGTAATAGCAGAGGAGTAACACTGAGTGACAATGGCATTAAATTGTCAGTGCATATGATTGTAAATATTGGATGGTGGTCAAGTTCTGAGAGAGGGGAACTTTTAATTGTCACTAATCCATTTCAATTAAGTGAAATTACAGTGAAATTCTTTCTTCACATATCCCATCTGGTTAGGATTTTTTTCTAGATGCTAGGTAGTAAGAAGTGAGGAGAGCAGAGCAAAGCAGGGCAGCGAACTCGTGGCAGCTTGAACCACCAACCTGCTGATCAGTAACCCAGTTAAAGTGATAACCATTGAGCTACAGGTACCATTTCCCCATATAGGGCTTGATAAGGTAATCCTAAGACTGGCACAGAGCAGTGATGTACAGTATTCTAAAGCTGAGTTGGATGAGTCTTCTGCTTCAGGAGTTCCACTGTTTTATACATAGTTCATGTGTGTGATGCTGTTTAATTTTCCAAAATGGCTGTGAGTTTTGTTTATTTTTCAGAAATGTCTGTCAGTGTAATATCTGACCCATCTTTCAGTTCCCTGGGTTTCAGACTGGTGGCATCTCTGATATGACTTTATATATTCATCCATTAATACAATATCATCACAAAGCCAGTTCTTCCATATAAAATACCTAAGAGGTGACCAAGTTTGCTTGTATTTCACTGTCCATGAAAAGACCTGATTAAAAAATACTGATAATTTTAAAGGATTTTATTTTTTATTATCAACATTAATATCACTGACAAGAAAGTAATCGAAAAAAAGTTTAGGAGTTATGGGCTCCTAAAACAAAGCCAATGAGACATAAAAGTTAGAGAAGTATATTAAAGTATATCATTCTCAAAATAATTTATTCATTCACTCTTATAAGAATGTAGTGAGGAATGTTTCTTCTCATGTACATGGATGGATGTGGCTGTCCCTGTTAACATGACATTAAACATACTGAACATTTATTTGGCTCAGTCTTAAAACCCTTGAAGGAGGAGGAAAATTACTTTGTATGCCAGAATAACATAAATACCTTTTGTATAGCTTTTCTCACTGGCCTAAAGGCATTTCTTTATACTTTATCTCATACTATGAAAAGATTTTTTTTCTAGAACAAGGGCTTTTCAACACTCCCTTTCAACAGAGGCAAACAAGTCCAAACGAAAACAGGAAAAGATCCCACAAAGAGCATGGGTGGGGGCTGTAATCATGGCTTTCATTAGTTACCAGATGTCTTTATTACAATGGAGTGGAGAAAATAAACCTCCTTATGTAGAGTCAGAGCGACGACTAGCTAGCAAAGAGGTGGGATATGGGAAAAAAACTTCTTCCTGATCCGACAGCACTGCATGCCACGAGACGGGCACTCTATGTGGATCTACTCGAGCCTATAATCACACCTCAGGCTACAGGACGCAGACTTCTGCCCAGAAACATACAGCTGTGCTGTGTGCCTTTTATGAGCTTAAGTGAGGGGATGGAGAGAGAAGTGTAGCACGAAAACCATGACAGAGGTGAGTCCCTTTCTTCCGTAGTGCTGATTGTAATCCACCATTTATTGCCTGCTTGCATGTTCTCAGTGAAATGAGGCCTGTGGTTTGGGAAAATGTTGTATGGACATAGATGATATTTATATAAGGAATATTAACATCCAGATGTTTGCTGATGCATGTAGTGGAGGTTTTGTTTAACTTTACAGCCAATTTAACAAAATATTTTGGGTTTTTTTAGAAATGAAATTTAAAGCTTATATGTCACATGACATATGTCTTTAAACATTAATAAAGACAACATTAAAGTTTTGTTTTTGTTTTTTTCATAAATTTGGAGCCAACACCACAGAAGCAGGAAGTATGCTCACAGGATGTGCATTTGCTCTGTTTCCTTTGCTCAAAACAAAAAGCCGTACACACTCACGTTAACATTTTCCTCCATGGATGTCTTTTATCCCCAGAGGTATATACTTTTGGGAACGTGTGTGCACCCTTGAACAGGACAGATCATTAAACACAGATTTAATGTGTTGGGTTTCACAAATGTTCTATCATTCCAATTTTTTGAACTTTGCTTCCACACACAATATTTTATATCGTATCTGTTCACCTTTTAGTCCTTCTATTTCCTTACCTCCAAAAAACACTATATAAACAAATGTTTGCGGACACCTGACCATAAGATTTGAATGTACTTTGTGAGCATCCCATTCCATATTTAGTTCCTATTTGCTGTTATAATAACCTCCACTCTTCTGGATTGAGGTGCTTTTGGTGATTTGTGCTCATTCAGCCACAAGGGCATTAGTAAAGTCAGCTACAGTAATTCCCCGTTTATCGCCATTGGTACGTTCCAAAAACACCCCATAAACGAAAAACTGTGATCCCCGAAAATGTATTGGTTAAGCAATAAATCATCCTCCCACACACTTTAAACACACACAGAAAAAACATTTGCAAGAATATAGCTTGATGAATTTATAGATATAGATGAATTTGGGTAAATTTGTAGAAATACAGTACACTGTATCACATTTATAGTGAGTAAATGTACTGTACAGTATTTTATGTATTAACATTTTACTTCATTTTATAATTAAGAATTATATTTTTATTAATAAATGTTATTATTTCAACATAAAACTCCATAAAAACAATTCCCTATAAGTGCTATCCACGAGAGACCAGCAAAATCAGATAAACAAATTATTTATGTGGCAAATGCAATTTCACGATCAACCAGGGGGCGCAAGATTCAAAGCACAGAAAAGCAGGGGATTGCTATATTGATGTAGGGTGGGGTGGGTTGAAGTCAGTGTACCAGTTCATCCCAAATGTGTTCAATAAGATTGAGGTCAGAGATCTATAGCAGGCTATTCAAGATCTTCCACTCCAACCCATTTAAACAATACATCATATAACTTTGTGCACAGGGGCACTGAAATGCTGCAACAGGTTTGGGTCCCAAGTTTAAGTGAAGAGAAAATGTAATGCTACTTGTATCTTTTTGTCAAGTGGATTTATAATTTCAACCTTGTACACCTGGTACAGTGCACGGTTTTCCAGGACCAACATGTTACATGAGGCAACACAGAACCAAGCAGACTGGCACACAGGATATAATAAACAATGCAGGATATGTAAAAATTCTGTGATTTTTAGCAGCAATGTTTTTTGTGCATAATTGCATAAAATAATCATATTGTGTGTGTGTGTGTGTGTGTGTGTGTGTGTGTGTGTGTGTGTGTGTGTGTGTGTGTGTGTCGGAAGAAACTGGTACACAGTTGTGTTTGGTCTAATATCATTTTAATTTGTAAAAAGTAAAGTTATAAAATAGATATAACCAGATATCACCTATAACCCTCACCTACATATCACAGGGTGTGTAAACATTTGCACTTTGCTTTACAATATTCACTATACATATTTCATATGAGCGAACTGTTATCAAATTTCCGATACTCAAGTTCTGTGTACAAGGTGCAAAGTAAAAAGTAGTTCATCTGACTTTAAAGGAAATGACATCTTGATTTAACTCAGACGTATGTGACTTGTGTGTTGTAGAAAACAGACAGCCTGGCGTGGGCTGACTCAGAGCTGGCACAGTGCGAAGCCGAGGTGGGCACTTTGCTCCAAATAATATCTGAGCTTAACATGAAAATGAGTGCTCTAAAACTACCATGGTAAGGATACATTCACAGCTGTATTAATAAAAAAAAAGGTTTATATTGGGTACACATACATAATAGTAGGGTTTTTTTTTTAATCAGTGATCGGAAGGTCTATGAGACACAGCTCCAAACCTGCAAACCAGCCTCAGACCTGAACTCCAGTCCCCCAGCACCACAGATAAGCCCAGGAGCTCACACTGGATCAGCATCTGTAAAGTCAGTCATCAAGAAACACTCAGGGAAATATAAAGGCATGTTTTATTAACACAATGTCAAAGCATCAGTCATGATGTGTTTCAAACTCTTTTTGTTTTTTCCATATTAAACTGATGTTCTGTTCTACATTCAGTAAAGAAAGTGAATACAGGTTTCTACACCAGTTTAAAGTTTCAGTCAGTTAATAGGAAATACTCATTCTGACAGGTTCATTTTACAGATTTATATTCATACACAACAATTGTTCCAAGGGTTACTGTCAGACATTAAGCTTTTCTTTTATTGATATGGGAAAGTCTTGAAAGATGATGGAAAGATGATTTAACTAACAAAAAAAAAGGTTTGTGAGATAATTATAGTTGCATTAACAAGCAATAGTAGGAACTTGCACATTTTATAACATTAAACGCAACGCTAAACAGATAAAAAAGACAATGTTTTTTATTATTAATAAAACTATCAGTGCTACTGACAAACCTTGTTCTGCCTTTTGTTGAGCCACATTTGCCTTATTGTTACTTTTTTATTGCTCAAGCTCAATTCAGCTGCAAAGTCTAATACTTCTTGTATGAATTATCCTTGTTCTGTTTAAAAATTGTTAATCTCTGTGGGTTCTTTGAGAGAAAACTTATAAAAGGTATATAATATAATGCTAATAATTAGGCAAAAATTATTTTGACTATTTTCGACACCAATGACAAAACAGCGTTAGTGATTTCGATGTAGATAAAATTATTAAATAATGTATAGAAAGGGAAATGCAAACCGATATCGCTGTTAATATTTTTCTACTTTTTTTAATATCAAAAAGACCTGATCTGTGAAACAAGCCAAACACACCAAAACATTACATACATTTATTTTTGTCTTAATTTGGGCATTTTTTAAATATAAACATCATATTAATATATTGATATTGCACTTACAATGTTTGACCACAGGGAGCAGTGGAGAGATATGGACAAAACTCCAGCAGGTTTTGTCCACCCTGGAGTCATCTGCCAGCAGAAGGAGAAAGTTGGTTGCCTCTCACATTCAAGATGATGGCAAAACCCAGGAAGCGCATATCACTGCAGCACGCAATATCTGGGTTCAGGCCACACAAGTGAGATTCCACTGGTCCCCATTCTCAGACGTTATACAGTACAAAGCGCCAATAAAAGACATGACTCAACCCAGACATTGTTACCTTCCTTTACTAACATGTAACTAATGACATAATCCATACCATTTACTTGCATACCTAATTGTTTTTGTGCGGGAGAAACAATTTATTAGATTAACTTTACATTTGTCTTAGGTATTAGAAGAAATAGAGAGGGAGCTTGGGATCTCTTACGCATCAGCGTTACCCACTGAAATTCGTCAAAAGTATCAAAAAGAAGTTCTGTCGCTGGGACAACTTAACTGGGAACTAAGCAGCAGCCTGCAGAAACATCAAGAAGAACAGAAGAAAATGGAAGGAGGCATTTTGAAAATGGAGCAAGAGAAGAAATTACTACAAGAGAAGGTTAAACAAAGTTTTACAATAAATTACACCTTAAAAAAATGTATTTTTTTTTTTACCCCAAATGTTGTGAAATAGCCAGCATTTGTTTTGTTTGCTTGATTAGTTTTGCACTGAAACTAAAAGCAGCTTTGTTAGCTACATCAGTCTGCTAGTTTGAAATTCAACATGTCTTGTTGAGCAATTTAACAAATGTCTAATGGCCTCTAAAATTCACCTTTTGGCAATAGTTGGACGAGCTGAAAAACAAATGGCTGGTTACACCTAGTTCTTTTCCACCCAGAAGTCCATCCTTGTCCAATAGTAAGACCTCAAGCCCCTCTTGGGCATCTCCGACGATTCCTGCATCTCCATTTTTCTCACGTAGAATGTCCATCTCGCCAACTGGCTCGCCATCCAGGCCACGGAGACCCAGTTCTGGTAGCTCGGTTTTGGTAAATGAGACAGAGCGTCTCCAAAGGTGAGGCATTTGAGGATTTGGCATTGTGTACTGTCCAACATAAACCTGTAGTAATATGTAGAATATGTAGTAATATGTAGACATTAGACACCTTTGTTGTACACAAATCCGGCATCTTTTAAAACTTAATATAGTTTTGATGTGTAGGTCCTTGGACAGACTGAAAGCAAGAAATGAGCATCTGACATCAGCTCTGGAGAGACGGAAAAGCGAATCAGAGCAGGTCAGCATGGCTCTGAGCCGCTATGAGGCTGACTGCTCAGCTCTGAACATGGCCCTCTCATACAGGTAAGCTGCTGATGTCTACTCCAACACTCTGAATGTTGTAGCAAGCAGTGGTTTATTACATGTGAGATAAAACATTTACTTATATAATTATTTTGCCACAATGTTAGCAGTTTTTGTATGAGAAAGTAACCAAAAGATTTCTGACAGTGAAGCGTGTGAAGAGGCATACTGTAATCTTTTGACCCTGTGTGAAGCCAGGAAACAGCAGAATGCTGCATTAGCAGGTACCCTACACACAACATTCATTATGTGTCATGTGTCGCACATGTACAAACACACAGGCTCGCACACATACTTTTATCATCAGTGTGCCTGCCTCTCTGTCTCTCTCTTTGTATTTGAAAAAGGTATTTATAGAACATTGGTTGCAAAATATTGCAAATAATAAAAAATAAATATAAAGGTATTTTGTTTTTGAAAAATACAGGAATAGATATTGTAAATGTGACAAGACTGTGTGAATAAATCTGTGAGTGGTAACCTGCTGTTATATTTTTATCTCATGTACTGGGAAGAGTTACAAGATCATCACAGTTTTCCTGCTACCAAGCAACCATTTGCCTATAAAGCTAGATCAATCTTAAAAAAATCTTTCAAAAGAAATCTAAAACATCCAGTCATATGAAAGTGCTGTACACAAACTCCTTCAATAAATCTTTTGCTGTATACAAGCGCATTAGGAACATTTGGAAATGCATGCCCAGTGACTAATCAAATACATTCTTGTATGCATTTATTGCGTTCTTATTTTTTAGGATTTTCTTTTATTCTTCTTATTATAATTATAATTAATGATTCTGTACTCACACTAACACTACCCGATCTGTACTCACACTACCCAATCTGTACTCACACTACACGATCTGTACTCACACTACTCGGTCTGTACTGAAACTACCTGATCTGTATTCACACTACACTATCTGTACTAACACTACCCGATCTGTACTCACACTCACACTACCCGATCTGTACTCACACTACCCGATCTGTACTCACACTACCCGGTCTGAACTGAAACTACCTGATCTGTATTCACACTACACGATCTGTACTAACACTACCCGATCTGTACTCACACTCACACTACCTGATCTGTACTCACACTACCCGATCTGTACTCACACTCACACTACCCGATCTGTCCTTATACTACCTGATCTGTACTCACACTACCCGATCTGTACTCACACTACCCAATCTGTTCCGAAACTACCCAATTTGTACTCACACTACCCGATCTGTACTCACACTACCTGATCTGTACTCACACTCACACTACCCGATCTGTCCTCACACTCACACTACCAACCGATTACCTGATCTGTCCAGAAACCACCCGATTTGTACTCACAGTACCCGATTTGTACTCACAGTACCCGATCTGTACTGAAACTACCTGATCTGTATTCACACTACACGATCTGTACTAACACTACCCGATCTGTACTCACACTCACACTACCTAATCTGTAATCACACTACCCGATCTGTGCTCATACTCACACTACCCGATCTGTCCTTATACTACCCGATCTGTACTCACACTCACACTACCCGATCTGCACTCACAATACCCGATCTGTACCAAGACTACCCGATTTGTACTTACACTACCTGATCTGTACTCACACTCACACTATCCGATCTGTACTTACAATACCCGATCTGTACCAAAACTACCTGATCTGTACCGAAACTACCATATTTGTACTCATACTACCCGATCTGTACTCACACTTACACTACCCGATCTGTACTCACACTACCCGATCTGTACCGAAACTACCTGATTTGTACTCACACAACCCGATCTGTACTCACGCTACCCATTCTGTTCCGCAACTACCCAATTTGTACTCACACTACCCGATCTGTACTTACACTCACACTACCTGATCTTTTCCTTACACTAGCAAATCTGTCCTCACAGTCACATTACCCGATCTGTACTCACACTACCCGATCTGTACTCACACTCACACTACCTGATCTGTCCTCACACTCACACTACCCGATTACCCGATCTGTACAGAAACCACCCGATTTGTACTCACACTACCCGATTTGTATTCACACTACCCGATCTGAACTCACATTCCCCGATCTGTACTCACAATCACACTACCCAATCTGTCTTCACACTAGCCGATCTGTCCTCACACTTACACTACCCGATCTGTACTCACACTACCCAATCTGTACTCACACTACCCGATTTGTACTCACATTACCTGCTCTGTACTCATACTATCTGATCTGTACTCACACTCACACTACCCGATCTGTACTCATACTACCCGATCTATACTCACAATACCCTATCTGTACCAAAACGATCCGATTTGTACTCACACTACCCTATCTGTACTCACACTCACACTCACACTACCCAAAATGTACTCACACTCACAATACCCTATCTGTACCAAAACGATCCGATTTGTACTCACACTACCCTATCTGTACTCATACTCACACTACTTGATCTTTCCTCACACTACCCGATCTGTACTCAAACTCACACTACCCAATCTGTACTCACAATACCCGATCTGTACCGAAACTACCCGATCTGTACTCACACTCACACTACCTGATCTGTACTCATACTACATTTACATTTGCGGCATTTAGCAGACGCCCTTATCCAGAGCGATGTACAAAAGTGCTTTGAGTCTCTAGCAATGAATAAATCTACACTGGTATGGCAGATTACAAACTTAATATAAATATAACTCTTAAATTCTACGAGGCAAACTTAAAAAGTGCTAATTTAAGTGTTTCAGGAAGAGGTAGGTCTTCAATCGTCGCTTGAAGATAGTCAGGGACATCTAGGGGAAGGTAATTCCACCACCTCGGTGCCAGAACAGAGAGGAGCCTTGAAGTGCGAGATGTGATGAGGTCACTGAGGGAAGATGGCGCTGGTCTATTTTTGGCCTTGTAGGCAAGCATCAGTGTTTTAAATCTGATACGTGCAGCTACTGGAAGCCAGTGAAGGGAGCGCAGCAGTGGGGTGGTGTGGGAGAACTTTGGCTGGTTGAACACAAGCCGTGCAGCTGCAATTTGGATCCTTTGCAGTGGACGAATAGCATTCAGGGGAAGACCTGCCATCAGAGAGTTGCAGTAGTCGGGTCTTGAAATGACAAGAGACTGAACAAGCACCTAGGCAGCCTGTGTGGACAGAAATGGTCGAATCCTTGGATGTTGTAGAGAAGAAATAGACAAGAACGAGCCACATTAGCGATATGTGGGAAGAAGGACAGTTCATTGTCCATAGTTACCCCAAGGTTACGAGCAGTGGCTGAAGGGGAGAGCAGAAAGTCATGAAGTGTTATTTGGAGATCTTGACCTCAAGATGAATTACCTGGGATGACCAGCAGTTCTGTTTTGCTGTGGTTGAGCTTTAGTTGGTGAGCACTTATCCATGAAGATATGTCTGTCAAGCATGCCAAAATCTGAGCAGAAGCTGTGGTATCTGATGGAGGGAAAGAAGAGATTAGTTGAGTGTCATCTGCATAGAAGTGATAAGAAAACCCATGTGAGGATATGACTTCACCAATGGATTGGGTATGGAGGGAGAAAAGGAGGGGACCGAGTACCGAGCCTTGTGGGACACCAGTGGTGGGTCTGCACAGGGCAGATGTGGATCCCCTTCATGTTACCTGGTATGAGAGACCTTCCAGGTAGGAAGCAAACCATTCCCACGCTGTTCCATGGATACCGAGGCTCTTAAGGGTTGACAAAAGTATTTTGTGGTTAACCGTGTCAAATACTGCTGAAAGATCGAGGAGGATGAGGACAGATGACAGCTTGGCTGACCGAGCAGCATGCAGTTTCTCAGAAACAGTTGTTCTGTGAGAGATAAACAGACAGTTGGTTAAAAACAGTGCGTTCCAGAGATTTAGAAAGAAAGGAGAGAAGTGATATTGGTCTGTAGTTATTGATGTCTGATTGATCCAGAGCAGGTTTCTCTCAAGATAGGGATGACCCTTGCTTGCTTGATAGGTAGTTGATACATAGCCAGATGTTAATGACCCGTTGATGACTGTGGAGATGAAGGGCAGGAGATCTTGTGTGATGGTCTGAAGTATAGTTAAAGGGATTGGATCCAGAGGATAGGTGGTGGGATTGCAAGATTGGATCTCATCTTTTAGTAAGGTTGAGAAGCTTGACAGAGACATAGTGGATTGTGTTGTGTAGTTATTGTTGGGGTGGAAGTGAAGGTCTGGCAGATTTTCTTAATCTTCTCATCATAGAAGGAGGCAAAGTCATTAGCAGTCAGGGAGGATGGAGCAGGTGTAGCAGGGGGGTTGAGTAATGAGGAGAAGATGTTGTTGATCTTACGAGGATCTTGTGCAGAGGCCTCAAGCTTTTCCTTGTAGAAGGCAGTACACGAGGCAGTACGCGAGTGCACAATAACCGATCTGTACCAAACTACACAATTTGTACTCACACTACACGATCTTTACTCACACTCAAACTACCCGATCTGTACTTACACTACCCGATCTGGACCAAAACTACCCGATTTGTACTCACACTCCCCAATCTGTACTCACTCACACTTCCCGAACTGTCCTCACACTACCCGATCGGTAATTACACTACCCGATCTGTACTTACACTACCCCATCTGTAGTTACACTACCCCATCTGTACCCACACTACCCGATCTGTACTCACACTAATACTACCCAAACTGTCCCTACACTTCCCGATTTGTACTCACACTCATACTACCCGATCTGTACTTAGACTACCAGATCTGTACCCACACTACCCGATCTGTCCTCACACTCACACTACCCGATCTGTACTCACACTCACACTACCCGATCTCTACTCACACTACCTGATCTGTACCAAAACTACCCTATTTGTACTCACACTACCCGATCTTTACTCACACTCACACTACCCAATCTGTACACCCACTACCCGATCTGTATTAAAACTACCCTATTTGTACTCACACTACCTGATCTGTACTCACACTCACGCTACCCGATCTGTACACACACTACCCGGTCTGTACCAAAACTACCCGATTTGTACTCACACTCCCCGATCTGTACTCACTCACACTACCCGATATGTACTTACACTACCCGATCTGTACTTACACTATCCCATCTGTACCCACACTACCCGGTCTGTACTCACACTTACACTACCCGATTTGTACTCACACTACCCGATCTGTACCAAAACTATCCTATTTGTACTCATTTTGCCCAATCTATACTTACACTTACACTACCCGATCTGTACCGAAACCACCCGATTTGTACTCACATCACCCGATCTGTACTCACACTCACACTACCTGATCTGTACTCACAATACCAGATCTGTTCCAAAACTACCGATTTCTACTCACACTACCTAATCTGTACTCACATTCACAATACCCAATTTGTATTTACAATACCTGATATATTTATATTTTGAAAATTAAAACAAGACCTTCAAGTTATAAGTAAAAAAAGAAATGTTGAGAAAAAAGGGTTGGGGTTTAGGGTTATGGTTAATGGTTAGGTTTAGGGTTAGGTTTTGGTTAGGGTTGGGGTTGGGTTTAGGAATAGGGGTTAGGGTGTGGGTTAGGGTTAGGGTTAGTGTTAGGGTAAGGGTCAGGGTTAGGGTTATGGTTGGGTTTAGGAATAGGGGTTAGGGTTAGGGTTAGGGTTTGGGTTAGTGTTAGAGTTAAGGATAGGGTAAAGGTCAGGGTTAGGGTTATGGTTGGGGTTAAGTCTAGTGGTTAGGATTTAGGGTTGGGGTAAGCGGTTAGGTTTAGCTTTAGGATTAAGGGCTACGGATAGTGATTAGGGTTAGGTATTAGGGTTAGATGTTAGGTTTAGGGTTTGAGGGTTAGGGTTAGAGGGTTAGGGTTAGGGTTGGGATTTAAGGTTATGCTTAGGATTAGGGATAGGGTTAGGGTAAGGGTTAGGATTTATGGTTAGAGTTAGGAGTTAAGGTTAGGGTTAGGGTTAGACATAGGGTTAGGGTTTAGGTTAGAGTTAGGGTTAGGGTTAAGGTTAGTGGTTAGAGTTAGGGTTGGGGTTAGGGTTTAGGGATAGGGATGAGGGTTGGGTTTTAGGGTTAGGGTTAAGGGAAGCTGTTAGGATTTAGGGTTAGGGTTAGAGTTAGCAGTTAGGGTTAGGATTAGGGTTAGATTTTAGGGTTAGGGCTAGGTCCCTAGGGTTAGGTTTTAGGGCTAGGTTTTAGGGTTAGGGTAAGAGGGTTAGTGTTATGGTTAGCGGTTAGGTTTAGCATTAGGATTAAGGGTTAGGGATAGTGATTTATTTTTAGGTATTATGGTTAGGGTTAGATGTTAGGTTTAGGGTTTGATGGTTAGGGTTAGATTGTTAGGTTTAGGGTTAGGGTTAGAGTTGGGATTTAGTGTTATGCTTAGGGTTAGGGTAAGGGTTAGGATTTATGGTTAGGGTTAGGAGTTAGGGTTAGGATTAGGATTTAGGTTTAGGGATAGGGATAGGGATAAGGGTTGGGTTTTAGGGTTAGGGTTAAGGGTTAGGGTTGGGGTTAAGGGTAGAGGTTAGGATTTAGGGTTAGGGTTATAGTTAGGGTTAGGGTTATAGTTAGCGGTTAGGTTTTAGGGTTAGGTTTTAGGGTTAGGGCTAGGTCCCTAGGGTTAGGTTTTAGGGTTAGGGTAAGAGGGTTAGTGTTAGGTTTTAGGGTTAGGGTTAGGGTTAGAGGGTTAGGTTTAGGGTTAGGGTGAAGGTTATCAGTTAGGGTTAGGATTTAGGGTTAGAATTAGGTTAGGGTTAGGATTTAGGGTTAGGAATAAGGTTAGGGTTAGGATTTAGGGTTTTGGTTGGGCTTAGGGATAAGGATAGGGTTAGGGTAAGGATTCATGGTTAAGGTTAGCAGTTAGAGTTAGCGTTAAGATTTCGGGTTAGGGATTAGGGTTAGTGTTATTGGTTAGGATTTAGGGTTAGGGTTAGCGGTTAGGGTTAGGACTAAGATTTAAGGTTAGGGATTAGAGTTAGGTTTTAGGGTTAGATGTTAGGTTTAGGGTTTGAGGGTTAGGATTAGGAGGTTAGGTTTAGGGTTAGGGTTAGGGTTGGGATTTAGGGTTATGGTTAGGGTTAGGATTTATGGTTAGGGTTAGGAGTTAGGGTTAAGGTTAGAGGTAGGGGTTAGAGTTAGGAATTGGAGTTAGGGTTAAAGTTAGCGGTTTGAGTTAGGGTTAGGGTTAGGAATAGAGATGAGGTTTAGGTTTTAGCGTTAGGTTAGGCTTAAGGGTTAGGGGTTAGGGTTGAGGTTTAGGGTTAAGTTTATGGTTAGGGTTAGGGTTCGGATTCAGGGTTAGGTTTTAGGGTTATGGTTAGGGTTTGAGTTGTGTTTAGGGATAGGGATAGGGTTAGGATAAGGATTTATTGTTAGGGTTAGGAGTTAGGGTTAAGGTTAGCTGTTAGAGTTAAGGTTGGGGTTAGGGTTAGGATTTTAGGTTAGGCATAGGGATGAGGGTTAGGGTTAGCAGTTAGGATTTAGGGTTAGGGTTAGTGGTTAGAGTTAGGGTTAGGGTTAAGGGTTGGGGTTAGGGTTACGGGTAGCGGTTTAGATTTAGGGGTAGGGTTAGAGATAGTGGTTAGGATTAGGGTTAGGTTTTAGGTTAAGGGCTAGGGTTAGGGTAAGAGGGTTAGGGTTAGGACTTAGTGTTAAGGTTAGCGGTTAGAGTTAGGGTTAGGGTTTAGGGTTAGGGTTAGGGGCTAGGGTTAGGGTTAGGGTAAGGATTAGGAGGTTAGGTTTAGGGTTAGGGTTAGGGTTGGGATTTAGGGTTATGGTTAGGGTTAGGATTTATGGTTACGGTTAGGAGTTAGGGTTAAGGTTAGAGGTAGGGGTTAGGGTTAGGAATTGGAGTTAGGGTTAAAGTTAGCGGTTTGAGTTAGGGTTAGGGTTTAGGGTTAGGAATAGAGATGAGGTTTAGGTTTTAGCATTAGATTAGTCTTAAGGGTTAGGGGTTAGGGTTGAGGTTTGGGGTTAAGTTTATGGTTAGGGTTAGGGTTCGGATTCAGGGTTAGGTTTTAGGGTTAGGTTTTAGGGTTATGGTTAGGGTTTGAGTTGGGGTTAGGGTTGAGGTTTGGGGTTAAGTTTATGGTTAGGGTTAGGGTTCGGATTCAGGGTTAGGTTTTAGGGTTAGGTTTTAGGGTTATGGTTAGGGTTTGAGTTGGGGTTAGGGATAGGGATAGGGTTAGGATAAGGATTTATTGTTAGGGTTAGGAGTTAGGGTTAGCTGTTAGAGTTAAGGTTGGGGTTAGGGTTAGAGTTTTACGTTAGGCATAGGGATGAGGGTTAGGGTTAGCAGTTAGGATTTAGGGTTAGGGTTAGTGGTTAGAGTTAGGGTTAGGGTTAAGGGTTGGGGTTAGGGTTACGGGTAGCGGTTTGGATTTAGGGTTAGGGTTAGAGATCGTGGTTAGGGTTAGGATTAGGGTTAGGTTTTAGGTTAAGGGCTAGGGTTAGGGTAACAGGGTTAGGGTTAGGAGTTAGTGTTAAGGTTAGCGGTTAGAGTTAGGGTTAGGGTTTAGGGTTAGGGATAGAGATGAGGGTTAGGTTTTAGCATTAGGTTAGGGTTAGGGTTGAGGTTGAGGGTTAAGGTTGTGGTTAGGGTTAGGGTTAGGGTTAGGGTTAGGGTTCGGATTTAGGGTTAGGTTTTAGGGTTATGGTTAGGGTTTGGGTTGGGGTTAGGGATAGGGTTAGGATAAGGATTTATTGTTAGGGTTAGCTGTTAGAGTTAAGGTTGGGGTTAGGGTTAGGGTTAGGATTTAGGTTTAGGGATAGGGATGAGGGTTAGGTTTAGCAGTTAGGATTTAGGGTTAGTGGTTAGGGTTAGGGTTGGGGTTATGGGTAGCAGTTAGGATTTAGGGTTAGAGTTAGTGATTAGGGTTAGGTTTTAGGGTAAGGGCTAGGGTTAGGTCCCTAGGATTAGATTTAAGGGTTAGGGTTAGATGGTTAAGGTGAAGGTTACCGGTTATGGTTAGGATTTAGGGTTAGGAATAAGGTTAGGGTTGGGAGTAAGGGTTATGGTTAGGGTTTGGGTTGGGCTTAGGGATAAGGATAGGGTTAGGGTAAGGATTTATGGTTACGGTTAGCAGTTAGGGTTAAGGTTAGCGGTTAGAGTTAGGGTTAGGATTTAGGGTTAGGGATAGGGCTTAGGGTTAGAGTTAGCGGTTAGGATTTAGGGTTAGCAGTTAGGGTTAGGGTTAGTGGTTAGGGTTAGGACTAAGATTTACAGTTAGGGATTAGAGTTAGGTTTTAGGGTTAGGGTTAGAATTTAGGGTTAGGAATATGGATTAGGGTTAGCAGTTAGGATTTAGGGTTAGGTTTTAGTGTTAGGGTTAGGGTTAGGGTTGAGGTTTAGGGTTAAGGTTATGGTTAGGGTTCGGATTTAGGGTTAGGTTTTAGGGTTAGGTTAGGGTTAGGGTTAAGGTTAACGGTTAGGGTTAGGATTAGGGGTTAAGGTTAGGGATTTGGGTTAGGGGTTATGGTTAAGTATAGGGAATATGGTTAGGGTAAGTGGGTTAGGATTAGGATTTAGGGTTAGGGATTAGGGTTAGGTTTTAGGGTTAGGTTAGGGTTAGGGTTATGGTTAACGGTTAGGGTTAGGATTAGGATTGGGGGTTAAGGTTGGGGTTTTGGGTTAGGTTTTATGGTTAAGTATAGGGATTATGGTTAGGATTTAGGGTTAGGGTTGGGGTTGTGGTTAGGGTTGGGGTTAGGTTTTAGGGTTAGGTGAAGGTTAGGATTAGGGTTAGGGTTAATGTTAATGGTTAGGGGTTAAGGTCAGGGATTAGGGTTAGGGGTTAGGGTTAAGGATAGGGGTTAGGTTTTAGGGTTAGGGATTAGGGTTAGGTTCTAGGGTTAGGTGAAGGTTAGGGTTAGGATTAGGTTTAGTGTTAGGGGGTAAGGGTTATGTTTAAGGTTAGGTCTAGGGTTAGGGTTAGGGGTTACGGTTAGGATTTGGGTTTAGGGAATAGGGATCAAGGTAAAATTTTAGGTTTAGGTGAAGGGTTTTGGGTTAGGGTTAGGTTTAGGGTTAGGATTAAGGGGTTGAGGGTTAGAGTAGGGTTGGTGTAGGGTTTAGAGTTAGGGCTGTGGTAGGATTAGCAGTTAGGGTTAGGATTTAGGGTTAAGGATAGTGGTTCGGATTTAGGGTTAGGGATAGGGATTTGGGTAAGGGTTAGGTTTTAGTTAAGGTTTGGGTTGGGGTTAAGGTTAGCGATTAGGGTTGGGATTTAGGATTATGGTTAGCGTTTGGTTTTAGGGTTAGGTTTAGAGTCAGAGGTAGGTGCCAACCTGTTTGCACAGGCCATTAATGCCCCCTAATATGGCTGTATATGCCTCTCGTTAAGGCATTGGTGATAAACAGTACCTACTTTCTGAATCCAAATTCTCTCTGCTCTATTCCTCAGGGGCACAGACCATTGCGGGTTGGCCTGTAGGACCATGAAGGTTAGCGGTTAGGGTTAGGATTTAGGGTTAGGGATAGGGATAAGGGATAGGTTTTAGGGTTAGGGTTAGGGTTAAGGTAGAGTTAGGGTAGGGTTAGGGTTGGGGTTGAGGGCAGCGGATTTGGTTAGGATTTAGGGCCACGGTTCGGGTTAGGGTTAGGGTTAGAGGGTTAGGGTTAGGTTTTTTCACTACCCGATCTATACTCACAATACCCGATCTGTACCAAAACTACCCAATTTGAAGTCACACTACCCGATCTATACTCACACTCACACTACCCAATCTGTACTGAAACTACCCGATCTGTTCTCACACTACCCAATCTGTACTCACACTCAAACTACCCAATCTGTCCTTACACTACCCGATCTGTTCTCACACTCACACTACCCGATCTATACTCACAATACCCAATCTGTTCAAAAACTACCGAATTTGAACTCACACTACCCGATCTGTCCTCACACTTACACTACCCGAGCTGTATCAAAACTAACCGATTTGTACTCACACTACCCAATCTGTCATCACACGTCCCGATCTGTCCCAAAACTACCCGATCTGTCCTTACACTCACACTACCTGATCTCTACTCACACTACCCGATCTGTACCAAAACTACCCTATTTGTACTCACACTACCCGATCTGTATTTAATCACACTACCCGATCTGTACTTACACTACCAGATCTGTACGTACCCTACCCGATCTGTACTCAAACTCAGACTGCCAAATCTGTACTCACAATACCCGATCGCTACCAAAACTACCCTATTTGTACTCATACTACCCGATCTGTACTCACACTCACACTACCCGATTTGTACTCACACTTACAATACCCAATCTGTACTCACAATACCCGATCTGTACCAAACTAAACGATTTGTACTCACACTACCCGATCTGTACTCACACTCACACTACCCGATATGTACTTACACTCACACTACCCAATCTGTACTCACAATATCCTATCTGTATCAAACTACAGGATTTGTACTCCCACTACTCGATTTGTTCTCACACTACCCGATCTGTACTCACTCACACTTCCCGAATCTGTCCTCACACTACCCGATCTGTACTTACTCTACCCGATCTGTACTTACACTACCCCATCTGTAATTACACTACCCCATCTAGACCCACACTACCCGGTCTGTACTTACACTAACCAAACTGTCGTTACACTCCCCGATCTGTAATCACACTCACACTACCCAATCTATACTTAGACTACCCAAACTGTACCCACATTACCCAAACTGTATTCACACTCACACTACCCAATGTGTACTTACACTCACACAACCCGACCTGTACTCACCGATTTGTACTCACACTACCTGATCTATCCTCACACGTCCCGATCTGTACTTACACTACCCGATCTGTCCTCACACTCACACTGTCTGATCTCTACTCACACTACCAGATCTGTACCAAAACTACCCTATTTGTACTCACACTACCCGATCTGTACTCACTTACTTTATCCGATCTGTACTTACAATACCCGATCTGTACGTACCCTACCCGATTTGTACTTATACTACCCCATCTGTACCCACACTACCCGATCTGTACTCACACTACCCGATCTATACTCACAATAATCACTACCCGATCTGTTCTCACACTACCCGATCTGTACTCACACTCAAGCTTCCCCGATCTGTCCTCACACTACCCAATCTGTACCGAAACTACCCAAACTGTAGCGAAACTACCCGAACTTTACGGAAATTACTCAATTGGTCCTCACACTCACACCACCCGATCTGTACTGAAACTACTCGAATTTGTAATCACAAAACCTGATCTGTACTCACACCCACAATACCTGATTTATACTCACACTTCCTGTTCAGTACTTACACTACCCTATCTGTCCTCACACTACTTGATTTGTACTCACACTCACACTACCCAATCTGTACTCACACTACCCGATCTGTACTCACTCACACTACCTGAACTGTACTTATAGTACCCTATCTGTACCCACACTACACTACCACTACACAATCTGTCCTCACACTATACCGAATCTACCTGATCTGTACTCACACTCAAGCTACCCGATCTGTCCTCACACTAACCGATCTGTACTGAAACTGCCCGATTTGTACTCACACAACCCAATCTGTACTCACATTCACACTACCCTGATTTATACTCATACTACTTGTTCAGTACTTGCACTACCCCATCTGTCCTTACACTATCCGATCTGTACTCACACTCACACTACCCGATCTGTACTCACAATACCAGATCTGTACCAAAATTACCCGATTTCTACTTACACTTCCCGATCTGTACTTACCCTCACACTACCCGATCTGTACTCACACTTACTGATTAGTACTTACACTACCCCATCTGTCCTTACACTACTCGATCTGTACTCCCACTCACAATACCCAATCTGTACTCACACTACCCAATATATTTATGTTTAATTAAAACAAAACATTTAAGTTATAAGTAAAATAAAAATGTTGAGAAAAAAGGGTTGGGGTTTAGGGTTAATGGTTAGGGTTAGGGTCAGGGTTAGGGTTATGGTTGGCTTTAGAAATATGGGTTAGGGTTAGGGTTGGGGTTAAGGTTAGCGATTAAAATTTAGGGTTAGAGTTAGCGGTCAGGGTTAGTATTAGGATTAAGGGTTAGGGATAGTGATTAGGGTTAGGTTTTAGAGTTAGGGTTAGATGTTAGGTTTAGGGTTTGAGGGTTAGGGATAGGGTTAGAGGGTTAGGTTTAGGGTTAGGGTTAAGGTTATAGGTTAGGGTTAGGATTTAGGGTTAGGAATAAGGTTAGGGTTGGGATTTAGGGTTAAGGTTAGGGTTAGAGGTAGGGGTTAGGGTTAGGGGTTAGGGTTAAGTTTAGCGGTTAGAGTTAGGGTTAGGATTTAGGGTTAGGTTTTAGGGTTAGGGTTGAGGGTTAGGTTTAGGGTTAAGTTTAGCGGTTAGGATTTAGGGTTAGGGTTAGGTTTAAGGTTAACGGTTAGGGTTAGGATTAGGGTTAGGTTTTAGTGTTAGGGTAAGAGGGTTAGGGTTAGGGTTAGAGGGTTAGGTTTAAGTTTTAGGGTTAGGTTTAGATGTTAGATTTAGTGTTTGAGGGTTAGGGTTAGGGTTAGAAAGTTAGTTTTAGGGTTAGGATAAAGGTTATCGGATAGGGTTAGTATTTAGGGTTAGGAATAAAGTTAGTGTTTGGATTTAGGGTTAGGAATAAAGTTAGCGTTTGGATTTAGGGTTATGGTTAGTGTTCGGGTTGGGGTTAGGGATAGGGTAAGGATTTATGGTTAGGGTTAGGAGTTAGGGTTAGGGTTAAGGTTAACAGTTAGGGTTAGGGTTAGGATTTAGGGTTAGGGATAGGAATGAGGGTTAGGGTTAAGGGTTAGCGGTTAGGATTTAGGGTTAGGGTTAGCGGTTAAGGTTAGCAGTTAGGGTTAAGACTAGAATTCACAGTTAGGGATGGGGATTAGGGTTAGGTTTTAGGGTTAGGGCTAGGGTTAGGTCCCTGGGATTAGGGTCAGGTTTTAGGGTTAGAGTTAGGTTTTAGTGTTAGGGTAAGAGGATTAGGGTTAGGGTTAGAGGGTTAGGTTTAGATGTTAGATTTAGTGTTTGAGTGTTAGGGTTAGGGTTAGAGAGTTAGTTTTAGGGTTAGGATAAAGGTTATCGGTTAGGGTTAGTATTTAGGGTTAGGAATAAAGTTAGGGTTTGGATTTAGGGTTAGGAATAAAGTTAGGGTTTGGATTTAGGGTTATGGTTAGTGTTCGGGTTGGGGTTAGGGATAGGGTAAGGATTTATGGTTAGGGTTAGGAGTTAGGGTTAGGGTTAAGGTTAACAGTTAGGGTTAGGGTTAGGATTTAGGGTTAGGGATAGGAATGAGGGTTAGGGTTAAGGGTTAGCGGTTAGGATTTGCGGTTAGGGTTAGCGGTTAAGGTTAGCAGTTAGGGTTAAGACTAGAATTCACAGTTAGGGATGGGGATTAGGGTTAGGTTTTAGGGTTAGGGTTAGATGTTCGGTTTAGGGTTTGAGGGTTAGGAGGTTAGGGTTAGAGTTAAGGTTATCGGTTAGGGTTAGGATTTAGGGTTAGGGTTGGGATTTAGGGTTAGGGTTAGGGTTAGGGTTAGGGTTGGGGTTAGGGATGGGGGTTATGGTAAGGGTTAGAGTTAAGGTTAGCGGTTAGAGGTAGGGTTAGGGTTAGGGTTTATGTTTAGGGATAGAGATGAGGGTTAGGTTTTAGGGTTAGATTAGGGTTAGGGTTAAGGGTTAGGATTTAGGTTTATGGTTATGGTTAAGTGTTAGGTCAGGGTTAAGGTTAGTGGTTAGGGTTAGGGTCTGGATTTATGGTTAGGTTTAGGGATTAGGGTTAGGTTTTAGGGTTAGGATTTAGGGATTATGGTTAGGTTTAAGGGTTAGGTTAGAGTTGGGGTTAAGGTTACGGTTAGGGTTAGGATTAGAGGTTAGGGTAAGGGGTTAAATTTGGGGATTAGGGTTAGTGGTTAGGATTAAGGATAGGGATTAGGGTTAGGTTTTAGGGTTAGGGTTGGGGTTAGGATTTAGGGATAGGGGTTAGGGTTATGTTTAGCGTTAGGTCTAGGGGTAAGGGGTTAAGGTTTTAGTTAGGTTTAGGGTTAGGGTTAAGGTTATCGGTTAGGGTTAGGATTTAGGGTTAGGAATAAGGTTAGGGTTGGGATTTAGGGTTAAGGTTAGGGTTAGAGGTAGGGGTTAGGGTTAGGGGTTAGGGTTAAGTTTAGCGGTTACAGTTAGGGTTAGGATTTAGGGTTAGGTTTTAGGGTTAGGGTTGAGGGTTAGGTTTAGGGTTAAGTTTAGTGGTTAGGATTTAGGGTTAGGGTTAGGTTTAAGGTTAACGGTTAGGGTTAGGATTAGGGTTAGGTTTTAGTCTTAGTGTTTGAGGGTTAGGGTTAGGGTTAGAAAGTTAGTTTTAGGGTTAGGATAAAGGTTATCGGATAGGGTTAGTATTTAGGGTTAGGAATAAAGTTAGTGTTTGGATTTAGGGTTAGGAATAAAGTTAGCGTTTGGATTTAGGGTTATGGTTAGTGTTCGGGTTGGGGTTAGGGATAGGGTAATGATTTATGGTTAGGGTTAGGAGTTAGGGTTAGGGTTAAGGTTAACAGTTAGGTTTAGGGTTAGGATTTAGGGTTAAGGATAGGAATGAGGGTTAGGGTTAAGGGTTAGCGGTTAGGATTTAGGGTTAGGGTTAGCGGTTAAGGTTAGCAGTTAGGGTTAAGACTAGAATTCACAGTTAGGGATGGGGATTAGGGTTAGGTTTTAGGGTTAGGGCTAGGGTTAGGTCCCTGGGATTAGGGTCAGGTTTTAGGGTTAGAGTTAGGTTTTAGTGTTAGGGTAAGAGGATTAGGGTTAGGGGTAGAGGGTTAGGTTTAGATGTTAGATTTAGTGTTTGAGTGTTAAGGTTAGGGTTAGAGAGTTAGTTTTGGGGTTAGGATAAAGGTTATCGGTTAGGGTTAGTATTTAGGGTTAGGAATAAAGTTAGGGTTTGGATTTAGGGTTATGGTTAGTGTTCGGGTTGGGGTTAGGGATAGGGTAAGGATTTATGGTTAGGGTTAGGAGTAAGGGTTAGGGTTAAGGTTAACAGTTAGGGTTAGGGTTAGGATTTAGGGTTAGGGATAGGAATGAGGGTTAGGGTTAAGGGTTAGCGGTTAGGATTTGCGGTTAGGGTTAGCGGTTAAGGTTAGCAGTTAGGGTTAAGACTAGAATTCACAGTTAGGGATGGGGATTAGGGTTAGGTTTTAGGGTTAGGGTTAGATGTTCGGTTTAGGGTTTGAGGGTTAGGAGGTTAGGGTTAGAGTTAAGGTTATCGGTTAGGGTTAGGATTTAGGGTTAGGGTTGGGATTTAGGGTTAGGGTTAGGGTTAGGGTTGGGGTTAGGGATGGGGGTTATGGTAAGGGTTAGAGTTAAGGTTAGCGGTTAGAGGTAGGGTTAGGTTTTAGGTTTAGGGATAGAGATGAGGGTTAGGTTTTAGGGTTAGATTAGGGTTAGGGTTAAGGGTTAGGATTTAGGTTTAAGGTTATGGTTAAGTGTTAGGTCAGGGTTAAGGTTAGTGTTTAGGGTTAGGGTCTGGATTTATGGTTAGGTTTAGGGATTAGGGTTTGGTTTTAGGGTTAGGATTTAGGGATTAGGGTTAGGTTTAGGGGTTAGGTTAGGGTTGGGGTTAAGGTTACGGTTAGGGTTAGGATTAGAGGTTAGGGTAAGGGGTTAAATTTGGGGATTAGGGTTAGTGGTTAGGATTAAGGATAGGGATTAGGGTTAGGTTTTAGGGTTAGGGTTGGGGTTAGGATTTAGGGATAGGGGTTAGGGTTATGTGTAGCGTTAGGTCTAGGGGTAAGGGGTTAAGGTTTTAGTTAGGGTTAGGATTGGGGTTACGGTTAGCGGTTAGGGTAAGGATTTAGGGTTATGGTTAGCGGTTTGTTTTTAGGGTTAGGTTTTGAGTCAGGGGTAGGTGCTAACCTGTTTGCACAGGCCATCAATGCCCCCTAATATGGCTGTATTCATCTCTCGTTAAGGCATTGGTGATAAACATTACCTAGTTTCTGAATCCAAATTTTCTCTGCTCTTTTCCTCAGGGGCACAGACCATTGTGGGTTGGCCTGTAGGACCATGAAGGTTAGCGGTTAGAATCAGGATTTAGGGTTAAGGATAGGGATTAAGGTTAAGTTTTAAGGTTAGGGTTAGGGTAGAGTTAGGGTGGGGTTAGGGTTGGGGTTAAGGTTAACAGGTATGGTTGGGATTTAGGGTTAGGGTTCGGGTTATTGTTAGGGTTAGGGGGTTAGAGTTAGGGTTAGGATTTAGGGTTGGGGATTAGGGTTAGGTTTTAGGGTTAGGATTTAGGGTTAGGGATAGGGATTATGGTTAAAATTTATGGTTAGGGATAGGGATTACGGTTAGGTTTTCGGGTTAGGTTTAGGGTTAGGGGGTTAGTGTTAGGGTTGGGGTTAGTGTTAACAGTTTGGTTTAGGGTAAAGGTAAGGGTTAGGGTTAGGGGAATGACCGCAACACCAGAATCTGCTCGGATTTCAGCCAGGGATGAGGGAGGGGATTATGGTTAAAGCTAGGGAAGGATATTGGGTTTGGATAGTATAAATGGGGTTAGGATTAGGGGTTAGTTTTGGGAAAAGGTTAAGGGTTAAGGTTAGGGTTGAGGTTTGGGGTTAGGATTAGAGTTTAAGGTTAGGGTTTAGGCCTAGGGCCAAACTACCTTGTCTGTACTCACACAACCCGATTTGTACTGACACTACCCGATCTGTACTCACACTCACACTACCCAATCTGTACTCACACTACCCGATCTATATTTTTACAATTAAAACAAGACCTTTGAGATATAAGTAAAAAAGAAATTTGAGGGTTAGGGTTTACGGTTAGGGTTAGGGTTAGGTTTTGGTTACACACACAAACACACACAATATATATCTTGTAATTTTAACAGGTTTGCTTTCAGTTCCTTTCTAATTCTCCTTTCTTATTTAACATTACAGCGGCCTCTACCCCAGAACACATTGGCAATTTTAGTGCTGCTTACAAGAAATCATTCTGTACAACAGTGACCACCCAGAGCAGGTTAGAAAGAGCATCACAGCCCGTATTTTCATTTAATAAAATTGCAACAAATATGGAGTTTAAAATGCATTTCACCTCTTAAACAATTATTTATTTACTGTGGAATGTCTTTAGTCTGTGGCTGTGCTGTTTGCATATAACAAAAGTGATTTAATTTTGTTTTTAGTTTCTCTACAGACGAGTTTAAAGAAAAAACTGTCATAAGGCAGAGGATCGGCCGTCTGAAGCGGGACAGGGCCACAGTGTGTATTCCACAGGAAACCCACACAGGAGATGGAAAGCTCAGCCCTGATACTGGCACAAGGAAGCTAAGCTTTCTGTTCTCAAACAAACCCAAAGAAACGAAAACAGCACTGCTGTGTGAGCTAACCAATGTCAGGGTGAGCTATCATCATAAAATGTAATTATAAATAAAATTTTTCAAAATTCCAATGATTTTAGAAGGTTTTGACTAAGAAATTCTTACATTAATTCCATATTAATTGGACAAAACCAAATCCAAATTGCCCGCATGCTTTTAGTTGCTTTTTCTTGTTTAGTTTCTTATATAATATACAACCCATTTATTAGAAACATCTGTACAGCAGCCAATCATGTAGCTGGAATTAAGTACAAGAAATCATATAACTACTTCAGCTAATGATAATGTAAAATGTGATCTTGCCTTTTTGTTGTGTCTGACATGTGGGTGCTATCTATTTTAACAGTGTGCTCTCTATTCTGAGCCCATTACTAATGTGTATCTGTACAAACATGCAGACTAATTGAGCTAGGTGGTTACTTTTAGCTAGGTAATGAGCTAAGATATTGTTGTGACCTTTCAGCTCACATTCAAGTCAAGTTTGCTTTCTGAGGTTTTTTCTGCATTTTAAACTGGGCATTGTACTCTAAGGTTGTTGGTGTTTAGTTAGCAGTGTAAGATAAGCTAGCAAGTTAAAAGGCAGCATGGAGAACAAAATACACATGCCTGGTCATTTCTAGTGTGTGCTTTTGCATGGGCTGATAAATGTGTTGTGTGTATTTTTCCATTTGATATGATTTGGTTCTCTGGGCTTTTTTAGTAGTTAACTTTGCCTTGATAGCCACCACCAGATCTTTGTGAAACTATAATTTTTATTTTATCTTAAAATATAATGTGTATAATTTCTTTCTTAAAAAAAAACATATTTGTGATGTCCAGAAGCCTCCTCCAATTCAGATATGAGAAACACTCATTAGGAAACACTAATACAGGAATAGGAATAAATACCAGAACTTACCACCTACAAATATTATAGTTTTGTATTATGTTATGGTTATAGTTATAGTCTTGCTTTTCTGACCAATTTGGTAGGAGGAAATGTCCGAGCTGCGGGCACTCATCAGGTTAAAGCAGAAGGAACGGCGCTCACTTGACCTTTTTTTAGTAGCCCATAGGTGTCAGGAATCAGCTGGCGCTGCCATGGCTCAGAGCCTGCAAGTGGAGCTGGAAGAAAGGAAAGCAGAACAACAGGTGCTTTGTTTTTTTCCTGTGTGGGTAAACTAATTAGCATTAGGGCATGACCTAAGACTGTTCAAAACCTGTTCAGACCCATGCTTCCCATGCATACATTTAACTGTCTACTTTTAAGTCTGTGTTGTGAAATACTGTATACATTTTAAATTCACATACACGCCGGGATAAATGCCATGCTAACTTAACCAGACGGATGACATCATAGGTGTGAGTCACACACTGTTTAAATGCCAGGCCCTTTCCCAATGAAGAAGTATTCGTGCCTGATTTCATTCCAAGCAACCACAGATAACATTTAAAGCCAGGAATGCTGCAGTTCATCAGTGCTTCCAAGTTTGCACTTTGGGGACTGATGTGTATAAAGACCAGAATGGTAGAAAAGTGTTGCAGTACCTAGTTGATAAACTGAAACTAGACAGCTGAAGTCTGAAAAGGACCAGGAAATGTTTTTCCAGTTTTCAAACTAAACTTCGAACTAAGATTCTGTGAACATAAGTGAAGTGTAGCCTGGGATGCTCTTCTTGCCTGGAACTGGAATTTAATGTGGTCTTCTGCTGTTGTAGCCCATCCTGCTCTGAGATGCTTTTCAGCTCAAAAAAGACTGTAAAAAGTGGTTCATTAAATCATCGTAGATTTATTGTCTGGGCAAACCATTCCATTAATACTCTTTACCTCTCCTATGAACTAGCCATTCTTGCCATCAGAAATGAGAGATTTTGTACTATTGAGTGTTTGGCTAATTAAGTAATTAATGCATAGGTATGTATAAGTGTATATTGGAGCTGTAGGAATTGATAACTTAAGTTGTGTTGACTTGGATAATTTGTCATTTTCAAATACCTTCCCAAAAGCTTTTTCCAATCAAATTAAGACTGTGCTTATGTTTCTTGCAGAGGATAAATGATTGTCAGGCCGAGCTGGAGAGCGGAGCAGGAACTCCTGGTCCATGGAATCATGTTCTTACAAGAGAACTTCATGCAGCAAGACAAAGGTGCAACCAAGCAATGCAATCTGTGATTCACCACCTTTCTTTATTGAAATGCAACATGCATTATAAACTACTTCTATAATAATATAGTACTTCAACCACAAATATTGGCTAATGTCTTATTTCTGTAGGGAGCTAGCCCTGAAGAGGAAAGTGACATCTTTACGAGAGTTGTTAGACACAGTGATGTCGGCCACAAACAGGAGAGTTAACAAGGAGGAAGTGGCCCGCCTTTTGTACTGTCACAAGTACAGTACCTTTATTTATTACAAAAACTGTTTTTTTTTCTCTCCCTGGTGAACTCTATTGGCCTGAATTGGTGATGCTAAAGAAATAGAGCTACATTTAGGTTTAAGCTACAGATTAGAGGACAGAGCATCAGGGGTAATGCTTCACAAGAAAAGGATGTAATCTGATTAAAGTTTCAGAATCAGTGAAGCTATAGAGAAGCTATGGTGCAATGATAGACAGAAAATAGAAGAGATAAAAATCGATTTTTTTAAAATGCACCTCAAACATTCATTTGCATTTGTACATTTATTTGCATCCTACATGAAATGAGAATAATTAATATAAAAAATAAGACATTATATGTATGTTCCTAAAGGATTAGCATCATCCTTGCTCTCATATTTTTAAAAACAGGAAAAATATTATTAACCAGCAGGTTTGGTGTAAATTGATGCAGTGTAGTAATTTGATAACTCTACTGTATGTCTCAATAAACACTCTAAACCCCATTTTCAGAAAAGCACCTTTACACACTGAACTTTAATTGTATACAATGGTAACACATCGAGCTGACAGTGCACAGACAATTTTCATCACATAATTACTGACTCATACTGAGAAAGTACCAGCACAAGAATGCTGTATGAGTCATAGAAGAGAAGCTTAAAGCCTGCACAATCACTATAGATTACAACTCGGAATTTCGGGAAAGGATTCATTTTTTTGTTGGCCTTGTTAAAGGTCAAGGATGTTTGATGTTAAAGGTAAGTATTTTACTCAACACTCAGTTTAGACTGTGGCATTCAGAAGAAAAAAAGGAACAATAAACCTGTCCAAATCAACCAACATGAAATTTTGTACTAAAAATAGAATAAAATAAAAAAAAATAAAAATCAATATAAAACAGAAAGGACTTAGAGCCTATTGGAATTGTGTGTAAACACTTTAGAAATATATATATATTTTATTAACTATTTATCACTAGTGTGGGAATGATGTATATGTTTCAATTAGATGAGAAAATATATATTTACAGTACGATTTGTAAAAATATATTGTCTCTGAATGATCTTCAAACGTCATAATCTTCCATTACTTGGTAGCTGTATTAGCCTAGTGACTTCAGTACTACCTAAAAGAAAGTACATTTGGGATTAAAAAATACATTTACATTTTTTCAACCGAGCTAAACTTGCTTTAAAGCTTGTACTGATGAATAAGCCGATTTTGAATGGTCCGATTAATCTGAAGATTTTCTTTTCTATCTCGCAGTAAAGCCCTGAGTGCATGCAGGAGCGCTCGCAAAAAGAACCATGAGCAGCTGTGAAGGATCGAGCGACAAATGACAGCCATGCAGGAACGTCACGAGTCTCAACTGGCTGAACTAAAATCCACGCTGGAGGCACTGGAGTGGAAGAAGGAGGAGACTGTGCTTTAAAGGACATTTTATAACCAAGAATGTAACAACCGTTAAGAACAATATTGTAGCATTCAATGTACCTTAAGTTCCAGTGGATACATAAAAAAAATGGGATCACAGTGAAAAGGTGTTTTGATTAAAACAAACCTTTTGCTAAGATATTTGGAAAGCAATGACTTAAGTGTCCTTTAATCTTCTCTGTATAAACCACCCTAGAGCTAATGAGTGTCCTTTTTCTTGCAATCCATTCTGTGATATTATGAAAGGCATATAGGTTTGCTCATTTAAGGGCGTCTTTGTGGGAACCCCAGGATGAACAGATCGCGAGAAAATGGGAACAGTGTTTACCAAAGGTCATGTGTTTTTCTTCATGCAAAAAAAAACATGCTCCCTGCAAAGATCTGGCCCTTTCCTCCAGTCAAACAAAAGATAAAAGACAAAAGAGGCTGAACCTAGAAGATCTCAGGCTTGGCCATTTGTTTCCTCCGTTTTAGTGAGTCCACCTTTCTGCACACTCCCAACCCCCAGCCTCGGGGCAAGCAGCCGCAGCTGTGAATGCCAGTCAGAAGGTTGAGGCAAAGGTTGAGTGTCACACCCCTAGGGGTCAAAGGGCAGCCTGTACCGTTGTTGAAGCTTGTGAATGTAGGGGTTACAAGGCCATGCTTAACTGAGGCTCTAGCTTGAGCTAGAGATAAAGAAGATCAGAGGAATGGATGACCGGGTCTGCTGACTGTGCTACACTGATCACTGTAATGATAATGAATCCTGAGTGCTGCAATATTCTCAATGTGATATAATTTAGCTTGTGACAATCAGGCAAGATTGATATAATATCAATATCATGGCAAAATGTCACAATATATATAAAATATGTATATATCACAATATAAATTTATATTGATACTGATATAAAAAGGTTTTTCGTGAAGTTTCCTTGCAAACCTGCTGTATATATCATGATGCCTACTGTGAGTCCTAGCAATGCCTTTGAGAATCATACTATATTTTATGCAAACTTCATATCGAATGTAATCCTAAATACTTGTATGTAATATGCAGAGCAACCATGCAAACATGATGTCATGACAACTTTTTAAGTGTTATTGTATCCATTTTCTTCCCCTGCACAAACTACTATTTGTTTTGTACTACATTCTGCAGACTCTTCAGCTAAGGAATGAGCCTGCCATAAAATAGCAAACAAGTGTGTGAAAAGAGAAGCGGTGGTGGGAAAACAAGGTGCCATAAAGCTTCAGCATCTGTTGAAACGTGGGCACGTTGGTGACGCTCTGATGCCTGGGAAAAATCTGAAAAACTGTGACAGGGCCTGTCAATCACAGGCTGCCGAATGGATTAATATGCCCCCCACCCTTTCTTCTAAGGCATACGTTCTTTCTATCTCACTCACTCGCACACACTCAAACACACAGAGGGCACTGACCCACAGGGTGAAGGTCAACTAATTTACTCCAAACATCCGCTACTCATTTGAATACGTTGTCCCCATGAGTGGTATAAAGAGATCATGGGTTGGCCCTTCCTTTTTTTCTCACAGATGTCAATACAGCTTTCTCTGCTCCTCTCCTCTATTCTCCCTCCCTCTGTTTTCTTCAGCGCTCACCCTCTACATTCACCTCTGCACTGTTCACAATCTCGTCAAGTAGGAAAATGCGGTTACTTAAATAAAAAGAGGTTTGACCTCAATCAAGCAACTAAACACGCATTGTCATCTTGAAAATGCATGTGAACATGCGCACACACACACACACACACACACACACACACTCACACACACACACACACTCACACACACACACACACACAGAGGCAGTTAGTACTTCTTGTAACTGCAACTGTCTAAAAATCTAGCATGATAATATGAATCCTCATTTATGTCCCCAATTAGCCCAAGCCTCAATGCAGGTAACCTCACAAAACCTTTGCTATGTACATGAAGCAGCTTAGCAGGCTAAAGGCTTTAAATGAAAAGGACAGGAGGGGTCGGGCTTTGGAAACAGATTTCTAATCCATTTATCCAATGAGATGTCTTCATTGAACCCATTAGAGGTCATTAAAAAAAAACTCACTTGACCCGTAAAAGGACTCACAGAGTGTCACAGCTTCGTCACAACAGTCTGCACATAATGTAGTGCCTCTGAATTTATTTTACCGCTTTACAGGAAACGAAGGCTTTAGATATTAGATGTTCTTATCCACTTATTTGGGGTTAGCCTTAATGTACCCAGCTGAATAGAATAAAAAAAAATCTATATTTGGAATGACTACCTACAATAGTGCCTTTATATATTTGTATTATAGATCTAAGCAGCAGCCGTGTGTAAAAATGAATGTCAATACAAAATGTCTGCTTTAAAATTGGTCCTTTTAAAGCACTTGTCATATCAGCTAATTGAAATAACGATCACTTAAGCATGACATACCCTCTAGTTCCCCCACAGTTTCACATGGAAGTTAAAGGTGATATTGATTGCCTTGCCCTCTCATGTTCAGGCGTCTTCCTAGCAGATGTTTGGCTTCACCCTGCTGCAAGTATGTTGTTTATTTTCTGCTCCTCATCCATTCTTTTGAGGTCAGAGGCCTTCCAGACTCAAGAGAATGGCTTTCATGTGTTTCAAAGGACCGGGCGCATGATGCATGGGCGCAGGTTGCTGACGGCAAATTGCTCGTAGCACAACCCCCCCATCACATGGTTAAAGTTTAAACACGCTGAGTGCATTCTTCCACACCTGAAGCGGGAATGATGTTACTGGTATTGCGCTCTGTTAACTTTTACTGTGTGCAGCTTCCTCTCCAGAGAAAAACACTGACATGTGGAGAGAAACAACAGTTTTTGTTGATTCAATTAATATTCAAACAATAGAAAGTTTCAGTAAAATGTTTCAAAATGATACAAGAGGTGTGGTTTCCAAAGGGATCCACTAAATACTAGTTATTTGTGTGTGTGTGTGTGTGTGTGTGTGTGTGTGTGTGTGTGTGTGTGTGTGTGTGTGTGTGTGTGTGTTAAATCCTTTACCAGTAATAGTCTACTCACTGTGCAAGAATGCGCAAATCCAAACTTACCAGACTCCAGCAGAGCACAGCTGCATTCCTGTTCAGCAGTTCAAAGACCAGGAGCTCAAGAAGAAACACACACAAACACACATACTATATACATATATACAGTTATAAATATATGTGTATACACACACACACACACACACACACACACACACACACACACGCACACACACACAGATAAAAAAGGAGGGTAGAAACCATAAAAGGCACAAAGCAAAGCAACATGCTTCATCTATCTATCGTATCAATAAAGACTTTTTGCAATTAAAACCTTTTACCAATGCACTATATATTTAATGAATTTTATTTTAAGTAGGAAAAAAGAAATCCCCCCCCCCCCCCCCCCCCTCCACCCCCCCCCCAAGCCCCTTATCTTG
>MU558159.1:579867-619867 GCA_024362625.1 Silurus asotus | reverse complement strand
AGAGGATTTTGTAAAAAAAAAAAAAGAAAGAAAAAAGCCCTGGTGGTGCACACAGCGATGGCCATGGTGGGTGGGGGATGGGGCAACCCTAATGGGAGCACCAATGGCCTGGGGGAGAAGGGCTACCTGCGGGGGGAGGAAGACGAGAGCTCTCCCCAGGCAGGGAACAGCGATGCCGAGGGCGGAGAGGATGACAAGGCCTGCGTGGTGGACTGCGTGGTGTGCGGCGACAAGTCCAGTGGGAAGCATTACGGTGTCTTTACCTGTGAGGGCTGCAAGAGCTTCTTCAAGAGGAGCATTCGCCGCAACCTTAGCTACACGTGCAGGTAAGAGAATCTTGAAGACTTGCAGTATTACGGTGCACAGACAGGCTGAAATATAACCCAGGACTTCTCTGCCAGCACGTGGACGGTAATGAGCCTTGCTCATGACATATGTCAATTACGTCACCTATTAGATCCTTAGGGATTGGTGATTAAATGTCACACAGGGCAATTTAAAGCCAGATCAGACTTTAAGATTGTGCGCATCAACTCAGATTATATATCGCACAGTATAATACTAAATAATATAATCATATAAAAATAATTAATAATTTAACATACTCATCTAAATTGGGCAAAATATGTACAAAAAATGGCAAAATGACAAATGACAAATGTAATCTCAGTCACTAATTTAAATAAAAAAGAACTAATGTAAACTTTATTGACCTTTCAATGAACTCTAGATAACCTGGTGTTTGGGTGTGAACTGTACTTTTCATATGGTAATACATGATTAAACTGAATTAAGGTAAGGTGTTAAATAGTTTTACTTATTAAGAAAACAGATATCACAGACTACAACTAAATCACAGAGGACCAACACTCTTCACAAGGACTTCAAGGTAAAATGTAGCTGTATGAAAACTGCTTCAAGGAACAATGTTTGTAACTCCTGATTTGCTATTAAAATTTTAGGGAACTAACAGTTTTTTTTTTTTTTTTTTTAATGATACAATACGTATAAGACGTGAGCAGCTGCAGGGAGTTTTATTAACAATTCTTTGTTCTGTGTTTTTACATGCTGTAAAATGATCAGATGTTGAATCTGCTTTCAGTATTTTACAGAAAGTATGTGGATATTTCTTTTATTTTTTGCAATGTTTCATTGATTTAAATCAATACACAGCATAAGACATAACAGTTTCCTTAAGATTATTTGTTGAAGCTAAAACCATATTGTTTTTATTGCTTTGAAACCGCCATGATCAAATTGACTTTAAAAAAACTTTCAAATAAGTCATACATTTTTAATGGTCTCTCTCTCTCTCTCTCTCTCTCTCTCTCTCTTTTAGCCAAAGAATAAAGCACATTAGCTGCTACTAAAATGTACAAACTGAACTGCGTTCTTTCAATTGTGTCTATGTTGCGTGGGCTGATAATTTACCAAGGCCAGTTTCAAAAAATTTTTTTGATAAGGATTCAACCACCAAGGCCAGTCATCTCTGGCATCAATTTACTAGGGCTTTCTGTTTAAAGAATTAGAGCCAATGTTAAATATTCATTCTTCAAACGCCTTCCTTACAGTGTGCACAGACTGCATTTATTTATTGGCCGTCATAGCAACTGTGCAAAGCTCTTTACTGATGCTGGGGCGGATGATACTACTATAGAATCCATTGTTAAGAGGCAGCTTTCTACTGCAACAGCTCTTTGTAATGATTGCAAGACAAAAGAAAACGGATTTTAGGAAGATATGTAAACATTCTTAGTGTTATCAGGTTAAAAAAATAAAAAATGTCATCTCCCATTTTTGTAAACCTTTAATAGTACAAAGGAGGAACTAAAACCTAATGAGAACCAGTATAATACAACGCATACATTTCAAATTTTGAGTGGTCGAAATCGTAGTATTGGTTTTGAAATGCAGGAAACGTTCCCTCATGCCTTTGTTGTGTTTTTCAGATCAAATCGAGAATGTCAGATTGATCAGCATCATCGCAACCAGTGTCAGTACTGCCGTCTGAAGAAATGCTTTCGTGTGGGCATGAGAAAAGAAGGTAACTGTTGTGCGCTTGTACATATTTGCAGATGTTAAACTGTGGTGAATCCATGAAAAAGAATCCAAAAAAGAATTTGCTGTGAAAGCGAAAGGCCCAAGCGTAATATAAGTAGTATAAGTGCAAATAGGACATATCCATTTAATAAAATAATACACTGCAGCCTAGGAAAATGCATATGCTTATTATTATTCTAATAGACACAGTACATTTTTGATAGTCTGTTCAAAATAATAGTGATAGAGCAATCAAAGCTATTTAATTACTAGTGTAATTAATATCCAAAAGCGAGTTCAATCTGGTTTTCAACCAAATGCCCAAAGCCTGCAGTGCTGATGTCCCTATGTGACCTTGGCAGGCACACCGCCAGAGGCAGTTTTGCTCTCCAAGCTGTGCTGCTCAACACTGAACTGCCAACTATAAATCCACATGACATGAGAATAGTGCCTTGCTAAAAGCATGCAAAAAATGGTTGAACTGCCACCACCTTTCTTTTGTCTGGAAGTTACAGTGTTCTTTTTACAGTTACTGTAAGTCAGTAGAGTTACTGAAGAAATTAAGGTTTATTATAAGACAAGTCATACAATCCATTCAGGGTTCCTCTTGCCTCTTCCTTATAGTCAAGTACATGTTGTTTTTAGGGCATAGCTTATATCTCAGGAGTGAACTCAGGCATGGTTTGTATGCTATAATGCAGCACCAGGAGAGCCCTTAGGGCTTATGGGTAAGCATGGTGCATAGTGGAACGCTGATGGATTCTAATGGACGCCGTCATCCCAGAAACTAACATTGTGTCATGTGTATCTATGGTGCTGTGTGTCATCAGGTGAATGCTTATTGTTCGAGGCAGGGAGATCCAGTTACACATATGGGAAACAACGTGATGAGACGTTGTGACCTTTCTGCCATTCGCTATATTAAAAATGGCAAAAATAACAAAATCTGATGATTAACACTTCCTAAAATCTGTTTAACTCTGACTAGGCTGTTAGTTTTATATTACATTCACACTAACAAGTAACAAAAGAACAGAGCAAACATAGGCTAGTAGCAGACACAGTATAACGCTAGCTAGTAAGAAGTAAAGCTTGTAGTTTGCCCATTGGTCCTGCAGTGACTGATTCTGTGGAAATGCTGCTGATTAGCAAATCAAGCTAGCTGTACTAGTTACCTAGACTCATCCAAGACAACAATGATCTTTGCAACTTCCTCCCAAGGTTTATTTTAATTATTTATACCTATTTGTCTAAGATTCCTGTTAGCGTGATATCCCCAAAACGAATAGTTGAACGTTTCATATATAATTATCATCAACGTGAAATAATTTGAATTTGGAATTGATGAAAAAAAGGCCAAGGTCACAGCAATGTCAAATGTCTGAAATAGTTTTTCTTCTGTTAGAGATTTAAAAGTTTATATCAGGCATATAAATGAGTAACAAGAAAGACTAGATATGTTGCTGTCAAGATCTTCATCTCACAACGTCTCTATACAAATTTAATGAAAGTTTATACATGATAAATTGCAGGATAATAACAGAAACCATGGAACCATGCCCCTTCCATTTTTGTGTCAAACAGTAACACTAACTAATGGAAAACTATGTGCTGTTAGGAAACTAGGATCTAGTTGGACAGATTCAAGGAATTGTTTAAGACTTGTTATTTGACAATGTCATGCCTTCTTTACATAGAACTAGGAAAATAAACATTTACATAACAATTAAGGCATTTACACAAAAGGAAATCTCTTTTTTTTTTTACCTACAGTGAATTAGCATTTGTTTTTGGTTATGTCTGGTTCATGCAACACTGCCCTCTACTGATCATGCTCACCTTATGTACAAGTATGAAGGCAGACATTTATGCGAGCTTCTGTGTATGAAGGGCTCAAATTCCTTCAAACGAGGAATTTGCCCACATTTAAACGTGGAATCTGCAAAAAAAAAATTGCTTTGTATAATGTTGAAGTTACTAAATAATTATTAGTAGCTACTAAATGGAAAATTATAAGATAGATAAACAAACAAAGTAAAACACTCACGATGGAGATCAATTCGTTTTTGGAGATCTTCCTTTAATTATGTTGCTGTAACACTACTTTATTTGGTTATCTTGGTTTGGTGAAAAATCTAGCAAGTTGATATGATTTAGATTTAAACAAACAATGAACATAGATATTTCTAAGCAAATCATTTTAGTCAAATTGTTATTGCTGCCAAAAGCAAGGGCAAATCCCTGTTCCTTGTGTGACATTCTGTTAGTCGTAATAAGGATGTAACACAGGGATGCTAAAAGCTGTATTGGAATGCAGGGAAGGTTTCTGATATGTTCTATCAGCTACATCCTGTCCAGATTATTAACATCCTGCCCAGTTTGTTTGAACATTTGTCCAGATTCTTTTTCTTTTCACAGCATGTTTGTAAATTAATAGTGGAAGTATATCCTTACATGATATTTGCATGCTAGACTGCATGATGGCATTAAGAAAAATATTCACTTTTATTTTCTTTGTAGCAGTCCAGCGTGGACGCATTCCTCCATCACACTCAGGTATCAGCCCAACCTCAATGGTCTCGGCTGGAGGAGGTGGGCCAGGAGGCCCAGGCATGGCTGGTGAATTTTTCAATGGTCAGCCAGCACCCGAGCTTATCTCACAGCTCCTGAGAGCTGAACCCTACCCTAGCAGCCGCTATGGAGCTCAGTGTGGTCAACAGTTGCCTGGTGGCCACGGCTCCGTCATGGGCATCGACAGTATATGTGAGCTGGCTGCCCGACTCCTCTTCAGCACCATTGAGTGGGCTCGGAACATTCCCTTCTTCCCTGACTTACCAGTCTCGGAGCAAGTGGCCCTGCTGCGCCTCAGCTGGAGTGAACTGTTCATCCTTAATGCAGCACAATCAGCTCTGCCTCTACACATGGCCCCCCTTCTGGCTGCTGCTGGCTTCCACGCTTCCCCCATGTCTGCTGAGCGTGTTGTCTCCTTCATGGACCAGGTGCGTGTCTTCCAGGACCAGGTGGATAAACTTACACGACTACAGGTGGACTCTGCTGAATACAGCTGCCTCAAAGCCATAGCTCTCTTTTCACCAGGTAAGCGCTGCAATTTCTCTGTTAAATTAACTATAAATGGTAGGAACTGGCATGTCTGGGTTAAAAAATCAAGGATTTACTATGTGGAAAAATCTCAGCAACAGTGAGACCTTGCTATTTTATCACTTTCGAAATAGCCGCTTATTTAGCTTGCAATATCTTGCGAAGAATGGAGTACGCTTGTTCGTAATTATACATCATTAATGCCTATTTTTATTATTTTGCTTGTCATTAACTTGCCCTGATATTTTATTTTACTGAGGATGAAGCAGCACTCACCAAACTGTATTTTATGATGGTTGAATATACTTGACCCTTTATCAAGACATTAATTCTATCAGAAAATCTTACACTGAAACTTTCCTTATGTCTCCAACAGATGCATGTGGACTGACAGACCCAGCGCATGTGGAGAGTCTGCAGGAGAAGGCTCAGGTGGCTCTGACTGAATACGAACGCATGCAGTATCCGACTCAACCGCAGCGCTTTGGTCGCCTCCTTCTCCGCCTGCCCTCCCTGAGAGCTGTTCCAGCAAACCTCATATCTCAGCTCTTCTTCATGCGACTGGTGGGCAAGACGCCCATCGAGACACTCATTCGAGACATGCAACTCTCTGGCAGCTCCATTAGC
Source organism: Silurus asotus (assembly GCA_024362625.1). Lineage (NCBI taxonomy): Eukaryota > Metazoa > Chordata > Actinopteri > Siluriformes > Siluridae > Silurus > Silurus asotus. The sequence continues at coordinate 614,101 of MU558159.1, read as the reverse complement.
TGGCCTTACGTGCCTGGACAGTAGCTAGCTCGGACATCCTATGATCAGACGGCAGTCAGCCACTCAAACTTTGACTTTCGTGTTCAGTGTGGGCTTATAGGATTGTGATATGTTATTTCCTTTTAGTTGCTGCGAGAATATTCATGTTGTGTTGCAGCATCTCATTGCTCGTTAGTATACATCGAGAAGGATGGCCAAAGGTCAATATGCTGTCACATGTCTTCGGGCAGTTGAATAGAGTCACTTGGTTTGGGATACCTCAGGTTTTTTACGTAAATAGTAGAACTTATAGCAGTGACACTATTGTAAATGCATAAGCACAGTGACAGATCATTGACAAGAAACTATGACTAGTAAAGGACAATACAATACATTTAAGGCATTGCATTCAGAGACGCTGTGATATGACTGACCCAGGTCCAGCTTTAATCAATTACAGGAATGTTCCTGGTATACCTAAGAATAATTACTATTTCAATTATAACAATTGATTATGTAGATTAGACAAATTAACCTACTCATTAAGGTATTGCCATGGACTGCAGTGCTACTTACTTGAGAAATCAGTGGTGAATATGTATTGTAAAATGTGATGGTCACATTGTTTAAAAAGAAAAAAAGGTCTCTGTACTTTTACATAATTGGGTCCAGAAAGATTTTTCATATTGTTGGTCATGAAAAAAGATCCAATATTTTTGCATATGAATAATTAAAAGCATTCATCCGAACATTCTGAACATTTTTGGTGTGCTTAAATTGACTGGAATTATTATTTTTTCTCTGGATTTTTGGAAATTTTGGACTAAGAATGCATCACGATCATGTGTGATGTTGATGCAGTGACAAAATGGTAGGGCAATACAATTCTTGATATTTTAGTGATGGTTTTACTACAGTAAATGCAGATATTATGTAGTAAACTATATCATCTTACACATAAAAACTAAGGTAACAAAATGTACTTAGTTGCCTGGCAGTTAGATTAAACAGTGCTGTTTAAAAATATAAATAAATAAATAAATAAATAAATAAATAAATAAATAAAATGTTGTCGGAGCGCCAAAGAGTGTGATTTCCTTCCTCCACTCTGGAGATGGAAAACCTATGGAAGGTCAGCCTAGCAAACCAGCAATCTGTGCAGTCCCTGTAATATATTGAAAAAGCCAATATTTCTGTATGATGATTGGACTATTAGGTTTATATATAGTAAGGATTAGGATTAGTGGTGTAAACCCTAACCATATTGAATCATAATCATGACCTGATCTAAGACAAATACTAGGATATGTAGCCTAGCTCATTTAAAGGCAAGAAATGCTACTTTGTTTGTTGCTAACACTGTGTTTTGGTATTACTAAACTAGAAGTTAAGGATACCATCCCACATTTCTATTTGGAAGTTGGGTTGGGCTAACCCTATCCCTAACCCCAGGGCTGACCCTAATGCCATCCCTAACCCTAATGCTAACCCTAACCCTTATTTAAACCCAAATGCTCACCATAATACTAGTGCTATCCCTAGCATCAGAGCTGACCCTGATGCAAACCCTAACCCTAAGGCTAACCCTTACCTCATAGCTAACCCTAATGCTAAAAATAACCCTAGTGCTAATCATAACCATAAGGCTAACCATAGGACGGGTTAACCTTACCCCAGGGCTAACTAATGCTTATCATAACACTAATGTTGACCCTAACTCTAATGCTAACCATAACCCTAATGCTAACCGCAACCTTATAGCTAACCCTAAGGCCAACCATAACCCTAATGCTAAAAATAAACATAAGACTAAACCTTACTCAACAGCTAACACTAGCCCTAATGCCAGGACTAACCCTAATGCAAGCATCAATGCTAATCCTAACCCTAATGCTGACATACTCTAGTGCTAACCCTAAACTCTGAAGTTAAGTCTTACATTAAATCTTGATCCAGGGCTAACCCTAATGAAAACTCTATAGCTAAACCTAACACTAGCCATAACCATAACACCATGACTAAACCTAACAAAAATTGTAACACTAAATTTTACCCAAAGGTTAATCCAAAATGCAAGCCAAATCTATCGCACCATATACCTTATGCTAACCCTAACAATAGCCGTAACCCTAACCAGGGCTAATCCTAATACAAACCCTCAGCTAACCCTAACACTAATGCTCATTCTAGTTCCAAGGGTAACTTTATCCACAATACTAATCAAAATCCTTTTTATTTATTTAAAAGGCTTTTCTCCCTGACATCTGAATTTCATGGGAATTTTAAAATAGCACTTACAATTTTATGCACTTCCACTGTACCAGGAAATGGATCTCAGGGTCCAGTCAACCATGAATTCACAATTTAGACAGCAAATTTCATAATTCATGCCCTCTTTCCCTCTTGCACCTCCTCCCAGGATTTAATGGCAGTAGAGGCTCCCTCTCTCATCACACCACCTACCATTACTTATTTCCTCTTTCTCATCTTTTCTTCCTTCTATTTTCTTTCTCCTTGATTCATAATAGCACTTATGACTGGGAGTAGGACACAGGGTCAAAACAAGTCTCAGTACTGTCTGTTGTAGGTTTTTTTTTTTGTTTTGGTATTTTAACACAGCAACCACATTTAATCTTTTTGTTGGTAGCACTTATCACTGTTGGCACTAGTTATGGTCCTAGTACTTCCGATATCAACAGCAAAACTTTGTTCCCATAAATCTGTGTATGATTAACCATTAATCGCAATCTCTAAATCCTAACCTTAACCCCTTGAACTTGATCCAAACCCCCAACCTTTGCCCGATCGTAAACTAAACCTTAAAAAAAATCTCATTCTTAGCCATTAACTCCAAACATTTTAAGAAATTCTGTTGCTGGCCTACTCAATAATGCCATGATTAAACAATAACTCTTCCAAGCCTAGATCTCTGAGTTAATATTATTATTATTATTAGTAGTAGTAGTAGTAGTAGTAGTAGTAGTAGTATTAACTTATTATGATATAACAGTTAAAGATCAGGCATATCACTATGAATATGATATGATAAACATTAAACATAACTGTTTAATAAATAAACATGTGTTCATTTTACTTTATATATATTTATGCATGATTTGTGCTGTTTTTACTTATTTCTTTTTTTTATGTAGTTTTGCTTGTTGGGTTTGAGCTGGGATTAAAATGCAATGCGTTTACAACAAGGTACATCTTACATTTAGACTTAAAGCTCACTGTGCTCCCTTCGCTGGTCAGATTTATGGGACTAAATAACTTTTAGTATAGCGATATTGAAATTAGCTTCTGTGATAATTGACGTTACTGTTTATGTTTCTTTTTTTGTATTTGCATGTTTGTTTAATCATTGCTGTTATGTCCTTTGCTGCATTCTTGGCTAGGTCATTCTTGTAATTGAGATTTTTATCCTGATTAACTTTACAGCGTTGCCTTAGTGGCTAAAATCCCTGACGACATAATATTTTAACTAAAAACTAGCATACAATTTTAACCGAAAATATTTTTTATAAAATGGTAACTAATATCAAACATACCACCTTAAATGCCTTAAACATTAAAAAAAATTCACCAGACCTTTCCATTTTAAAAGCCAGATCAAGTCAGGTTTAATTGGGTTTGTCAAATTAGCAGATGGTAAGTCAGGGTCTGCGAAACAAACCAATAACCCACACACTTTTCTTTGGTTTCATATTCAACCACATTTATTAAATTATAAAGTAAAAAAAAAATCAAAAATCAAAACATCAGCAGGACAATTAGCATAAAATAATCCTTTTTGTAAAATGGATTATTGCGACAATATCGTTTAAAATTCAATTCTAAATTCAAATTGCATAATATACAAAATTAAATTGAAATGAAAATTTAGTTCACCCTCACCCGCCAGGTTAACTGTCAAGTTCTGCAGTGGTTATAGATAAATAAAAATGTACCCATCAAACATCAGACCAATAATACTCTTTTAAAATCTTTTATTACTAAAAAATTATTTTAACTATTTTAACTGAATAATGGACATCACCAGAGTCTTCATCACTGAAAACCTTCCATGCATATGTTTATGTTGAGTTGAGATCTGGGATTTGGATGGTTGAATGACTTGTTCTGTTCTCCAGTTCAGGTTCAGTCTGCTTGTTATTTTTTATTTTTATTTTTTTTTACCAAAAACTAAATTTCTTTTAAATCTTTTGACCAGTTTTTGTTTATGTGGTTCTTTATGTCAGTCTTTTCATTGTTGTATCCAATATCCATTTCTTTATGTCCATTAGTCTCATTTGTTGAAACATTTGTCTCGTCAGTTTACCCCACTTCTGTGCAAATCTGTCAATGTGCTTAATATTTTTCTCCATCAGCCATTTCTTTTCCTTCACTTGACAGGTCTGCATCAGTGTGTTATTCATCTCTGTCATTGCTTTTATAAGCCATAAATGTTCTGTGTCAACCTTTTCATCACTTGATCGATATTATATACATCCTTCTTGTCTTTGTCTTGTATCTCTGTCCAGCATCACTATTTTGTTGTTTCTGTTTTCATCCATCTTACCAACAACTCTGCTGATCTTCATCCTCCTCCTCTATTTCATCACCATCATCATCACCATCATCACTGCTGTCATCATCACTCTCTTCACTGCTAGTGTTGGTGTCACTTTTATAATATATTTTGTCTCATTTGTCATCGGGTTTTAACTGTCTTGCCAAGAACTTTTCTCCTGTCCTCAAGTCCTCATCCTCATACACCTCCTCTGTTTCTTTCTCTTTTAATTATGCTTTAACTTTTATCATCGTCTTTTACAATATTTCTCGTCACCTGTGTCATTTCTTGTATGTGCATTGGAGCAAGGTTATTATTGTTAATGAAAACTAGGGAGTTAACTGAAATAAAAAATAAAAAATTACTTTCCAAAATAAACAATAACTGAAATGTTACTATAATGTCCACCTGCAATACGAACAAAAAATAAATCTAAGAATATGAATAAATTGTTTTTTCATATTTTAAAGACGAAGGTCTGCCTTAACCGCAGAGGTTAAATGGAGTCAATCCATCAGTGTTGCAGAATCATAAATGACAAGTAGCAGTTTATTAGAGTTTATTAGTGCAGCAGCAAGTTTTATATATTTGAGCAGTATTAATCGGTAGGATTTTGAGATGTTAAAATTTTATTTTGAAGTACGATTCTGTTGTAATCCAGTGAATAAAAAAAAAAAGAAGAATTTAAGAAGCTTACAGTGAAGCAAATGTGTTTTTAAAGAGAGGCGCTCAACCCCAATTCCCAAAAATTTGCAAAACTGTGTAAAATGTAATTATTTGTTAATTCCTAATACAATTAATTGCTGATACAGCATAGAAAACACACATATGTTTAAACTGGGACAGGGCAATGTTTACCACTGTGTAGCATCCCCTTTTTTTTCATACATTCTCATTGTGTCTGGTACATGATTCTGACTGCTCAACAGTCCTGAGTCTTCTTTGTTGTATTTTTATATTTTATAATTTGAAATGTTTTCAATTGGTGAAATGTCTGGAGAACAGGCAGGCCAGTTCAGCACCCAGACTCTCCTACTTCAAAGCCATTCCGTTGTAACAGATGCAGTATAGAAAATTGGGTGGAAAAAAAACTGTTACTCAGCATTGAACACAGCTTTCTGCTTACTTTTGTGCATGTCCTCTTCTTCCTTATTCTCCTCTTCTGTTTTATCTCCTACAAAGATTTTGGATGCTGGGATTTACTGGCCTGCTTTTTGACAGCTGATGCTGTTCTTCAGCAAAAACATGAACGCATTCATCAGGTTTTGGTTGGGTTCATCTGTCATGCGTAGAATAAGAGTCGGAAAGAGGGGCTTGAAGAAAAGCACAAACTGGAGAGTCGGTATAATCCGTAATGCGCGTAGAGTCTGTAATGCGGGTACAGTCCGTAATACAGGTAGAGTCCAGGGATAATCGCCATTGTGAACCGTAGATCGGACGTTGAGCGAGTGGAACTGGGCTCTTTATAAAGGGGAGAGTAGATTGAAGACGGGTGAAGGTGATTAGTAGGAATAAACTGCTTGTAATACTTGAAAGCTTAATTAGAACAAATCAAAGAGATAACAAAATAATACCTTGTTTAAAAAAAATTTGGATTTCGGAATTTGCTCTATTTACATCTCACCTGATCACCAGATAGCAACACTTGAACCAAGTTCACCAGTCAGATGCAGTATGCAGTTTAGCACTGTCCTGGTCAAATATGCAAGGCCTTTTCTATGGATAAAAGCATATGCTGCTTGAGAACTTATATATACTTTTAAGAATTGATGGTGCCTTACAAGGTGTGAACGCTGTTTATTTCATAGCCACTGATGTATCCTCATACCATAAGAGATCAGAATCAGAAGCTTTAATACCAAGTATGCTAAAATACACACGAAATTTGACTTTGTGTCAGGAGCTTCCAGTGCAGGAGAAATACAGACATAATGTAACAGAATAGTAAACCAGACAATATATACAGAGTAACAATATTGTTTAATGCAGGTGCAGGGTGAAGTGAGCAATGATAACAAGCCAGATAGTCCCTTTAATCTTTATTACAGTAATATGATTAATGACCATTAAATTCAGCTAAATAATTATCAAAATAATGAATTAATTACATATATTTATATGAAATTAAAACACAATTTTCTTTGACATTCTACAAACCCGATTCGAAAAAAGTTGGGACACTGTACAAATTGTGAATAAAAAAGGAATGCAATCATTTACAAATTTCAAAAAACTTATATTTTATTCAAAAGAGAATATAGATAACATGATGGATAAGGTAACATATATAGGTAACATGTTGAAAGTGAGACATTTTGAAATGTCATTCCAAATACTGGCTCATTTTGGATTTCATGAGAGCTACACATTCCAAAAAAGTTGGGACAAGTAACAATAAGAGGGCGGAAAATTTAAATGTACATATTAGGAACAGCTGGAGGACCAATTTGCAATTTATTAGGTTAATTGGCAACATGATTGGGTATAAAAAGAGCCTCTCAGAGTGGCAGTGTCTCTCAGAAGTCAAGGTGGGCAGAGGATCACCAATTCCCTCAAAGCTGGAGTGAAAAATAGTGGAGCAATATCAGAAAGGAGTTTCTCAGAGAACAATTGCAAAGAGTTTGAAGTTATCATCATCTACAGTGCATAATATCATCCAAAGATTCAGAGAATCTGGAACAATCTCTGTGCGTAGGGGTCAAGGCCGGAAAACCATACTGGATGCCTGCGATCTTTTCGGGCCCTTATACGGCACTGCATCACATACAGGAATGCTACTGTAATAAAAATCACAACATGGGCTCAGGAATACTTCCAGAAAACATTGTCGGTAAACACAATCCACTGTGCCATTCGCTGTGGCCGGCTAAAACTATAGTCAAAAAAAGAAGCCATATCCAAACATGATTCGAGCGCAGGTGGTTTCTCTGAGCCAAGGCTCATTTAAAATGGACTGTGGCTGAGTGGAAAACTGTTCTGTGGTCAGACGAATCAAAATTTGATTCTTTTTTGGAAAACTGGGACGCCATGTCATCCAGACCAAATAGGATAACGACAAACCAAATTGTTATCAGCGCTCAGTTTAGAAGCCTGCATCTCTGATGGTATGGGGTTGCATGAGTGCATGTGGCATGGGCAGCTTACACATCTGGAAAGGCAACCTCAATGCTGAAAGGTAAATCTAAGTTCTAGAACAAAATGTGCTCCCATCCAGACGTCGTCTTTTTCCGGGAAGACCTTGCATTTTCCAACAAGACAATGCCAGGCCACATACTGCATCAATTACAACATCAGGGCTGTGTAAAAGAATGATCCGGGTTCTGAAATGGCCAGTTTGCTGTCCAGATCTTTCAGCCATAGAAAACATTAGAAAACATCATAAAGAGGAAGATGCGACAAAGAAGACCTAAGATGGTTGAGTAACTAGAAGCCTGTATTAGACAAGAATGGGACAACAGTCCTATTCCTAAACTTGAGCAACTTGTCTCCTCAGTACCCAGATGTTTGCAGACTGTTATAAAAAGAAGAGGGGATGCCACACAGTGGTAAACATGGCCTTGTGCCAACTTTTTTGAGATGTGTTGATACCATGAAATTTAAAAATCAACTTATTTTACCCTTAAAGTGATGATTTTCTCAGTTTAAACATTTGATGTCATCTATGTTTTATTCCAAATAAAATATTGAAATTTTAAACTTCCACATCATTGCATTCTGTTTTTCTTCACAACTTGTACAGTGTACCAACTGTTTTGGAATCAGGTTTGTACTTTGGTTATTCAAGGTCATGACTATAGTCAGTTTAATCAAAATGTGCGCTTTATAATAATAATTTATGTAAAAAAAACAAAATCTTACACAAAATCATGCAGAACCTTACAAACTTACACAAAATCATGCAGAACCTTTAAAATTGGTGTTTACATTTGATGGGTGCATAATTAAAAAAAAAAAAAAAAAAAAAAAAAAAAAAAAAAAAAAAAGTAAAAAGAATGCCTTTAGGTTTTATATGAGGTAAGGAACATTTCTACTAAGGGTACCCATTATATATAATAGTGAGAGAGAGAGAGAGAGAGAGAGAGAGAGAGAGAGAGAGAGAGAGAGAGAGCCTAAGCATTTAATAATTATGTATAGTAATACATGTAAGTAAATACTTAGTTTTTTTAATACTGCAGGATCCAAGCTCAATCACTAGATGTCGCTGTTGCTCAAAACATGTAATATTATTCTGGTTTTGAACCCTTATGTATCTTTAGCGATCTATTACTTTTCTTTCTAAACACACGGTGAAGAAACTGGTTAAAGTCACTACCTCTCAAGTTGAATAATTGCTGATGATTTGCTTTCTTGATGAAAGCTCAAGTGACACCTCAAAGCATGTTTTCTAGCATTACTAGCATTAGTAAACTCTCTCATCATACCTGGCACACAATACTGTCATTTGCACTACCATGCACTCCCACACTTTATGTACATTACTGGTCTGTACCCCTATTTATTACCCACACTGTCTATACGGTTTCATATTGTCTGTATGTCTGTATTGTCTTGTATAGTATGTTTTTGTCTTGTTGTGTCTGTTTTGTCATGTATAGGTTTTTTATTTATGTCTGTACTTTTAAGAGTAACAAACAGCTGGAACCAAATTCCTTGTGTGTGTCAACACACTTGGCCAATAAACCTGATTCTGATTCTGATTCTGGTCCTAAACAAGTTGGTTCCACATGTCAACCTCAAGACTGCATTAGTGTCCGCCCACTCCGGAAGTAGTTTTCTCATTAGATTTATTTATTAATATATTATAAACTAATAACCAAACCAAGAAGCTAAATCGCAAGAATACACACACACATACAAATAATAATAATAAAAAAAAAATATATATATATATATATATATTGGAAAATCAAACAAAAAGACAAAGGTACAAATTTGAGTGTTTGACACAAAGAGGTAAAAACAGCAACCCCATAAACCATTGAGATTTTTTAGATGCGACTTGATTTACTTATCAATTTGTTTGTTTGCCATAATAGGAAAAACAGGGGGTTTAGGAGAGAAGAAATATGTGTAAAAATTGGCTTGTATTGTGCATGAAAAGGTTTAGAGAAAATGTGAAATATGTTTAATGTTATTATAAATTATTAATGGTTTTATAATGAGATTATTATTATTAATTTTTCATTTAAAATTACGATTATTCATAGTTACAATTAATTGTTTGATGAAACTTTGCTGCTAGAGAGCAATAAAGCTACGTTTCAAACAGTAATAGGCGAAACAATTGTGTTTATAAAAGTTTTATCACCTTACTATCTGAAATATCTGAAATTATAATGGAACTGTGGGATAAAACTGGCCACACATATGTAGCCTACAGTTTATTTTACCTCTTGTCCAAATAATACATTTAACAACTGTTCCATATCTTGTTTGCCGCCTTAAAATGGGTTCAACCTTCATCATAACCGGGCCATTTTCGGTTCACATGCCTCATGCCAGTGCCGACTGAATGCCAGCCGTGCCGGCTTCATGCTAAATCCGGACCAGGAGTCTTTGCTACCTGGGGTAATTTATGCACTCAAGTAACAGTACAGGTACTAAATTTAAATGTCAATCAAGTTTAATACTCCAAGTTATTACTTAGTACCAGAGGCATTTTCCAGCCCTGACAGATGTTGAAATGGGTACAGATTATAGCAAACCCTTAAATGAACCTACACTCAAATAGGGCAAAAAATTTTAAAGCATGAGAGCAACAGATGTGCAATGCTGAGTTTAATTTTCACTCTTAACTACATACCGTGGTGCAGGTGTTAGTATGTACATCTTACATTTATCTCATTTATATAAGTAGTTGAGAGTTAAAAGCTTCAGATGAAGATCTTTTGACCGGACCTGACTATAGATTTTTACACCAGCTTGAACCAAAAATGGATTTCTCTTTACAAATACCCTTTTTCTGAAATTTGCCGTATTTTAGGATTGAATGCAACAGTCAGTAAACAAACACATGTAAACAAACACAGTTTGATCAGACCACAGTGGCCCCCTCAGCACACATGAGCAAATACATGAAAAAATACATAATTACCAGTTATAAAGTCCTTCTGGAATTCAGACTTCTTCAAAACTGAATTCAAGGAAATTTTTACACGATTTACACAAACATATCCTTATCAGTACGAGTTGTGAAGAATGAGAATGGAACGGACAGATGATGGTTTCATCACCATGCTCTACTTATCTTTTAATTTACTATTAGTATTTTTTTGCTTTTTTTGGAGGTAAAAACACGTTTTTTTTTTTATTTTGATTCCAAGTACCTTCAAGACCAGTACCACTGATACAGATACTATGATTTTTGAAAGCTATCAATATTAATAGTTGAATAGGCTACAATGAGCAGGACTTCTCTTTTTGTATAAAAAAAAAATACAGTATTATGCATTTTATTTATTTTAACAATATTTCTTTGCCTTTACACGTTTTTGTGAATGAACGGAAAATCTTTTGAAATTTTTCCCCTACTTTTTCGACTGATCAGTTCTTCTGCTTTAAAAATTCTCAGAAAGTGCAGATAACGCAGCACGGTTGTGTAAAAACTCAACCCATTTGATAAAAAATTCCCAGGTATGATTGATATTTCAGTGTAGAGTATTGATTCTCTCGATAAAACACCAATATTGACATTTAAGGATCGATTTGCCCGTTTCTACTAGTTATAACTAAAACAGCACACAGGGCAAAAAAATCATGTTGCATTATTTAAAATATGCAAATTAATATTTAACATGATTTACATTTTAATTCCAAATCTACTCATAAAAATTTATTTAAACTTTTCCTCCTAATCATGATCAAGAAACACTTTATTATGACATAAAAATTGCATAGTATTTATCTCTACTTAATATAAAACACAAGGATCACAAACTGTTGCCCATATCTAATGTTAAACAACTCCAACCTGTAACTAAACATTTACAGGAGTAAATACATTATCCTACATAAGATCTGGTCAAGTGAATGAACAAGAAACACTTTATTATGACATCATCATGTGACAAAGCTATAATGTATGAAACACTTAAGAGCATATACTACACTTAGTCAATACTCTTTATTATAAGCTTTATCAGGTTTCAGTTTCAGCAGATGAGATGAGCACAGCCAATCACAATAGAAGCAAATTGACCTCACAAAGACCAAAGCCAGAGGCCTGGACTGGTAGAAGAAAGTAATGTAACCTCAGCTCTCATCACAACTGCAAGTCAGCATAAACATTTAGCAAATGGAAAATGAGGCCTACCACTGTAAGTGATGGGGAACTAACAATCTGGCTCGGGGATATGTGGTTGGAGAGTGGATAAGCACACATCCAATATCTTTTAGAACTCATGTTGAAGAAAGTGCAACATGGTACAGTATCTCAGAAAGGTGCTAACTCGCTACAATGGAATAATCAGAGCCACCCGAATGCCTGCTTGAAAACCCAACTTTCTGATCAGAAGCACAGAGCAACAATTACTGACCTGAATTCTGTGCCTCGTTTCAGTAACTTCAGTGAATTCCATTGAAATTGTACTGCAGATTTAATGTGTTTAAAACTTTCCATTGACACCATGTCTGTAATGGTTTCCTATGTAAAAAAACAACAACAACATAGGAGTCTGAGAGCGACGTATATCGATTTAATGCAATATTACAGGCATCCAACATTTACATTATTTTTTTCGTTCTGTTACTGTTACTGATATCTCGGATATCACTGTGTTTTTTTAAATATAAATAAATAGGTAATATATTTGAAATTTCCAATAATTATCCGTAAATATTTAGCTGTTTTATACAATCATGCAAGTATGTTTAAGCATTTCTACTTGTAGAAAACCAGATTAGGATCTTTTTAAAAAAAATACAAATATTTTTTTCTCTATATTCATATATTTCTTTTCATTGTATTAGACTTTATATCAATAGTTTTTATTTAAAATAGTATTTTGGTTAAGCAAATTTTTTTTTTCAGCGACAAAATAGTAACAAATGATTTGTAACTTATTTATTGCAGTGCACCATCATTATAGCATAGAAGCGGACAACTTTTATGGGGAAGATAAATACTACTTTTATACATTACTTACAAGAGCATCCATGACCACTTGTGTGTGTTGTACTGGTTGTGTGATTTAGCGAGCCACATTTCAAAATGTGATTGATTTTGAATAAAATAAGGGCTTTTACTCTTTTCAAATTTAAACTCAGAGAAGAGGAACACTCATTGAAGTGTAATGCTCTTGAATATGTTCATTATTGATTGGATAATGTCGATGGTAGCTTTTTGCGGCTTGGCTGCTTTATAGCGAATGCGCTTGTATGTATTTCTTGCATCTCCAGTGCAAGTGGATGATATTGATCTGAGGGTTTAAATGGCAACAGCAACAACTATAAAAGAAAAAAAAAACTCTTTCAATAGGCAAATAGTTTCAACTGCATATTTCGTAACTTTAATAAGCCTGTTATGTTGATTTATGTGATTTATAAATTATGTGATTATGCCAAGATTAGAAAGGTTTAACTTCTCATTGGTGCTGTTTCTTCTAGAATTTGAACAAGCAAATGTTATTCATTCCAAAGCTGGATTGATTAACCATGTGTCCTAATAAGTCAATGAGATTTTAATCATTTTAATAATTAACAATGTCACAAATAAGCCTTATAGAAAATTTAACATTTTAGGAGATGCATTAGAAATCTATGCATTCATCAGTTATAAAAGACTTCTAGAAATTATAGCTAGATATACAATATAGACAAAAGACTGGACACCTATCCTTTACAGCCATATGTGATTTTCCCTCAGACTGTAACAACACAATTGGAGGCACACAATTGTCAACAACTCTCAATACAAAGTGTTTAGATGGGGCAGCATCACATTTTCCCTTCACTCAAACTAGTAGACCCAAATTTGTTTTAGCATGACAATGCCCCTGTGCACAAAGCCAGCTTCATGAAGATATGGTTGTATGGGTTGGATTGGAAGGCCAGCTTGAGTGATCTGTTATAGAGCTCAGACATCAACCCTATTGAACACCTTTGGGATGGACTGGAACGCTGAATGCACCCCAGGCCTCCTTGCTCTACATCAGTACCTGACTTTAGTATGTCCTTTCGACATTCACACTGGAAAATGTAGTGGAACATTTTCCCAGAATATTGGATGTTATTATGACAGCAAATGGGGATTAGCCCCCCGCCAAAAAAGCACATACGAATGTTATGGTCAGGTCTCCAAAGAATTTTAATATAGCTCCTTTTATATATTTTTTATATGACTATTTAGATAGATAGATAGATAGATAGATAGATAGATAGATAGATAGATAGATAGATAGATAGATAGATAGATTTTTCTGCTGTTACCTGGGAAACAGCAATAAATGGCAGTAAAGTAGCAGTGCACATGGATCTGAATAGTGAATGTCGATAGAAAGACTCAAGTTGAAATAGGGTTCAATGAGCTAATCCTAAATCTGGCTCAGGGCCAAGTACTGTCCCAACACAGTGATGAGCTATTGTTCAGTGTGATGGCATGTGGTACAAATGACCTCCTTTTTACAGCAAAGCTGAAAACCTTTAAAGGAGCCAGATTCTGAAGGGGATTTTCTGTAACTGTGTACTATATAGTCAAAGTGCAACTGTAACCATCAAATTCATTATAGTTTAATCATAAAGTCTGTTGGGTTGAAGTTATTAAATGGTACTTAATGGTAAAAATTGTACAACAAAAACTGTCACAGCAAAACTTATATGAATTTGCAGTTCAAAGTCATCATATACTGTAGGTTTCTAAAGGAAACCATCCACAATAATCTCATGTATTTTTAAGATGTCCATATGAGCCATCCTCAGCAGCACTGAAGGCTTTTAGGTGACGAGAACATTATCGAAATCAGGCTGCATCAGGGAAGTCTGGAGAGCAGAAGAGATCAGAATCACTGGTGTCTCAGGAGCATGATAGATAGATAGATAGATAGATAGATAGATAGATAGATAGATAGATAGATAGAGAGATAGATAGATAGATAGATAGATAGATAGATAGATAGATAGATAGATAGAGTGAGGAAAATAAGTATTTGAACACCCTGCTATTTTGCAAGTTCTCCCGCTTAGAAACCATGGAGGGGTCTGAAATTTTCATCGTAGGTGCATGTCCACTGTGAGAGACATAATCTAAAAAAAAAAAAAAAAAACCTCAAAGACCTGTTAGTCTGCCTTTAAAATCCACTTCCACTACATTTATTATCCTAAATTAGATGCACATGTTTGAGGTCGTTAGCTGGATAAAGACACCTGTCCACCCTATACAATCAGTAAGAATCTAACTACTAACATGGCCAAGACCAAAGAGCTGTCCAAAGACACTAGAGACAAAATTGTACACCTCCACAAGGCTGGAAAGGGCTACAGGGAAATTGCCAAGCAGCTTGGTGAAAAAAGGTCCACTGTTAGAGCAATTATTGGAAAATGGAAGAAGCTAAACATGACTGTCAATCTCCCTCGGACTGGGGCTCCATGCAAGATCTCACCTTTTGGGGTCTCAATGATCCTAAGGAAGGTGAGAAATCAGCCCAGAACTTCACGGGAGGAGCTGGTCAATGACCTGAAAAGAGCTGGGACCACCGCTTCCAAGGTTACTGTTGGTAATACACTAAGACGTCACGGTTTGAAATCATGCATGGCACGGAAGGTTCCCCTGCTTAAACCAGCACATGTCCAGGCACGTCTTAAGTTTGCCAATGACCATTTGGATGATCCAGAAGAGTCATGGGAGAAAGTCATGTGATCAGATGAGACTGAAATAAAACTTTTGGGTCATAATTCCACTAAACGTGGAACACCATCCCTACTGTGAAGCATGGGGGTGGTAGCATCATGCTTTGGGGGTGTTTTTCTGCACATGTGACAGGGCAATTGCATTGTATTAAGGAGAGGAGGACCGGGGCCATGTATTGCAAGATTTTGGGGAACAACCTCCTTCCCTCAGTTAGAGCATTGAAGATGGGTCGAGGCTGGGTCTTCCAACATGACAATGACCCGAAGCACACAGCCAGGATAACCAAGGAGTGGCTGTGTGAAGCATATCAAGGTTCTGGCGTGGCATAGCCCGTCTCCAGACCTAAACCCAAAAGAGAATCTTTGGAGGGAGCTCAAACTCTGTGTTTCTCAGCAACAGGCCAGAAACCTGACTGATCTAGAGAAGATCTGTGTGGAGGAGTGAGCCAAAATCCCTCCTGCAGTGTGTGCAAACCTGGTGAAAAACTACAGGAAACGTTTGACCTCTGTAATTGCAAACAAAGGCTACTGTACCAAATATTAACATTGCTTTCTCAGGTGTTCGAATACTTATTTGCAGCTGTATCATACAAATAAATAGTTAAAAAATCATATATTGTGATTTCTGGATTTTTTTTTTTTTAGATTGTGTCTCTCACAGTGGACATGCACCTACGATGACAATTTCAGACCCCTCCATGATTTCTAAGTGGGAGAACTTGCAAAATAGCAGGGTGTTCAAATACTTATTTTCCTCACAGAAGATTGATGGGTGGGTACGGGTGTATAGGCGGGTGGTGGGGGGGGGATGTATGATAGATAGATAGATAGATAGATAGATAGATAGATAGATAGATAGATAGATAGATAGATAGATAGATAGATAGATGGGTGGATGGGTGGATGGCTGGATTATTGGGGGGTGTATGGATGGTAGGTAGGTAGGTAGGTAGTTGGGTAGGTAGGTAGGTAGGTAGGTAGGTAGGTAGGTAGGTAGGTAGGAAGATAGGTAGATTGATAAATGTGCCAGAAAAATACAAGTGAAAAAAAATATTGTGCAAAACTATTGATAAAAAGGTAAGAAACTCTGGGTCAAACAGTTAAAAACAGGAGCTCCATCACATTTACAACTGTTTATTAATAAAAATGGTTTACATTGTTCTGCAAATGTTATTCAAGATTTTGTGATAGCTTTTCAGATGCAAATAAACTAAGTAGATTTATGACAAATGGATCATTGGCGCAGCTCTCGGACCAATGATTGGACACTCTCATGCAAAAAGAATGTGATCAAAGGTCATAGTCAATTAATGTTTCCTTCATTTCATGGCTTAGTGACATTTGAATGGGAATTACAAAGGAACAGGGAAGAACGAATGAATCATTCTGCTTACCAAGTTAGAGAGGAGAAAACCACAAAATCAACACATTGTGACTTTTTACGTTTGAATATATCTGCAATAGATCTATGAGGAAGGACAATGTGGTCTGGGATTTTTTTTAAGCAATTCTTGCACATATTAAGTTAGAGTGCAATGCAGCCTCCGTGCATTATGGGTAAAAAAAAAAAAAAAAAAAGGTTTTTTTTTAATTTTTAAAAAACCAAATAACTATTGAGAAACCTAAAAACAAATAATAATTGAAAACATACATTCTATTGTACTATTATATTTTAGATGATAACTATTTTAAAGGCTAGTGGGGTTTTTTTGTGCATTTCAGACTGTGCTTTACATTATTGGATATTTTTTCTTGCATATCTGAATCACATTTTTCATAGCCTAATGGATTGGCTGGCTGCCATTTGAAGAAAAAAAAGAAACACAGCTTCTAAGTATCTGTGACTTAACTTGAGGAGTTGACAGCATCCATTTGGGTCAGTTCTTTTTTTTTTTTTACCTGCCATGGCTTTTTTCTCCTGCCATGGGTTTAATATGTCTAATACACCTACTGACGTCATTGCTGCTTACTGTAAACCGTTCAATTAGCACACACCCTGATAAATTATATTTTATAGCTGGGAATTATCTTTGTGGAATTTCAGTAAGATGCTTAATCATAGTTATTGAAGCTGTTCTGACTGGGTTGTAAAAATGTTGCATTATTGCCATTTTTATCCTCTCCAAACGTAGCTTATTTAATGAGTAGGGGTATGTAAGACGTGTGCAGGAAAGGAAGGTACAGAAAGTTGGTGCACGGTTATAAATTGACTGTCTGGTTTTTAAGCTTTGCTTTTCAGTAATTGAGGCATGAGGGGATACAATATCTCCTTATTAGCAGAACGCGACGGGGTGGGCAGGAGCTGGACAGTAATATGAAATGAGTCACTTCTACTATAAGGGGCACAGAGGTTAATTAACAAAGCATCTTACTGGAGCAGGGCCATTTGGACCGTGTGAAATATGGATATGAAAAAGAGCACTTGGTGAAACACCATAAGACCAGTTGAGGACGACATACCAGGAATCTTGGATCAGTACACTTTTAATTCCCTTCCATTCATTCAAGCGATATGATCCAGATGATAAGTCATGACTCATGTTGGATTTTCTTTAATTTGCTTCTCAATTAAGTTCGAACAAAAGGGTCCCACATAAATTTTGTCATCAGTAATAAAGAATAGGAGGTCAGTGTTTAACTATGCAGCTTCATCATTTGATTCGATGAAGCTGCATAGGGTTCTCTCAGGTTCTCCATTTTTATAAGGACATTTTACATTTGTAATAATTTGCTACATTTTTGGACAATCTGACACTGTTTTACTGTTCCTGCAGTAAAACTACAACAGCTTCTCTTTTTGGGGGGGGGTTTAAAACACTGAAAACTCAGTTATGATATTTGAGGTCTAATAAGTTCATGAAAATGTAATATTTATTTATTTATTTTTTTAACTGATATTTTGAATGAATTTGGAAGTGCTGCATGATTTTTTTTTTTTACTTTTCCTCCCTAAAGGCAGTGTGAATATAAAAAAAACCCTGCCATCCTCATCCTCCTTATCATCATTGTCTTTTCTCAAACATACAAACAAATATATAAATGTTAAGGAATTGATATGTCTGTAAACAGTAAGTGCTCATGCATGGAAAAACATCAGCAGTGAAAAAGTTACTTGTTAATTAGTGCTATTGAGAATAAAGAGAATAATGACAGGCTGCTCTCAGGGGCTTTGTGCGAGATGGCTGCTGTCATTTTCAAATGCTCAGACGGCCTAATAAGCACAAATAACACGCAGTGCATTGAGCATACTCTTGTTCCTTAGGGACAAATATGCACACTCTGTTGCTGTTTCTGTGTTCTTATGTATCCAGTTATTTCTGATTTATAGTTAGATTCGTTTTTCTGTGGTTTTTTAAGCACTTGTACATCACTTGCTTAGCTCATTTTAGAGTGAGGCTAGAATAAACCTGTTCTCCTGTAAGACAAAATGCTGCCTCTTTAATCACACAACATTTTGTAGATGTTTGAGAAATATGAACATGAAGATTAAAAGGGAGTGGTGCAGTAGACTAGACCGTGTGAGAGCTGGGCAGTGTGATGCAAACCCTCACTTTATACAAGGCAATGAAACAACAAACCCGAATCTTATGTATCTAAAATACATTTTAATCTTGCTCAGATTCACAATTGTTACAATTTTGTCATTGTCATTGTTTGCAACTCCCTCTTTCTGCGTCAAGCATTCTGTACAACAGCGGCATGTAAAGTGGATTTACATCAAGGCACGAGACACGTCCATAAGTCAGGGAAGCCTTTTTCAAGGCACTGCTTTAATTTCATCCCCACAATACTGCGACGTGCAGCAGAGGAACATGGGCCACAGCATACTGTACACACAATGTGCTCTCTGTCGACAACAAAAGAATGAACAATCATTTTCATCACTCGCACTCCTTTAAAAAAAAGGACTGGAAAATGAGCATGATCACTCTTAAATGGATGTTTCTCTTTTTTTTAAAAACCTTTTCTTTCACTTTTTTTTTAGAGAGTCAAACAATAACAGTTTGAGAATGGGCTGTTGGGTTTTTACAGATCAATGCAGTCAACAGGAATCCATTCCGATGATGAGTGAAATGATGTCCATTCCCGGGGATCTCAATGCACATGTTGATTTTTTTTTCTTTTCTCTCTTGATCATGGCACGGCAGAGAGCGGTATATGTATAGCCTGGTGACCTGGCAAAATAAAATGACCCATTTTAAGTCAATTTGGCATTATTTTGCAATAAATTAGATAATAAAAAAAATAAATTATGATAACATTTCTGTGGTGAGAGTGTACATCCGGTGCTCCACAAATGTAGAAATCGTGGTGTAGTCATTAAACAGTGCATGTGCACATGAGGGTTGATGTGGTGTTTTACTGAGCGTGACATAAGATGTGATATAAAATGTAAAAATATATTTTTTTTATTATTTAACACATTTTAGAAAATCATTCTATTTATTTCATTAGCTAAACAATACATATATATATATATATATATATACACACACACACACACACACACACACACACACACACACACACATACGTTAAATTATTGAAATTATATAAATATTAAATAAATAAAAAATGCCGTTAAACAAGTATGCAGTGATTTTTCCTCCATATTTAATTCCACAGAATAAAATAACTGAATAAATTTGTAAAAAGGTTTCTCACCATATTGCTAAGACATTCATGTCTACTCTTGACTAAGTCTCCTCCGCCGGCCAAAAGCATGCGAGCCGACGTTGGTTGGGACAAACTTGTTGCTTCCAATTCCTCCTGAGCGGTTCAGGAAATCTGCCAAGCGATGGGTCACACACGTGGCCGTGTTACAAGCTCGCTTCTGTGCTGTAATGCTGCTAAAAAAAAGAATCAATCAACGAATCAAGCAAACATGAACACAAACATGTCTAAATACAAACAAATTGAAAGTTATTCTGAAAAATGTGGGTAATCAGGATAATGTCGGTATCTTACCTATCGCCTTTTTGAACTAGGGTTAACATGAGATTTGACAAATTATAGCATTTGATTTGGTGCTTTTTGGTCAATAAGCAAATAGACAGGCTTCTTCTGTAAAAATACGTTTATTCAGGTCAAACGAGAGGTCGTTTGTCAAAGAGAGCTGCCCAGGTGAGACATTCAGAAAGAAAGACATTAAAGTATGCTGTCTCTGCCAATAAAAGGACAAATGAGGAAATCAAGTCAGACAAGCAAAAAAAAAAGAAATTCACATGCATGACACTAAAATATCAGGACCAAGGCAGACAGCTCTTTAGATGAGATCGGCCGGTTCTCTGTACACATGCTCTGCGCTGCGCTTCTTTCCTGGGGTCCCTGCTCCTACGTTGGTGCGTGGGTATGTCTGCAGCTTGTGCAGTTCCTGTGAAAGTTTTCCCAGAACGCAGGTGCTCAGGTTGGAGCAGCGCTTGGACATGGGTCTGCCCATGCTGTTGGAGAAGAGATCATACACACAGCTCACAGTAACAGAACAGAGCATGCAAAACACATTTCAGTTGTATTCTACAAAAATAAATAGAGACAGACGCATATCAATCTTAACATGCCTCCTTCCTACATGGAATTACTTCATGCTCACACTCACTGTTATGATCAAGTTCTTTTTTTTTTATATATATATATACAT
Organism: Silurus asotus; assembly: GCA_024362625.1. Lineage (NCBI taxonomy): Eukaryota > Metazoa > Chordata > Actinopteri > Siluriformes > Siluridae > Silurus > Silurus asotus. The sequence continues at coordinate 593,090 of MU558159.1, read as the reverse complement.
TTCTGGGTAATTTAGCATTATCACAGCAATGGAAATATTCATGCAATGTTATTTTCCTGTATTTCTGGAGATCATGCTGTCCTCTTGATCGCATGCTTTGCAGGCAGTGTTGCATAAAGTCCTCAGGAATAAATCAAACTTCATGCAAAAACTGGAGATTGGCAGAGAACCTGTTGCACGAATTTACTTCCATTTCATTATGTAAATGAGTACAGGTCTTTTCTGGACATACCTCTGTCGTAAAAAGCTTTGCATCCAATATCTTATAACTATGAAGGCATTTGCTCTCATGTTGAAGCCTTTTAGTTTCACTGATTCACTTGTTTAAAAAAAGAGAGAATAAATGCACCATCCTTCAAATAGATTGTTCAATGTTCTAGATCATTGTTATCTTACTTATCTTTTTTAATCATTACAGCACATACCTGTTCTCCTCAGTCTCCTGCTGTTCAAGGTCTTCGGCAGCCATCTGCACGAACTCTTTAATGAATGCGTTCAGCAGTCGCCTCGCCTCGTAGTCAGAGAGCATGGCTTCGTCTGGTGAGGGTTCAAGAGCAGGCCTAGAAACATGATGGATCAAGAGTGGAAAAGCACAACTTTAGATAATGCAGAGAATAAGTGAATGAGTAAGTTAGAAAGAGAGGGTGGGAGAGAGAGACAAAGAGAGAGAGAGCGAGAGAGAGAGAGAGAGAGAGAGAGAGAGAGAGAGATAGAGGGAGAGCGGTTTCTGCTTGAGTCTGATCATAATCAAAAACAATCTGCTAAGAGTGTGCCACTTAAAAGCTGTCCTGTTGCCAACTTTGGATTTATCGCACGATCAATACTGTTGTAAGCAGATTGGGTTTGGCCCGATTTCATCTGATGTAATCAGAACACCAATCCCATCCCTGCCCATGCCCCCAACTGCACCCCTGCACCCCACCCCACTGTTATAGTGCATATATGTAGTGCGTACACACACACATGCACGCACCCACCCACGCACGCACGCACACACATATAGATATATGTGTGTGCGTGCGTGCGTGCGTGTGTGTGTGTGTGTGTGTGCACTACATATATGCACTATAACCGTGTGTGTGAACACTATGTGGTTTGTTTCCTTTTTTAAAGTTTTTATTTTAATTTAAAACATTTTTTTTTTAAATTGCATTCAATATCAGAATATTCCTATGTTACATAATCAGCAGTATGAAATCACTCACCTGGACGGTGCTGCATTTGAACAGTACATCTGACAGATAATCAAAGCATAGGCAATGAAGAAGGCAGAGATTTTCAGCATAACCATGGTGCACAAGGTAGTAAGCTTTTCTGTAAAAAAAAAAAAATTAAATTAAATAAAAATAAAACATTTCCTTGTTAAATATAGGATAATTGTCTGACTTTTTTCCACTTGCTAAATTACATTTTCGAAAGCCACCAGTGTAAAATAGCCTAGTAAAGCACAGCACGCGTTCTAAATGCTCACAGTATCTCCTCCAGTTTGTTAAGTCATTGCTGAGATGTTGTCCTGGTATCTGGCTGTGACTAAAGTATTAGAGATATTAGCCAGATTAGAGTGGCTCCTGTGGGACCCTGTGCATTAGTGTAATAAGCTGCAAGTCTACAGAAGCCTTCCAAGTCTCCTTAAAATCCACTCAACCTGTTTCTTTTTCTCTCGCCACTGCACGTACAGTAAGGCGTCTAAAGCACTAGCTATCAGTTCAATACATAAAATAATATTGGTCAGCTTCAGAGTCCAGTCTGAAAAAACAGCAACACATAATTTTAGTAATAGAAAGAAGTTCTACTTACTAACCTGGTAACGTTACGGCGCAAGATGAAGAGTTAATTCAAGTTGATGAGATTTAGAGTCTGTTGCATTCAGCTGCAAGACGGGCTGCCTATATACTCACCATTAGGGTCCCACTATTGACAATGTGGGTGTTTAATGATCTTCCAACAGCCAATCAGAGACTGTCCTGATTCAGGATGCGGCCAATCGTGTGACGCTTCATTCTGGAAAGTGATAAAGGGAATGGCGCATTCAATGACGTCATTCTTTAGTCACAAATTGCCCCATTCACAAAAATTCACTAGTGATCAGCAATGTTCTACACCACCGGAAATTATTAGGAAGTATATAATCTGGGTGCCATAAATAGATCTATTTAGATCTATGAGCTAATGCTTTTAAATCACACAATGTCATTTTCATAAACGCAGCTTTCTTTGTTGTCTTGCTTTAATTGCATTTATTACATAGTGTCCTTTCTCATAAGTGCCTTCAAGTTTTAATGATTTACAAATGAAATGGTAGATTGGTAATTATGAAGCACTATGAGAAATTTTTCTTTTTTTTTTTAACCATTAAAAAAAGCTTTACATTTACAGTTTCTTTATTGGTTGAGGGTCAAATAAAAAGTGCCGATTTTTTTGTATGTGCAAATCTTTTCCTTTTTTTTTTCAATCCCTACCTTGCCTACGTTAACCCTAACCCTTAATTAAATATGTGAGAAACTAGAGAATAAGTTTGCATTGACCTACTAAAAGTGATAATGCAAAAGCAGCAAGAACAATCTCCGATAACAATGTGCGTAATCGATCAGCGTTCTTCACTTCCTTATTTGTGATGTGACCCCTAGCGGAAATCAAAGATGAATTTGACATTAATGAGCCCCCTCTCTCGGGGCCTGGTTAAAACAACGGTTTTCCTTTGAGCATCATCCAGCTCTCGTCTTCATTATTGGCTATGGCTTCATAAAGCATCACCGCAGACAAGCTGCGTTTGCGTCACATAGAAACCCCATTAGCACGGACAAGCCTTTTAGTGCTATCAAACTTCGAGCGGCACTCATGACCATACGACGTAAATCAGAGAGACATGTCAGCAGAGGGGACTCCTTCTAAGCCTGGTTGCAAACACCAAGCTGTGCTCTCGAATGGCCTCTTCGGTCTAATGAATCACCACAAGTGCACTAAGACATAGAGGGTCCATAGATCACTGACAGAAGTTTCCATCTCAAGCATCATAACTTTTTAAGTCAATATAGTAACCTTTTCAATCCAACCACGTCAAAGCGCACCCACCCTTGTGTAAGTTATCTTAAGAGACAGATAGTCATTTGTGAGCCAAAGAAAATATTCTGGTTTCACTGCACTCCGCATCCGAGTTTTCCACACTCATAGGATGTCTGATATTTGATGATGATGATGGAGGATAAATGTCCATGCTTAAATAATGAATGTTTCACCGAAATACAATTAAAAATCTCTCAATTTGCAGCTCTGCGTCACTCACATAAATGAACTGTTTGAGCACCTGTAGGCCGGGAAAAAGCCGGAATTCCACTTAATGCAGTAACGGCTTTAAGAGGGAAAGCAAACACAATTCATAACCCTCAGTGAGACAGAGCCCTGCATTAAGAGAAGAAGAGAGCTTACACAGTCCATCTTTAGACATTAAGGAAATGAGATTTAATCACTGAATGTTGGCCATCAATCAGTGAGCACATGCTGGAGACTTCCCAATCTCATCTGTGTGCTTAACTGATCACATGGCCTCCTTTCACATAGACTTCATTAAACATCAATGGGAGGTCGTGAGGCTGTTTGTCATGATATGTTTGCTTACTGCAAATGTATAAGTAAATAATTGCTGATTTGCATTATACAGCACAATCAGTAAAATGTATTTTTACAATTGATGAACTGTTAAAAAAATATACTTCTACCATAACAAAATGTGAAGATGGAAATAAAAATTATATAAAAAAATGTTTATATATATAAAATGGGTCTGAATATTTTTACAATAAACTGTATATTTCTATCTATTGAAATATTATACCAAGCAGCATTTTAATTACGGAAAATTATTAGATGTTCACATTTTGATATATAATTGTATTGAATCAAAACCTTCAGATATACAGTACAATGCTGCAATGAAAGCACTATTGTTCCTGTTCTTATAGTGGAACTTTTTATGACATTTAATTATATAATAAATTCATTACCAGTGTATTGGTTTTATGTGATTGAACAGGGATTTTAGAAATCTTCAATATTTCTAAAATAAAGAGGAAGCACTGGGTTTAACATAAACTGGCAGATAATGACAACTTGTAGCTAATCTATACTACTACTACTACTACTACTACTACTACTACTACTACTACTACTAATAATAATAATAATAATAATAATAATAATGCAGTTGCTTATAACACCCCCATGAACAAACTACATCCAGACCAAAACCTTCATGCCTCTTACATTATTTTTCTTAAATAAAGAGTTCCCTTTCTAAAAAAAAATGATCCAATATAAACTTGTATATTCTGTCAGCTCTGTCACAATGGATTGGGGCTGCAATTGCCATGAGCAGTTTTTGCATTCAGGTGTAGATCAGAGTTGTTCCTCACCACCATCACCTCCATCTTACTCATTAGAGCTAATCTTGTTGGGCCACTTGAAGAAATGCATGTTGTTCATTTATTTCTGTCAAGCAGCTTTGTGACCATGTTTATTGTTAAACGCGCTATAAAAAAAATTGAATTGAATGCATGGTTGCAAAATTGTCTCATTGTGAGAACCTTTTAAAAATGGCTTGCAGAAACATGAATGGTTCCTGAACGTACCTCGGGGCCTCTTGCATTTTTATCGCTTTATGTTTACTTTTCCTGAGTAAACGGACCCGGTGACTAATCGATAGTGATCAATAGTGGCTAACGATCAGGTTCGATCTCTTGGCCAATCTGGGCCGTTCAGAGGCGGAGGATCTGCACCATGTCCCCGCTGCGCACCGCGACTCCGGCACACGCGCGCACTTTACACACGGAGACGCGGCAGCGCGGCGATTCTCGGGTTTCGGAACGATGATATCGAGGAACAGCTTGTTATCGCTGATGACTTTGTCTTACGGCAAGGCGGTGTTCTACTTGTGCACATTGTTCTGTAGCTGCTTGACTTTCCTGGTGATCCGGCAGGTGCTGCGGCAGCGGAGACCGAGAGGTTTTCCGCCGGGACCAACCGTGCTGCCGGTGATCGGGAACATTCTGTCTCTCGCCACAGAACCGCATGTCTACATGAAGAAGCAAAGCGAGATCTTCGGCCAGGTACATCTAACTTGTGGAGAAGTGTCTCTCTCTCTCCCTCTCTCTCTCTCTCTCTCTCTTTCTATCTCTCTCTCTCGCTCTCTCTATCTCTCTCTTTCTCCCTCTCTATCTCTCTCTCTTTCTCTCTCTCTCTCTCTCTCTCTCTCTCTCTCTCTCTCTCTCTCTCTCTCTCTCTCTCTCTCTCTGTTTCTTTCTCTCTCTGTTTCTTTCTATCTCTCTCTTTCTCCCTCTCTATCTCTCTCACTCTCTCTCTTTTTCTCTCTCTCTCTCTTTCTCCCTCTCTATCTCTCTCTCACTCTCTCTCTTTCACTCTCTCTTTCTCTCTTCCTCTCTCTCTTTCTCACTCAGATGCACACACTATTATTTTTTTTGTTTTTTTGAATAAATTAATAAACTATATAAAAAAAAAGACTGGCAAGCTTGCAGAACTAATTATGAGATAATATACGACCTTCAGCCTTCAACTTAGAGATAAAAAAGTTGTCTGAGATGAGTGTTGGAGCAGGTCGGTGTGTCTGGCTTTAATACACTATGCATTATATGCAATTAATATTGATCATATAATATGACTATGACATTTTCCTAACTTGCAAAGAAAATGGTTGATTAAACCTTAATCTTATTACATTTATATCAGTGTGAGAACAAAAACCAGGAGCATCTGCAATGTTTCTCTGGACAAAATCGTGTCAGGATATTTGATATGAACTATTATAATAAATAAATGAAATCCAGAATTTTTTTTTTTGGGGGGGGTTAAACAGAAAGCTTGGTATCTTTGATCGTTTTGGGGAGTGTTTTTTATTGGTCCAAAAAGCATTGTTGTTGTTAAGAAATTAGAAAAAATGTATGCCATCCATCATATGCAAAATATATTCAAATATCACTATTACCAATTTTTCTATACATTTTTTGGTTCTGTTACTGGTTAAGGCTAAACTCAATGTTTTAAGTGGACTACAATTCAAAAGTCCTCCATAATTGTAGGTTAAATGCACACAAAAGCTTATATTGGCAGTTGCTTCGTTCCCCAAATTTAGCATCTGGAGCCATGCTGAGTCAGCCTTCTGAATTTAAAAGAGCCACTTCCTGAACTGGAGCCTTCACTTTGGAATGCAGCCGTCCTGTAGACCTGATACATTTTCATTAAGAGGAAAGAGCTGGCAAAAGTATAAGTCTGAAAAAGTAGCCCAGAATTAATTAAGTGCTTTAATTTCATTCATCCTCAGATCTTTAGTCTCGACTTGGGAGGAATATCGACGGTCATTCTGAACGGCTATGACGTCATCAAAGAATGTCTGTATAACCAGAACGAGGTGTTTGCTGATCGTCCCTCTCTACCTTTATTCCAGAAAATGACCAAAATGGGAGGTATGATGTTTCCTTTTATCACACAGAAAAAAAATCTTACATTGCTCACTGGAACTGTTCCTGGATTTTGGCTTAGAAAGGTCATGGGTTCAAATCCGAGCACTGTCACTGTAGGGCCCCTGAGCACACATCTTAACCCCTTAACTGCTCAGTGTATACAATCAGATGATTGTCGCTCACGATAAGGGGGTCTTGCCAAATGCTGTAAATCTATGAACATACTCATCAAATGTATTGCAAAGCATGTTATAGCAGCATGAAGGTCTGTAACATTTATTATTGGCCTTAAAGATTAGCCTTTAATTCTTATGCTTATAGACAGAGAGAATGATCAGGATATTGGATTTGAGGTGTGAGGCATAGTCTCACATAGACATGTTCTCAAATGATCAGATGAACTCACTAAGACAATTGTAAATTCTTGTATTACTATAAAAATGCACTATTTTCTTTTCCTCCTACACGTGTGCCTGCTGGAGAGCAGGTGCATAACTGAGCTTTGGCTTTAGAGTTTCAACATACTGAACTATTTGCCTTTTAATGAGAAATGGGCCAAGGCTGCAGATTGACACATAGCTCCAGGAATATTCTGACACTGACTAATGGATTTGCTTTAGAGCGGGCTTTTTTTAGATTTTTTATTTTTTTTCACAGAATACTTACTTCTCATTCATTTCACTTTCCAGGACTTTTGAACTGCAAATATGGCCGTGGATGGATTGAACACCGCAAGCTGGCCGTTAACAGCTTCCGCTATTTTGGCAGCGGACAGATGATGTTTCAGAGAATATCCGAAGAGTGCATGTTCTTTGTAGATGCCATTGACAACTTTAAGGGCAAACCTTTTAACCCAAAACACTTGGTTACCAACGCAGTCTCCAATGTTACCAACCTTGTAATATTCGGACGCCGATTCACCTACGATGACATGGACTTCCAGCACATGATTGAAATTTTCAGTGAGAATGTAGAGCTGGCTGCAAGTGCTTGGGCCTTTCTCTACAATGCTTTCCCCTGGTTCGAATACCTGCCCTTTGGGAAGCACCAGAAGCTCTTTCGCAATGCCGATAAAGTATACGTCTTTCTGCAACAGATAATCGAGCGCTTTTCACAGGGCAGAGTGCGACAATTGCCAAGACATTACATCGATGCCTACTTAGACGAAATGGAACAGAGCTCTAGGGACAAGAGCGTGTCCTTTTCCAAAGAGAACCTGATCTTCTCAGTAGGAGAACTCATTATTGCAGGCACAGAGACCACTACTAATACCTTGCGTTGGGCGATGCTCTACCTGGCTCTCTACCCCAGTATACAAGGTACGTTCACTGCAAAACTCGTCTTTGATTTCTTAAAGTGTGAGCATTTCCAAAGAATTTGACAGTATCCTCCGGCTTCTGTGCACAGATAAGGTTCACAAGGAGATCGACTCTATTTTAAATGGCAAGCTACCAACCATGGAAGACAAGCAGAAGATGCCTTATGTGGATGCCGTGTTGCATGAAATCCTGCGCTTTTGCAACATCGTTCCTCTTGGCATTTTCCGGGCCACTTCTCAGGATGCTGTCGTGAGGGGCTACACCATTCCCAAGGGGACCATGGTCATCACCAACCTGTATTCTGTGCACTTTGATGAGAAATACTGGAGCAACCCCGCTATGTTTTGCCCTGAAAGGTTTTTGGACAAAAATGGGAACTTTATCAAACAGGAGGCCTTTCTTCCTTTCTCAGTGGGTAAGTATTTTTGCCAGCAATCAAAAATTTATACAAAAAAATAATCTAAGCCCAAAAACATGCATCAATTAACCAATGGGGTGTTGAGAAAAAAGGGCTGAAATCTTAGTTGGTATCTGGATTAGGATCAATAACCAGGTCCTTGAAACCAGCGATATAATAAAAGGAAGTTATGTAGGAAAAGGATTTGCATGGACATTGCTATTTCATAACCTTCTCAAAACTAATGTCTCATCATTGTCTTTAGGCAGACGCCAATGTCTCGGTGAGCAGCTGGCCAGAATGGAGATGTTCCTTTTCTTCACCACGCTGCTCCAGAGGTTCCGCTTGCAGTTTCCCAAAGGCTACATTCCAAGCATCACTCCTAAACTTGGCATGACCCTTCAGCCACAGCCTTACACGATATGCGCTATCAGGAGACAGCAATAAAACGTTATCCGGTTGCCAAAAGCAGATATTCTCTCACCTCAAAGGACCTTATTGAGAAATTCAGCCAAACCAGCTCAGCTTTTTTTTTTTTTTTTTACTCAGAATTCTGTCCTGTTGGGCAGAAAGCACTGACCTGGTATTGACTGCAGAATTCTTTGAATGTGTCCACAATGTTGTTTCAGTAAGCACATGCTGAGTGTGAGCACTAGATAAGGCTTGGAAACACACACGTACAGCTGAATACGTTTACGCACACTGTAATGAATCAGCGCTTGAGAACGCTGTTGCAAATGGGAGTTGTGTGTCGAAAAAAAAAGGAAAAACAACTGGTTGTAAGTGTAAGGGACGTCATGTTATGTCAATAATTTACAGAACTTTTCAAAGTTTTTTTTAAAACATTCCTGAAATTGAGAACACATTTGTCTCATTTGTGTACTGAAAAGACTGAATAGTGCAGCTTCCTTTCTCAGAAAGATTTGCAAATGCAACTCGTATACCTTTGTGCCGATGTAGCAGCGCTGAACCACCTGCCTCTGGTTTATCTGAGGAGAATCGTCCTGCCAAGCTGTAGGTCCACGAATATCCCCATAAGGGTTTCACTGCCAGCGACAAAGACTTTTGTAGGATGTCTGAACTTTGTACCAAAATGTGCCTTTCATTATAATAGATTATTTCATATTGTAATGTTTACTTGACAGAACTCCAGTGTAAGTATGAATAAACCGATCAAACCTTTTTTTTTCACTTTTCAGTGTCTGGCTCATTTAATGAGTAACATGATTCAAACATTTTTTGGTCACCCAGAGCTCTTTATGTACAAGAACTTAAGGAGGCAAGATATTGAGTTTGAGCTTTAATTTACTGAGGAGATAGCTAGAAATGTATTAAAAGTTTTTTTTCACAATATATATTTATATTTATATATATATTTAGACCCCTCCATTTTCAGAAGAGTTTCATTGCAGAACACAATCGGCAAGTAAGTCTAGCACCATGTCGAGACGTTATGTTCCAAATGACAAAAGTGCAGGATGATGGGTATTACAGACAACCAGAGAGCTCATCTGGTTTCATCCACTCCGATTATGATAAGCAAGTCCAACAAGTGATGGAGCAGGTAGCATCAGGGGCAGATATACTCTGGGTGAGCTGTCACAGTGATGCTGTCTTCTGGGATGATATGGACGATCTTAGCTTAGACGGAGAACCTTCTCTTAGGGACTAATCATCCACCCACTGTCATCTTCAAGGCAGCTCTACCCCAGAGGATGAAGCGGATTTCATCAGTGAGCATGGGAGAGTAAACAAAAGCATTCCCAGTGAGATGTGCAGCTGCCGATATTGTTAAAGAATTATAGCCAAATTTCACAGCAAATGGGGAACGAGGGGGAAAGTTCAAATGCGACAAAATAGCATCGCGTTTCATTCAAAGGAACGACACAGACATGAAAAATATTTTCAGGGATGGTCTTTATGGACAGATATAAATAACAGTGGGGGTAGGGGGCTTGATGGTGGGGGGTATTAGAGAGTCAGTTCCTCCCTACAAAGTTGAAAAGACTGAAATGGTTACATCAGACACTGCTATTTACTTGCTACATAAAAGTGCTTTTAAATGTAACAAAAGACAAGACGTTTGGAGGGCAAAAATATATTAATGAGAAGACATGCTGAATGGCATTTCTGACATGAAGGAGAAGGATAAAGTGGTGAAGTGAATAAAACGATGCTGGATTCCAGGTGGTGACAGAAGCACAAGAAACAGAAAGGAGAGGGAGAGAGGGAGAGAAGACACAAGTGCATGACAAAGCGACTGGCAGTGGCAGGGACAGAGAATGTGGATGTGATGGAGAGAGTGGGAAAGAGAGAGATAGAGAGGGGGAGAGAGAGAGGAAAAAGAGAGAAAAGACGAGGGGGCATTGCAGTGAGCTGACTCACAGCATCCAGCTTTAAGGGGGGGTGGGGGGGTGATGGGAGGTTCTCAGCAGAGTGGTTATGCACAGAAACAGACAATGCACCCCAAATTATTATTAAAATAACACCACACCCAAACATATCCGCATCTGTAAATAGTAGAAGATTAAAAACTCTGGGAACAGGATGATACAGATTCTTAATGTACAATGTCAGCTGTATGTAGAAAACAGATGCATTCAGTTGATTAATTAAAAAATATATAATATATATTTTATATATATTTATATATGCAGATACTCTTTCTGTGCAGAGATTAAACACTTGTTTGGTAGTAAAATGTGCACATTTATAGGTTGTTTCATTTCTTTTTTTTTTTTTTTTTTTTTTTTTCCTTTTTTTTCTTCTTTTTTTTTTTCAAATATAGCTTGATGTACACTGCCTACTTGAGAACTTTCCTATCCGAACAAAATGCACTGAGGAGAGCAGCATGTCAGTCTCCCCCCTTTCCTGTTCTTTATTCTAGTGGAATGCCTAGAGTTCTTGCTTTAGAGAAAAATAGATAGAGCTATTAGTATTAAACCTGCCTTATGGTGAAGGATACGAAAATATAAAAAAGTGTACAGCTTTTCTCTTTTTGAGGTGAAACCCTGGATCACTTCAAATTGATGCACTGGCCTGCTTGCATGTTTGCAAAAAATAAAAATAAAAAATGGTGTGTCCACAGTGTGATTTAATAAAAAAAATTAAAATAAAATGTTAATGGCTCGAATAAAAGAAGAACTCCAGTCAAAAACATCTAGACTATTGGGTGTGTACATTTTCTCAGACTGTGTTTTAAATGGAATACAGAAAACATTAACTGGGGGTATGGGGGAGCTGATAATGCTCGCTATCTGAGATCATTCTTCTGACTGAATTCCATCTTCGTCACGCCAAAAATGCCCATGTCTTTTCCCATTTTCTGAACCGAACTAAAAAAAAAATCTTCCTTTCTGTCCCTTTAAACTGTCAATCATTCTGCATGAATCCTGAGAAACTGTGAAGAAAGATGTGTTTTTAAGTGTCGTCATAAACACCAGGTCCATAAGTATTAGGACACCCACGAAGGTATTTATTAGTATGCCAACCTACGTATATTAAAATATCCAGATTTAAGTGAATTTACAAATCGAAACTAGGCAAAATGTACTTTTTTACATTTTGTCTCCTAAAATTCAATTGGACAATTGATTGCACTTCTGTTCCAGGGCCAGATTTGCATTATTCTTATTGATTTTCAGTGCGGCGTTTTCATCTGAAGTGTACTGCCTTCTCACATTGTGTGGCCCATGCACGCCTGTGGGTATTGATGCGACTGCTGGGAAAAGCACAGGCGAATATCTTTCAAACTCACTGTATAAAAGTTTTACAGTGCGGCCGAAACGACAGCACAGGCGAATACTACAACAGCAACGCGAAAACCTTCTAAAGCAGGGAATGGAAATGTTCTACAATGGTCAATCACCATGTCCGGAAACCAACCGAGCTGCATTTCACTTACTGAACAAAAAAACAGTGCAAGAACAAGTAATAAGTAAAGACCTGGAAGATCATAACCAGAAAGAAAACCCAGCATCTGGTGATCCAGATTTCCAGACTGTTACGCACTTCAAAAAGGATCCATAAACAATTAAAAAAAAAAAAACGACAATTAAATAAACGAGTTTGTCCAATTACCTTAAATCCCTACACTGTTCCATCCATTTTTTTTCTATATATGATCACTTATTTTCCATAGTAAAGCTTTAAAAATAACACTTTGTCAATGGCCAAATACTCATGGACCCAACTCTATACAGTGTGCGTGTGTAAGATAGTTATTAAAAGAAAAGAAATCGAAGTAGTAAGATCCCTTCATTAGAACAGCATTTCTTCTTTGTTCCATACTTTGAACAGTATACAAGAGGAAAACAAGGGAAAAAAAAAAAAACCCAATGGCAACTTTGCATTCCTGAGGAGGAAAGAAAAAAGGAAAAAAAAAAAAAACTCATGAACACACTTAAATGTATAAGGAAACTAAAAACTAAAGGCAGGTGAGTAAAAAAAAGCATCCTAAAATGATGCAGAAGTAAATATTCTTTTTTCTTTTTTTTTTTTTTGTCAGTCAAAATGTCAGCATTTTCCATATTAAAGTCCTAGTGGCTGAGTTCAATGATACAGTGTTTTCGTGTCACCAGCATGAGGAGGAAACGGCACGCGTCGTGATGAAGGTCGGAGTCCATCACCAGGACCATGTATGGGGTGCAAAAAAACTAAACGAAACAAAGTAAAACCCCAACAAAACAAAACACAAAAAGGTTTAGACAGGCACATTTGATTTATGCTTTTAAAGTATTCCTGACACTGAGCCTGATAAAGCCTCAGCCTCATTTGTTTGTAACTGTTCGCTTTGGTAACAAGTGATGACTTGAAAGTCTTCTGCCATTCTGGTTTCTTTTCTTCTTCTTATAATTGTAATAAGTACCTACGGGAGAGATAAGAGCTCTGCTTTCAAGGCAGCATCACAGCCAAATAACCATGGAGAGTTTCGTTCATTATTTCGTTCTCTCTTTTTCCCCCCCTCATCCTCCACGGGGTGAAAGTGCATAGGATGCTCTCACAGTAGTAAGGCCTTTTTTTTTTTTTTTTTTTTTT
>MU558159.1:553289-563396 GCA_024362625.1 Silurus asotus | reverse complement strand
TATATATATATATATATACACACATATACAGTACAGACCAAAAGTTTGGACACACCTGCTCATTTAAAGAGTTTTCTTTATTTTCATGACTATGAAAATTGTAGATTCACACTGAAGGCATCAAAACTATAAATTAACACATGTGGAATTATATACATAACAAAAAAGTGAACTGAAAATATCTCATATTGTAGGTTCTTCAAAGTAGGCATTAAGAGAATGCCAAGCGTGTGCAAAGCAGTAATCTAAGCAAAAGGAGGCTACTTTGAAGAACCTAAAATGAGACATATTTTCAGTTGTTTCACACTTTTTTTTTTATGTATATAATTCCATGTGTTAATTCATAGTTTTGATGCCTTCATCGGACTACAATTTTCACAGTCATGAAAATAAAGAAAACTCTTTGAATGAGAAGGTGTGTCCAAACTTTTGGTCTATACTGGATATATATATATTAGGGGTGTAAAAGTTTTCGGGAAAGGGCTTTCGGTTTGGTATATATAACGTATTAATTGGCAGTCCACAAGTTTATTTAGTCTCTGCCTCGCACTTTAGGAGATTATTTTTATACAAGTTTGAAACATACAGTACACAACAATGCCAGTGGTATAAAAAAGAAAGAAGTTTGTGCAGCATCTCTGTAACTACTCACTCTGTACTGTAAATAAGATTTGTTTTGTGAATGCATGAAAACGCTAGTGCTGTTGATTCTTTAGCGTTTTATGTCCAGCTTCAAAAATTTCTCTTAAAAGTAAAAAATCCTAAAAATTAAGCTGAGTTCCTGTTTCCCCCTCTTACTAAAACTCTTCTCCCCCGAGTGTTTAGTTTAGACGTGCGACCAGCTCTTGGTAGAGTCCTTCTTCATTTTTGAGAATTATGGATTCCACTGTGCTCTTGAGAATCTTCAGTGCAGCAGATTTTTTTGTGGCCTTGCCATGATCTGTATCTTGCAACAATCCTGTCTCTAAACTCCGTGGGCAGCTCCTCTGTCCCCATGGCTTGGTTTTTGCTCTAAAATGCATTGGCTGCTGTAAGACGCACTATAGAGAGGTGTGTGCCTTTCCAAACCATGTACATTAATAAACCTTTTCACAGATACACTGCAGTCCAGGTGTAAAAAAATATATATACCTGAGCTAATTTTTAAGTATTGTTGCGAAGGGTCTAAATATTTGCGACATTTCATGTTTTTTTATTTTAAACATTTCTATACAAGATTGTAGTATTAGGCTGTAACAAACTTCACAAAGAGAAGGAGGTTGAATATTTCTATTTTGATGCAGTGTGTGTGTGTGTGTGTGTGTGTGTGTGTGTCATAGCACACTGGTGTGAAAAAGTGTTCAATTTATTTGCATGGTTTGTCACACTTCAATGTTTTAGATCATCAAACTAATTTAAATATTAGTAAAAGATAACACAAGTAAACACAACATGCAGTTTTTAATTCAAGTTTTTTATTATTGAGGGAAAACAAAATGCATGAACTAAAAAACCCTGTGTAAAAAAGTGTAAAACTGTTGTTCATCACACTCGAGTTGAATTTCTCTTGCCACACCTGTTCACAATCAAGAAATCTCTTAAATAGGACCTTCACGACAAAGTGAAGTAGACCAAAAGATCCTCAAAAGCTAGACATCATGTCGAGAGCCAAAGAAATTCAGAAACAAATAAGAAAAAGTAATTGAGATCTAGCAGCCTGGAAGAGGTTATAAAGCCATTTCTAAAACTTTGGGACTCCAGTGAACCACAGTGAGAGCCATTACTCACACATGGCAAAAACATGGAACAGTCAAGAACCTTCCCAGGGGTGGCCGGCCAAAAAAAATTACCCCAAGAGCAAAGCAAAGACTCATCCAAGAGGTCACAACATCCAAAGAGCTGCAGTCCTCACTCGCCTCAGGTAAGTTCAGTGTTCATGACTCCACCAAAAGAAAGAGACGGCAAAAATGTCTGCATGGCAGAGTTCCAATAGGAAAACCGCTGCTGAGCAAAAAGAACAAAGAGCCGTCTCAGTTTTGCCAGAAAACATCTCAATGATCCCCAAGACTTTTGGAAAATTATTCTATGGACTAACAAGACAAATGTTAAACCTTTTGGAAGGTGTGTGTCCCATTACGTCTGGCGTAAAAGTAACACCGCATTTCAGAAAAAGATCATCATACCAACAGTAAAATATGGTGGTGGTAGTGAGATGGTCTGGGCTGTTTTGCTGCTTCAAGACCTGGAAGACTTGCTGTGATAAAGGGAACCATGAATTCTGCAGTTTACCAAAAAATCCTGAAGGAGAATGTCCGGCCATCTGTTCATGACCTCCAACGGAAGTGAATTTGGGTTCTGCAGCAGGACAATGATTCAAAACACACCAGCAAGTCCATCTCTGAATGGCTGAAGAAAAACGAAATGAAGACTTTGGAGTGGTCAAAGTCCTGACCTGAATCCTATTGAGATGCTGTGGGATGACCTTAAAAAGGGGGTTTATGCTCGAAAACCCTCCAATGCAGCTGAATTACAACAATGCTGCATAGATGTGTGGACCAGAATTACTCCACAACATTAAAGTGTGACAAACATGCAAAATAAATAAGAAATCAGAAAGGGGCAAACACTTTCACACCACTGTGTGTGTGTGTGTGTGTGTGTGTGTGTATAATATATATATATATAAAATCTATCTATCTATCTATCTAAAAACGTAATTGCACAATGTTATTGGTTCTAAATGTACCTACAATTAACACTAAATTTTTTATACTCTAATAAACATAGACATGGACAAATTTGGATGCTTTATGCAATTGTATGTTTATTAGTGAAACCATACTGACACAGAGCATGAAAACAAAATATTCCTGAAAATGTTTTAAAGTAATTATGGTGTTTTAAATAACGTAAATTATCAGGACAACAAACAGGACATTTGCTATGTTTCCACATGGATGGTTTGAATTGCTGGATGTGTGCATGATTTGAGACTTGGCACACCAGTAAAACAAATGTTAAGTGATTTTTTGTTGGAGTTTATATTAAGGATTACAAGGAAACCTCCAGAGAAATAGACCAGATCTAATTATTAATATTCACGATTAATTAGAGCAGGAGGGGGAAGTTAGACGCAGAGGTTATTTTTCATGCCTCTGAAGCGACCAAACGTCATCTTTTGTTACCTGCGTTCGTCTGGTGCCTTCGTTTTTTCCACCGCAGCTGTGGGAACAAAGAACATCCTATCTCTAGCCAGACGACGCACTCAAACGGGGAATCAACATAAAAGTTCTATGGCGGTGCAGATGAAGAGAACGCAGACTTGGAAATGATTCGATCTAGGCACTGAGAAATAACAGTGAGATATGTTTGAGATGTGACTGGGAAGAATGTAATACACTGGTTTACACAAGGTAATGAAAGAAAATGCAGAATTTAATTTTCTTATTTTCCAAAAAATATTATATTTAATTATATATTTTGTATATGGTTCAAATGACTGACTGGGTTAGCGTTTAAGTAGAAAATAGATTTTCAAATTAAAACCTCTTTCCGTCAATAAACCACACTGTTACTCCGTTTAAAGGCGAGCGGAACGTTAATTGGTCACGCGTCTTTAAGCAAAAGGACACAGCAAAATAAAAAAATAAAAAACCCTATGCAATTTCTGACAGACCTTCAAGATTTAAACCTGCTGGAGTATCTCAGGTATTTTTGATGTATTCCACAAACCCAGCTCATGTGTGTTACATTCAATTTCACTCGAGTACCCCCCTCCACCCACATACACACACACCCACCCACACACATATACACCCCACCTTTTTTTTCTAGCCAGTGTTTACCCTTGGGAGAATAAATCATAAGTATGTGAGCGACTGGACGGCAAACAAAGAAAGGAATCTCTCGCTCTTTCTCTGTTTCCCGCTCTGCAAACCTTTCACCCGAGTGATTAATGGAATGTAAAATTCATTTATCATCTCTAATGTCCCTTTCCTTAAGATACAATTTATGCTGATGCTGAAAAAAAAAAAAGAAACGTAAAAAGGAGCATGCATGCCCATGCCATGTTGTGGGATCAACCTTGAAACTTGAAATGCCTCACACACACACAATGAAGATCTCTTTATGGGAGACCCTTGGGCTATTAAACAGTTATTAGAGCTTCTCTTGGCAATGTTCTGCGTTTCAGATGTAGGATTGCAATCTATCTTAATAATCTTAACAACCTGCAACGAAAAAGGAACCACGCAGTAGGACATCGGAAAAGAAGCCTAAAGGCATTCTAATGGTACTGATCTTTAAGATGCATCCTATTTGCATATTTAATGCCTCCACTTTTTTATCAGTTTCAATCCCACACTTCTACTGAATCTTGTTAGTGTTTCCAAAGTTCAGCTCAGAACACTAAAACACTCTTTGTATGGGAATGCTTATTTATTTCCTTGCCTCCATTTTTCTTTCTCTCTCTGTAGTTATTAGGCTGTCAGACTGAGGACTGCACTGTCCATTAACCCGTACCTCATGCCGAGGACTCTAGTGATGGAAGACATAACCTGCATTACTGAGGTCAGCGCCATCTCTGCACACATCCTCCTTTTATGCTGGACTCATACGTATTCTTTGTGTTTTCTCCACGTCTCCCGCAGTAACTCGTGTCTCCGCAGCTATAAACCAGATACGCCACGGCAGAACGAAACAAATCTCCATTCTGCACACAAATCTGGGTTACGTAAGCAGCGTGCTAGTCAAACACACTCTGACATGTATTTATACCCTCCGGCGATAAAGAACCAGCAGAAGAGTTACAGACAAAAAGAGCACACAGACATGAGGAAAAAGGAATAAGTACACATATTTCTGGTCCATGAAATCACAAATCGCAAATATGTCCAAAGTTTTGGCACACATTTTACATAACCGAAAAAATGCTAAAAAAATGCTTTGTTATATTGGGTCTTGGTCTAACTGAATGTAAAAGGCTGAAGTTCTCAGATACTCAAGGCAGCACACCACATATTCATGTTTTAGCGCTATTTACGAGTCATTTTTCTATGGGCTTAACAAGTTTAGTTTCTATGTTTAAATTCAAATTGAAATTGTATTTGTCACATACACATTCCTACAGAGTGCAACATGTAGTGAAATGCTTTATATAATGACTGTCCAACATGTAAACATAAAAATAAAAGAATATGGATAAAAATAGAATAAAAAAAAAATAAAAATATAAAGTATAAGTATATTAAAAGTATGGTATAAATTAAAAGTATGAAAATAAGGTTAGGAATAATATTTTATATATATATATATATATATATATTTCTTCTACACACACACACACACACACATATACACACACACAGTATTAATCTACAAATGAGGTAATGGGGGCATGTCCTGCTTTGTCAGCATCTTTCAGATTGAAAATAAAAACACAACCATGAACTATGATGTCATCAATGTCAGAATTCAGTATTGTGCATCATTTAGCATTAGATAATCTGTTCCTATAACTTTGCTCAACTAAAAGTTATGTGGTCCACCAAAAAAAGATGCAAAGTACTTAGTTAAATAATATATTGAGATCAAAATATCAGGAAATGGAACTGAAATTCTGGTCAGTTGTTTCATATTCATCTCAAATTCAAATGTCTTATATATAATAAAAAAAATTACAAACAAATACAAACAAACAAACAAACAAAAATAATCAATAAAAAAACAATGACCTTACTGCTCAAATACTTAAAAGGTGGCTGTGTGTGTGTATTTTTAGAAGAGAAAGCAGGCAGTCCTGGCATTGTGTGGAGAATTAAAACTGACCTGATACTGAGGTTTGGACCATTGTTTCAGGTCCCAGTCCCACAGGATCATCTGCAAGAGACAAAAAAAAAACAAAAAGGAAAAGATATTTATATAAAGTTTTTCAAAATATTTCAGTTCAGAAGCGTGTATGTGCATGTGTAAGGTGAGAGACTGTGTGTCACACTTTTACTCGAGTTCGATGGATAAACAAAGCTCAGAGCCTCTCGCTAAAAGGAAATCGAGGGGGGAAGAAAAAAAAATAGAAGACACAAAACAGCAAACCGCTTTAACCACAATGAGACGTCACAAGCAGCACTCGCAGATCTTATCTGACCTCAACAACGTCATACGAGAGCGCAAGAACATTTCCACCTTATCGGTCTTTACCATACAGGGGTCGAGTCACACGCTGCTATCACCACACTACACAATGCTGATAACACAATAAAGCAGCGAGCAACATTTTAAACATCTTGGCTTTGGGCCTATAAACACTGCGCCTATACAAACGTAAAATTGCTGCAATATGACCCAAGCAGCAACGCTCTTCTGAAGATCGGCAAGGCTGTGACTCGACCCTGGTCATGAGAACGCAGAGAGTCATGGGTGTGTTTGATCTAACTCAGATTTCAGACACTGCAAATTCAGTCCAAACTGATTGCATGAACACTTCTAAGGTCTGTAAACCTGTAATTGTAATGTGAGTCTAAGTGGATGTTTTTTTGGAAGATTACATTGGACACCTGACCATCAGATTCATATGTGCTTTTTTGAACAACTCACTCCACATTTAATCCTATTTGCCTTTATAATAACCTCTACTATTCCGAGATGTTTCACTAGATTTTGGAGATTTGTGCTCATTCAGCAAAAAGGATATTAGTCAGGTACTGATGTAGGGTGAGGAGACCTGGGGTGCAGACAGCGTTCAAGTTCATCTCACAGGTGTTCAGTGGGATTGAGGTCAGAACTCTATGGCAGGCCACTCAAGATCTTCTACTCCACTTCCACTTCAAGCTCACTTTGTGCCCAGGGGCATTGTCATACTGGAACAGGCATCCAAGGACCTCCTATACAACTGTGTGCTCCCTTCTTTGTGGTAACAGTTTGGGGAAGATGCACATACAGCTGGAAAAGTCAGGTGTCCCAATACTTTTGTCCACATAGTGAACTACTGTTATGATTAAATTTGCATAACAAGGTTTTTATTCCTCTTATTACACAACAGGTAGAAATTTTATAATTAGGTTTAATCAATTTCTTGAATAATGACATCATCCAATTTTCCCTTTTTTTTCCAGGAACTTTGAATGTAATGGTAAAGTGGCTGTGACTTAGCAGCTGTAAACACTCTCACCAGCCACTTTTTTCCTCTCGCTTGAAGTTAAGACGAAGTGAATCACAGCTTTATACTGTACGCAGCTTAAACCAGAAACTACAAAGAAACATAAGCCCCTCTGTAATTACGTCGAAAACGTCAAGTCATCGCGTTACCTCTGACACAGGAGACCCCCTTTATGTTTAAAATAAATATCTTCACAAGAAAAAAAACCCTACTTTTTGTCATTTGTAGCATTCTGATGACGTATCGGAGCACACTGATATAAACCTGCACTACTGCCAGAACTCTTATATACACACAGCTGGCAGTGATTGTAGACGGGAGGCTAAAATCAAATATCTATAAATTGCTGGATAATGAAATTATTAGGCTCGAGCAGAACGGTATATCCGGAGGTCTCATCGATGTGGATAATGGTCCTGACACCTGATATTCCTGACTCAAATTCTTGCCACGGAAACGGCCACAGCCAGAGGGATCGGGCGACGTCACACTAACGCCCATGCCGACATCATGCTAACTCCACGCTAATCTGCATGACTCCGGTCATCAGCACCTACACACACGTTCACGAAGGCAAATAAACCTCACCATGGCAACCTGACAAAATGTGCTGTGCAGAACAACACTGAACAACTCGTAGCGACCGGGACAGACAGGAAAGGCTTAGAGAAAAAGAAGAGAACAGAAGAAGGAAAATGGATCAACAGCGTGAGCGTGTTTAACATTTCTGATTTGCATTCGATCGTAAGGAGAACGTGCAAAATTGCGCTGAATAATTATGCACTCGCGCACGCTCACTTTTTTCGAAACCCCCTTTAAAGCAATTCGGTTGGTTTAGTGTAAAGAAAACAGATCGTGGAGGTGTTATGTTTGTGTTAACACAGGAGTCTAAGCGACAGATTCATTATGAGTGAATTATACGTACACTACAGATGCAGAAGATTTCAATTTCCCCTTTGCTTGGACGAGGAGACCCAAACCTGTTCCAGCATGACACTGCCCCTGTGCACAAAGCCACCTCCATGTAACCCTATTGAGATGAATTGGAACAGAGTGCACCTCAGGCCTCCACACCATACACCAGTAACCTGACATTAACCCCTTGTAGCTGAATGAACACAAATCTCCACAATCACACTCCAATACCTAGTGGAACATCTTCACAAAAGAGTGGCGGGTTTTATACCAGAAAATAGGGACTACATGTATGTGCTTTTTTTAGATGTTCAAAAAGCACCTACGAATCTTTTGTGTACAATAAATGTATATATAAAATGTACACACAATCAGAAACAATTTGATGAACTCAGTCAGACACACACAGAAAACATTTCTACCACAAGAGTAAGAGATGAGATTCTCTGACAAACAGCTCTAGTGATAATGACTTATTCTTACCGTCGCAAGGAAAACAAAAGGCTAACGATTGTGCGCAAGACAATTTTTATATACACAATACTTTTTAAAGCTGAACCCCGCAAACACTTTACATGCTTAGAGATGTTTTGCTGCGGCTGCATGTGTGTGTGTGTGTGTGTGTGTGTGTATAAAAGATGACTGTATATAACGCATGGAGATCATGTGATCAGTGCTGACCCACATTTTTTTTTTCCTAGTCAGCACATTTTCTGTTACTATCTTGTAGGAAAAAAAAATTGGAAAACGAACAATTCATATAATTTCCTGTTCAGCACACGATTTAGAAAGCAGAGAATGAAAGAAAGTCCAACCAGAAAAATGGCTGAAGATCAGAGAGCCGCTATCGGTTCATCGTGCAAAAAAAAGAAAGAAAAAAATGCAAAAATCAGAATAGCTTTTCTTTTCTCTTCAATTCAAGACCACAATCAGGAGTTTGTTAGACGGCAATATTTACAACGAATAAATAAATGTGTGATTATAAATCAGCTTGATTTATTTGTAACAAAGCTTTTTTTTTTTTTCAAATTTATTGCAACACTAAAATCAGTTTATATCTGTTGCATTAAAGCAAGCTAGAGGCTGGGTGTGTACAATGCTGACATAATGCATGACTGTGTGTGTGTGTGTGTGTGTGTGTGTGTGTGTGTGTGTGTGTGTTTTCCGTGGGTGTCGGCTGTCTGACGTCAGTGCAGTCTAACACTCCTCTCACTGTGCAGCTGCTGCGAGTGTGGGAAAGTCCGTACGCTAACACTCGGCCTCGTGTGCTTCACACAAATCGCATTTCGGTCTCTAAATCTCACCAAATCTCGTTTACCTGCTTCTCATTCTGCATGAGGCCTACAGAAAAAAGCATTAAAATCCTTTTCAAGTGAAAAAGAACTATTTTGATGCGTTTCTTTAATAAATATAAATTTATTTTTTTATTGACCGTATAACATCTACAAAATTCTAACCTAATTTATATTAATTGCCTGCTTTAACCATTTACGTACAATTAACATTTTTATATTTCTATATCTTAAGAAAAATAATTATTCAATTATTAAAACAAATTGCATGAAATGTCTTTCTTTAAATTAAATTTAAAAAATGTTAAAATATTTCGATGTACCCATTAGATGCTTTTTTCCCCACACTAAATTCAGGACTGTCAGTATTAGTGTGTGTTTGTGTGTGTGTGTGTGTGTGTGTGTGTGTGTGTGTGTGTGTGTGTGTGTGTGTGTGTGGTGTACACGAGTGTGTCTTTGTTAACATCTGGCATTAACATGTTTAGTCAATGTGCATTAGCTTTTATGATTTTTTTTTATCAAGTATATACACGAGTGTTTCTGCATAAGTGCGTGTGTGTGTGTGTGTGTGTGTGAAAAATATAAATATATTTGCTGTAGGTGGATTTTATACATTGGACCTGGCAACCCTGTTCATTAAAACGCTCACTTTCATGACAGTAATGAAAAATTTTCGCTTTCAGTCCGTTCTGCTCAGAAACAAATGCGAAATTTTATTGGTCTCATACTGTATTTCTGTACAAACAAAAAACAAAAATGTCACTGCTT
>MU558159.1:538297-548812 GCA_024362625.1 Silurus asotus | reverse complement strand
GTGCCCATCAAAAGTTTGCAAACACCTGGTCTTTTATGGTTTTTGAGAAACACGTGCATGTTCCTGTTTGTATGTAACAAACTAAATTGATGTAACCGTATGAAGATTTACTTTGAAGAAACAAATATATAAAAATCCTCTCTAAGCATGAACAACAGCTTTACACACTATTTGCATTTGAACAGTTCATTTTCCCCTCAGATATTCAGCTGATTTGCACATTTCTGAGATTTCATACATGCAAATCAAGTTTATCCCAGAGCAGTTTTGGTCCCGTTGAGGATTTAGGTGTAGTGACTGGGCAGGTCAGTCCATAATAGAGAACCCTCCAGCCAACAGTTTGCTTTCTGTTCGATGCTTACTGAGCTCGGGCGAACACTTCGGGTCATTGTCTTGTTGTATGGTGAAGCTGGTTCCAATCAGCTGCAGTCCAGATCGA
This sequence comes from Silurus asotus, assembly GCA_024362625.1. Classification (NCBI taxonomy): domain Eukaryota; kingdom Metazoa; phylum Chordata; class Actinopteri; order Siluriformes; family Siluridae; genus Silurus; species Silurus asotus. The sequence continues at coordinate 548,373 of MU558159.1, read as the reverse complement.
ATTGCATGGTGTTGTATGGAAGTATGGAAAGGTAGCCATGTTGGTTTAGTGGTCCATTAAGCTTCCACCTGCATGTTTTGTACATAAGCTCCGCTTTTGGAGACCAAAATGTCAAAACCTTTTTTCGAATTATTCATGTCCAAATCTTGTGTTTTTGCCTTTTACCTCGTTTGTTGCATATAAACAAAACGGAGCATGCATGTGTCCCAAAAACAATAAAAGACTAGGTGTTTCCAAACTTTTTACATGCACTGTACATTAACATTATTAATAATAATAATAAATAATAAAAATATAAACTCATTAAAAGTAAAATATTAATGTAAGTAAACATACAGTTCTTGGATACAACTCTGATCACTTCTAGTCTCCTCAGGAAACTGTGAATAAGTCTTTTCGTTGGACTAAAACAAGAGTTTAGAAGCGGATTGCTTGCATTTTATGATGCTCAGGGTAACGCCCTTTTATCATCAGGCCGAAGCAGAGGTGTAAAAATGACGAGCTAAACGTGGGGGAGAAGAGGATCCAATTAGTGGAACTGTGGTTCCCTTGGTGAGTACCTTTGCTTCGCGTGCGTCATGGAGACTAAAGTCTTCAATAGATGTTCGGGTAAAAGAATTCATTTTCGTTCTCTTTAAACATTCATTAAAGCCCCTGAGATTTCCTACGGTCTCGCACGCACTTCACAACAACAAATTTGTCTGTTTTGACGTCACAATCGAAATAGTCGGCTCCACTAAACGCACAAAAATGTAAAATGTATACTTTCATACAAATCTGGACCTAAAAATGTGAATATGAATGCATAAATAGACTAAACAACATGACGCAGGACCTTGGTTTTAATCAGGATCGTTTTTCTTTAAGGGGGGTGGGGTGACTTATTTTTTGCCAGATTTGCAGTTCAGCAAGCTTCAGAGTTTTCTCCTGCATTTAATTGTAGATTTTTGTCCTGAGCACGATGTGTGACTAACTGCCCATGTGACCTAGTAGTTAATGTTTAACAACTGTGGTGAGCACAAAAAAAAAAAATCTTAGCATGCACATCAAACCTTGAGGTGGATGGTCTATAGCAAGAGAAATCCTCATAAGGGTCCTCTCCTGTCAGCCAAGCATCAAGAACAAACATCTGAGGCGATCACGAGCTCAGACACAGAGCACTGGGGTAAGTCTGTGCTCATGATGGCCTCTGATCTGTATTCTTGGTTGACAGGAAAGAAATCGGAGATCAGCAGTTTCTGAAATACTTAAACCAGCACATCTGGCACAAGCTACTGTGCAGTACAAGCCCCTGAGATCACACTTATTCTTCAGTCTGATGTTTAATGTTAACATAAACTGATTCAGTGCCACATGATTGGCTGAGGAGAATATTGCAAGAATAGCCAGATATTCCTAATAAAACAAATGTTGAATATACTTTATCGTTTCAAACTTAAAAAATATATACCGTATTTTCCGTACTATAAGCCGATACTTTTCTCCCACGCTTTAAACAACGAAGCGGCTAATTTATGGATTTTTCCTGGGTTTTTCACGGTTTCACAAACTTCATGCCAAAAAACTGAGCCCCATAACATTAGACCAATGAAATTGCAGAACGGGTTCAGGTGAACCAATGAAATTCTTTATATTAAATCAGATGTGCTCCCACTAAATCAGGCCGCACCACATCATAACTATGGATGAGGTTCCTCTGATGTTGGACCTGCCTCTCACTCGGACTGTTAACAGGAAATGCAAAACAATCGTCACGCTGAAAACAACCAGGCATGAAAAAACGCACTTCACCTGTGTTCTGAGCTGCACGGCATCGGGAGAAAAGCTTCACCAACGGTGATTTTTAAATGCACGACGATGCCAAAAGATAAACTCCCGAGAGAAATTGTTGAAAAGGAAGGAGGAAGACAGTGAACAATGACTTTCTTGGTAGGCTACTGTTTAGATACAAGCCGTGTTACAGTCACTGTCGTTTGGTTAAAGCCTGTGTAAAGTTCATTAGTTTTAATGTAGAATGCAGCTTATATATGTTCAAAATAAAAATCGTTGTAAAATTCAGTGGGTGCGGCTTATATTTGGGCGCTTTTAGTCCGGAAGTTACGGTATATATTTCTTTCTAGGGTTAAGAATTCAGTAGTGTGAGAATTTAGGAGACTTCAATTTAAAAGATTATTAATAATTTCGGTTTCTAACATTTCTGCTGAATTTATGGAGGACTATCTATATAATGATCGCAATTTGACTTTCTACCGAAAAAACGTTCGGATATCAGATTCACCCTTTCCTTAAAATTAGGAATTAATTAGGAAGGATCACTGACAAGAGAATTTAAACGGCACAGAAAAGAACTGAACCTCAGAACGTGTATGATTTCAGTCAGGTACGAGAAACTCGGGTTTGTCGTTCCTGACTAAAGGTCAATTCCTCAGTCAGATTGTTTTACACGCTAGAAGGCAGAAGGATCCAAAATTTCAAAAACAACTAGAAACATTCAGATCTTTTAAAACAAGCGAGCGATCCACCAGTCTGAACTTCAATGACAGGCTTTAGGCTTCGGCCTAAAGATAAACCTGAACCTTTTATCAGAGCTGCAGTTAAAAAGCCAGATGCTGAAGGACGTAATTGTTTCGTTCGCAAACTTGGTAATTGAAGAAAATGGTGATGGGGCACTTTGTTCAAACGATGTTTCAGGATCTAACCCCACTACACCACTAATTGCATTGTGGAAGAAGTGCAGTGGTAACTAGGTTTAAAGGTGTGGTTTACAACACTGGTTCTGGTTGGAGATCAAATTTCACCACAAAAGATATTTAATAGCAAAGAAAATTACAGCAACCACCATAAAAAAACTCTCCTGAAAGATAATCGCTTCTGTATGTTTTAAGAGCCAAGTGATGCAAAATGCTTTTCGATTCATATTTTTTCATCTGAACACAAAGCATCATGGAATTTACAACACAAACAAAAAAACAACCCAAAATCCAGCACTGGAAAACTTCTCTCATCTTATCGTCAGTCAGATTTCGGCCTATTTCCAATATTAACACAAAACAGGTACAGAGGTATGACAAATAATACATTTAGGGTGACTAAGACGATAATATGGTTTTTGGCATCAAGAACTCAACATCTGTTCTTCAAAAAAAAAAAAAACATTGTGTTTAACCACGTTTCCTCTAATTACATTACACTTGACTATTGAAGCACGTTATTGAACCATAAATGGAAATCTGGTTAAGAGTCATGAAGAGGGCGAGAGAGAAAGACATTGTATAATATATAAATACAGTAAAAGGGTTTTTTTCTTTTTTAAATAATTTTTTTTTTTTTTTTTAAAGCACACAAACCAGCACATTCGTGTTATTATTTGTAACAGAACTTCTGTATGAATCAGAAGCCGTAAAAGACTTTCCTTCACACTAAACTTGTTCATGTTTCATCTTGTAATGAATGGAGCGTACATCCCCCCACACACACACACACCATCCCACCTCCCATCAGCTAGTGCGACCCGCAAACGACTCTCTCTCAGCAGTGAGCTCATACATGTGGTGTCAATTTGCACAGAGTAAACTGCCTCGCCTGGAACAGTAAGGCATCTGAGGAATGCAAAAGAATATTTTCCACTTGATCCCCGAGCGTCTTTGGATGCGTTATCGCTACACATCGCTACGAATGCACTTTAATGAGCAGCGGGAAGTCGTGCGACAACGTGGTTGCGAACGACCGCTCTCTCAGATCGTGTTTAACGCAACATGTTCCATTCAAGACTCAGGATTACTTCATAAAAAATAAAAAATAAATACAAAAATTCAAAATGATGACGTGAGCCCTCAAATGTAACATGGTGTTTGGGAACAGGATCTTCAGCATCTTTTTCTTTGTAACGGTGTGTGTGAAAATGACAAACATCAAACCACACTTCGGCTTTGTGTTCTCTCACAAAGCTAAAACTACTTCTTCTTCTTCGGCCAAAGCGGACCATCAGTCTCCATACACCCGGTCCTCTATATCTGCCTCTTTCACACCAACTACCTGCATGTCTTCCCACACCACATCCATGAACCTCCTCCTTGGCCTTCCTCTTTTCCTCCTTCCTGGTGGCTCCATCCTCAGCATTCTCCTACTGATATACCCCATGTCCCTCCTCCGCACATGTCCAAACCATCTCAATCTCACAAAGCTAAAACACATACTACAACTCGCTAAAACAAAAAACTGGCGACCCACATTATTCACACACGGTGGACGGCTGCATCATCAACTTCTCCTGGATGATCCTAATCATTTTCAATTACAAATAAGTCACGTACGCTTATGCTGATTTATAGGTTTTGGATTGCGATTAGTCAGGTGTTGTTGATTAATTCATTTTCTATAACAGCAGCTCTAACAGGTAGTGCAGGTTTGAATCAATGCACACTTGAGTCCATTGAGTGACTTGCAACAGAGCTCCAACTTCAACCCTTATAGAACTAAACACCTCTGGGATGAATTGAAACGCTGATGGCACCCCAGGTCTCCTCAACCGACATCAGTACCTGACTTTACCAACAACCTCTGTGGCTGAATGAGCAGGAAACTCCACAATCACACTCCAAAATCTAGTGGAACATCTTCCCAGCAGAGTGGAGGTTATTAGAACAGCAAAAAAAAAGGGACTAAACGTAGAATGGGATTTTTTCCCACAACCTTTTGTCTATATAGTGATGATATAATTTAGCATAGTTCGGAGGTCACTGATTTTCCACCTTCAATGCACCACTAATATTCTCTCTCTCTCATTAATATATATAAAACTTACCATGTTAATGGCCATCAATTCAATATTTATATCTTTTTCCTATTTTGAAACACCTATTCGTCATTTTTAGGGAAATTACAAACACGGGTCTAAAATTCAAACTGGTTTTGCAGCTCCACTTTAAACGCTTCAATCATTAACTCTGAGGCAGATTTTGTGCGTCACACACGTCAGGTTCAGTGTGTAATGACTCTGATGTAATAGACTGTGTCTCCCACACACACACACGCTCGCACACACACACACACTTACTTCATTAAGACTGGTGCTTGAGTAGCCTGTTTATCGCTAATGATAGCTCAAGTCACACGTACACACACACACACACACCTCACTGTAACATGCAGTACTTTTATACCTCGTTACTCAGGTTAATTGTTGCTGTGTTCTTTCAGTGATCTAAAAGTTGTAATCAAAATAATGAGAATAAACATCTATAACTGTAATGGTAACTTCTGTCACCACCACCATGCACACACAATTCTAAAAAAAAATTCTCTTTTGTTTGTGTGCGTGTGTGTGTGTCAGAGACAAAAAGAGAAAAAGAGAGAGAGAACAAAAACAAGTGCAGCTTTGTAGATCATGCAAATTGTGGATGATCTCCTCTCCAAGTAATAAACACGTCTTCATACATTTGCATTGGATTGTTAGTGCGTGCACACACACACACACACACACACACACACACACACACACACACACACACACACAAATGTCTGCACACTCCGATGCAGATACACACAAACACACACTGTAATGCACACACTGCAATGTGGACATTTGAATGTGTGCACACACTGTAAAACACACACCTACGGAAACGCTACACACTATGGTGCAATTATTAAATATTCCTGTCCCAGTAACATTCATATATTTCAAAAGAATTATGTGAAACGAAACACGCAGTCTGAACAAGATACTGATGCTCAGTGTTCTGGCAACTTGTAAAAAAAAAAAACGATTACAAAGAAATGGTTAAAAACTGAGCCACACACAGTTGAAGACTGGATCGATATATGTGGAAGTTTTTCCAAGATTTCAGATAAAAAATAAAAAAAAAAGTTAAAAGTTTAGTTTTTTTACATTTGAAGTAAATGGACTGATTAAATTAATAAAATAATACGCTCTAATTTTCCTAAACCATCAATGGTTAGCAGGGGTCATTCTTTCAGAGTTATAAGAAATAATTTGCCATGTTATATTGCGGTGCTTCTCAACCAAAAGTGGGTCGCAGGACCGTTTTGAGTGGTTCAAAGTCAAAGAAAGGGGAAAAAAAAAAAACCTCCGCCAAACTAACAAAAACATTTTAACGTTAATTATGCAACAATTACATTTCAACTTTTAGGCTCTCGGGTGGGGGTGGGGGGTTGCAATGAGCACTACTAAAAGTAGCTGTGTCGATCATCACCCCTCACTTTGACCTCTTATTAATAATAAATCACATTCTCGAATAACTCATATCTATCACGCTTATTATGAGAAACAGTTGTCAGATTAAACAGTTACGATTCTTTTAATCAGTCTACTGTTAAGGATTTTCCACACAGGTGTGGCATTTATTTTATTTATTTATTTACAGTTCATGCGTGTATGGTGTAGAGCTGCAGCAACTAATCAATCAAATCAATAATAATCGATAATGAAATTCGTCGTCTACGAATGCTGTCGATTAGTTGGACTGCTTAAGTTACGTTTTAACACAGGCAGCAGGAAAAGAAAACCCACACAGGTAAAAGGTGAAACATCAGTACGGTAAGCAGAAACTGTAAAATCCTCATCATGTGAAAACAGTATAGATTCGTGAAGTAAATTCATACATACTGGTAATAATAACTATTTGTACTGTCATTGATTTTTTTGTTTTTGTTTGAATGGAAAGATTTATGTCTGCCTTGGACATTAAAGACGCTAAAGATGACCAGCCTGAAGACCTGTAAGTTACGGCGGAGGGTTAAACTCAAACCATCAACATAGATGTATACTATCATAGATCTAAAATAATCTGATTCTGCAAAGGCTTACAATGGAAATCGTCATGAACAGTTTTGCATTCACACGTGGGGTCCTTTTTAATTCTGTTTCCTCTCAATATTTTTTCTCAGGGAGTTTATCCCTCACCACCATCACCACTGGCTCACTCACTAGAGATAAAAAAAGAATCGGGACTCATTTATGATGTGAAAATGTATATTCGCAACCAATTTATTTCTATAATTGGGACAATGTCCTTTATCGACACTTTATAGTCACACTGTATTTACTTTAGTATTTTTGCTTTGCGGAAAATGCTTGCAAACATTTATATGCTTTTATTTAAAGAATATGGGGGTTCCTGGATGTAGGATATTTTTTGGTGTTATCTGTGATCAGTGGTCAGTGGGCTCTCACTCACTCCGCTTTCAAGTTTTCTTAGTGCGGGGAAATAGAGGGTTCTTTTTCTGTCCTGTTCGTCAGGGGTTTCGCCCTGTGCTCGGCTAAACACGCACGCACACACACACACACACACACACACACACACACACACACAGTGAGAGAGAAAACCCTCCTCCAGAGCCACACTGACGTCAGAGGTTACCTAGCAACGGCCTTTACAGTGCAAAACCAACCGACACAGAGAGAGAGAGAAAGAGAGAGAGAGAGAGAGAGCGAGAGAGAGAGAAAGAGAGAGAGAGACAGAGAGAGCGAGCGAGCGAGAGAGAGAGAGCGAGCGAGCGAGAGAGAGCGATGAAGGGGACAATTTGTGGAACTCTGACCTCACATTCCTTGTCTTGACAATAATAAAGTTTTTTTTGTTTAAAAATGGAAAATGGTGTTAAAAGAGAGAGGGAGAGAGAGAGGAAAGAGAGAGGAAAAAAGAAGCATCAGAATATAAATGCGCAAAATGACAACTTGGATAAAACGCACACACAAAAAAAATACACAAGGATAATTCAGCAGAGCCACTCCAACTCCTTGGGGCATGTTTTCGTGAGGAAACTGGAGACGGTGGAGGAACCCACACAGAAACCTGAGCCCATAATGGAACCTGGAGTTGTAAGGAGGAGGAGGAGGAGGAGGAGATCACAGTGATCCTGACCATCTCCTGCTCATACTCTACGCTGGATGACGTTCTCAAAATGCTGCTTAGGAGAGCCTGAATATACAAGAGAACAAGAAACTGTGAAGACGCCGCTCTCTTTCAATTGTCTTGGAGACCGCAAATAGCAAAAACACTCAAATCTCCATCAGTTAAAGTGTAAAGAACTACGGGTTGTTTCAAATTTATATTCGGGAAAACGCTGATGTTTAGAAACACAGCAAAGTGATGCAAGGTCTTAGTTTTAAGCAGTTTTTCAGACTACACGGTTCACTCCAGTGACTATTATTCAATGCATGCTCAAAGTTATGAGGACCTGCGAATTTCCTATCTTGTGACTGCGTGACCGCTACAGGATGAAAAACCAAATGATTACAGCGTTGCCGCTGCGGCGCAAAAGAACAGATTGTGCATACTTTTCACACACACACACACACACACACACACACATACACATACATATATATATATTTATTTATTTATAAAATACATTTTTAGCAACCTTCCTCACACCAGGTTCTCCAGCACCACCCCACTGCTACACTTCCTCGACTGACTTCCTGCGGCTGTCTGCATCAAATTTAAAACACTGCTTGCCTACAAAGCCAAAGACGGACCAGCAGCCCTTTACCACAGCACCACATACTGCGGCAGATCCTCTACCACCTCATGATGGTCCCCACTGTTTCTCAGAGTACTAGAAAGACATGCTTCAAGACATTCCTTTAGTTCTGGCAGCAAGATGGTGGAACGAACATTCTATTGTTTTGTCCAAACAGCTGAATCTCATTTTTTTTTTAATCCCGAAGATTTTTAGACTGGGATGTATTCTTAGTCTGTGTCCTAATGAACCAGACTCAGGTGTATGTACTGAAGGAGACTTCAAAACATTCCTGTAAGTTGCTTTGCATAAAGACATGCACCAAATGCCGTAAACATAAATGTAACATCTGAAAAGAATTTAGCATGATGAGACGTCTAGTTAGAGAAACTGAAGGTTTTAGTGTTGACTCAACAGTTTTGTGCTCAGCCAATCAAAGTGGATTTGGAGGAAAATAAACAAAGTGTGATTGGTTGCTCTTAAAGGACAATCCTATTGGTGATTGAAAAAACTAACAAATCAAAAAAAAAAATCATAATACTTCTGTGCAGGTTTATTTAAACAGGTTACGGCATTTTGCTCTTCAAATATAAATCTATTGCGATCATCTATTTCCATGAAATCAAACAAATAAACACACATACATACACACACACACACACACACACACTAATTTTATCTATATCTATATATCTATCTATCTATCTATATATATATATATACACACACACACACACACACACGCACGCACACACACGCACGCACACACACGCACACACACGCACACACACGCACACACACACGCACTTTTTTAATAATTTTTTTTTTTTTTTTTTAAGATGAGAACTTGACAGGTTTTCACATCCCTACCTCATGAGACCTGTGTTTAACTTGCACATGCTTATAAACAACACTATACACACACACACGCACGTACGCGCACACACACACACACACACGTACGCACACCACTTCCCGCTCCTTACAGCTACATTCAAATGCACACACAAACCCACAAAAATGTAGACACACACACACGTACAAATGCACACACAAATGTATACATAAAAACATATATACATGTAAAGACACAAACACACACACACAAATGTATACATACAAACGTATATACCTGTACAGACATGCACACACACATACAAGAACAGGTACATGTACACACACACACACACACACACACACACACACACACACACACACACACACACCCCACTCTGACCCAGTGCAGTAGTTTGAGGATGTTTGTGAATGTAACACACATGTATAAGTGACTGTAAAAAAAATTACATTTAAAAATTTAACTTTAAATGAAACATTCAGATATTCTATGAGACGTTAATATAATATAAACACAAACAAATTTCTGCTGTAAATCTCTTTCTCCCTCTTCTACACTCCTTTTTCATTTAAAAAAAAATAATACAATAAAATACGCATATAAACATTAAAAAAAGGAAAAATCCAACAGGAAGCCATTCTGAAAGCTGTACACGTTAAAGTAAATGTTTTAATCAGAGTAAGATCTTTTAAAGAAACTCTTTTCCTCCTGCTCCGCACCAGAGCAAAAAAAAAAA
>MU558159.1:505006-538269 GCA_024362625.1 Silurus asotus | reverse complement strand
AAAAAAAAAAAAAAGAGCTGCAGTCTAATTGCCGGCGAACGTGACGTAAAACTGTTTCCACGGCTACCGAGATCTGGAGGAGCAGCTCGAGCATTTCCTCATCTGTTTGCACTCAGAGCAGCAGAGGCCTGACAGCAAGCACACACTCACACACACACACACACACACAGGTATACATCATATCTGACTCGACAGTGACCCGTTCGTTTCTAAATCTTAAAGCAGTCCGTGTTTCTCTGTTTGTATCACTCTGTGTATATCCGTGTCTGTGTGTGTGTGTGTGTGTGTGTGTGTATAATATATATATATATATATACACACACACACACACACACACACACACACACACACACACACACACTTCTTATTATATGTACTTATATATGTACTCACACTGTGTGTGTGTGTGTGTGTGTGTATATATATAAAATTTTATTATTATTTTTTACACATACATACACACACACACACACGGAACTATTTGTGTTACTCAGTGTGTTACTGTATCGCTATATAGTCATACCTGTGTGTTTATCACTATATGCAAGTGTATCTGGTGGTGTGTGTGTGTTCATCAGTGTATATATGTGTGCATAATGTGTGTGTGTGTGTGTATAGTGGTGTGTGGGTGTGTGTGTGTGTGCGCGGATCAGAGTAACGCAAATCCACTACGTCCCTACATAATATTACATCTGTCCCAATAGTTCATTACACTAAAACCATTGCTACACCTTTAACAGGCCGTCAGTAATTGTGAATGAAATAGGGTGTTGCGTTACCATGGCGAACCCTAACACAACGGCACTAATAATCAGTACAACACTCCTGTGACTTCCACAAAGAAAGAAACAGTATGACCCCCCCCCTTATTATTTTTATAAAACACTTCAGTCTCATTACATGCTAAACACACACGCAACTCTAAATGTGTTCTCCATACAAAATCTTTTTATAAAAAAAACCCCCGAAACAAAATAAGGTATTGTTCTGCAGCAGGATTGTCTTTACTCTCTGCAGAACACAAGCGCCCAAGTGATTTTTATTCCGATCACAGACTGAATCGTCACCGAATCGCCAGGAAGCGACTTTTTCTGCAGTCACACTGGAGTACGTCACCACACAGTGACGTCAATGTTATATCATTGCACATGGCCGTGCAGCCAGAGAACGTGACAGCTTAGACACAGTATTTTAGGACACACATTCCTCTTCAAACTGATACACGGCATGCGATTATAAAGGAAAAATAACAACGTGCCGAGCGGCGAGAGCACGGATGAAAATGACGACGCGCTAAAACCCAGAACGAAAAAACACAACTAAAATCTTCTGTTTTGGTCATGTGATTCTTCGATTTGTTTTTGATGTTGCAGCAAGTGTAGTGGGTTTTTTTTCTCTCTCTTCTCATTTGTTTATACAAATCTGTCGTCGAACAGAGAAACAGGAAATAAAAAATATATAATAATAAATGTCTGGTTTGGATGGAAAATGCAAAGCTGAAACAATGGGGCACAATATGAACAAATCAAAATGTAGTGGCATTCATGCTAGTAATAATAAAAAAATGAAAAGACCCGCATTTCGTTAGTCAGCGCTAAAACACAACGCTAAAAGTAAAAATAAGAATTACCAATTTTTTTTATGTACAAGCTAAATCTATTACCAAAATTAGAACTTCCAGACAATTTCTTTCCACAAGCCATCCTGATTCCTGAATATAAAGACTGGATTTAGAAATTGACATACACACAGACACACAGACACACGCACACACACACACGCACGCACACCCCCCTTCATTGAAACTTTGCTTATTGTCACTGTGCTTTTGTCACTGTGCTTATTGTCTTCTTGTGTTGTGTTGGTTTGCACTTAATGTTGTTTGTACACGTGCGTTTTATGTGGTGTCCTAATCAGTTTTGTGTTTTGCATCATCTTGTGTTCATTTATGTCGTTTCATCGGGCCACTTGGCTCGTTACCTTACTGCATATTTAATCGCATTCAAATATTCAGTTCCAATATTTTTATCTATTTTATACACAATTATAAAAAAAGATTATGTACACAAACGTACATAGAAACTTCTACACACAAACGTACACATGACCCACACACACACACACACGCAAAACGTTTTTCTGAAGAGCGTACGAACAACTGACTTTTGTCAGATCTGTGCATTAACTGATTTGGCAGGAGACAGAATTCCTTTGTCTTGAACATAACTGATAAAGAATTCTACTGATGTCACATTGAAACTTTTCATCAAACTGATAACATAAAATAACGTTTAAAAAAAAAAAAAAAAAAAGAGAAAAGTAAAAGAAAGTAGTAGCAACAAGCCTGAATGGGTACTAATTTACAAAAATACATTATATGGACAAAAGTCTGTGGACACCTGACCATTTGATCATCCCATTCCACAATTAGTCCCATTTTGCTATTATAATAACCACCACTCTAATGGAAAGATGTTCCACCAGATTTGGATTGTACTTCTGGAAATTTTCAAATTTGAGATTGTGGAGATTTCAGGTACTGATGTAGGTGAGGAGGCCTGGGGTGCAGTCAGCGTTCCCAATCATCCCAAAGGTGTTCAATAGGGTTGAGGTCAGAGATCTATAGCAGGCCATTCAAGATCATTAATAACAACCCATGTCTTCGTGGAGCTGTGCGCAGGCACTTTGTTTGAAGTATCTGAACGTGTTCAAGCATGACGGAGTTTTAAGATAAATGTTTCCTAAACAACTTTTCTATGTTCAGGATTGTGCATTGTAAATCCTGCTAATCCCGTGGTGTTTACGGTGTAACGCACGTGCGGTAAATCAAAATAAAATGACATTTTTAAATTGTAGGCAAAGCATCGGTGTGAGATGAAACTGTAAAGCGGATGACGTGAGCGCCTCCAACACCACGCCCTAATCAACACAAGAGCTGCGGCTAGCGATTATTTTAGCAATCGAGTATTCTATCGATTAGTCCATCTTTAATAATGAAATTGGCATTTGTAAAAACTAAACCTAAATTTAGTGCATTTAATTGCCATATTACGTCAAAATACAAATCTAAATTAATCAAATAAAAATAAGTCAATTTCTAATTACTTTAAAAAGGTAAAACACTGCATGTTGTTTTCTTTGTGTTTGCGTGGAAAGTGGCATACCCACGTTTACAGCCCTATTAATAAATGAATCCCCAGTGCGGGTTTATCAGGTGGTGCGTCAGTAATAATGGTCCGTGAGGAAACGGTTTGTAGTTAAATGGAGTAAACGAAGCATCAATGCAAATTATTTCTTCCTCTATTTCTTTTGTGTGGTTGAGTTACTCGAGGAATCGTTTCAGCCCTGATCAACACACTCTACAGATCAACTCTCATACACACAAATGGACACAAAGTGCCCACATAGACCCATAAAAATTTATACATGAACCTACACATACAGCAAAGATTCAGTTCAGCAAAGTTTTCCTCAATATCACACTAGTAATTAAGTTTTATCAGATCTGTGTGTGTCAACAGATTGGGCAGGAGACAGAAAACCTGTGTCTTGAATACAGTTGTATGTATTGTACAGTTTACGCACACACACACACACACAAACACACACCGTTCATTTTCATCTTAATCTATACAAAAGGAAGCATTACATACACTACAATGCAGCTCACATCAACTAGGAAAAAAGTTTTAATGGGAAGATCTTCTGTACCTACACTCTCTCCGGGTTCTCGACTACTGACCTCGCTCCGAAACATTGATTAAAATTAGCGCCTGTGTGCGGCGCTTGGTGTAAGTCGTGCTCCCTTCTAAGACGTGATTCAGAAGCAGGTGGTGTGTGTGGAGCTGGCAGTGACGGAAACGAAATTTTGGAGAGGGGACGGCTAAAACAATTGGGGCTCGGCACAAGGAGCAGCCGTGACAATTCAATATTTAATAACTAAATGCAGAAACTAAACAAAAACTAATCAGAATTTACAGTTTAACAATGCCCAAAATTATATGACTATAATGATCATGAAAATAATGGAAAAATACAGGAACATTTTATCTTATTCTAAATCCTGATATAATTTAATTTTTACGCAGTCAAACATTGAGGTTATATCGAAATGCATGAACATTGTCTTCTGAAATGTGCATTGGTAATAAGCCTGATGTTATTAGTGTATCAGCTTGTGTGTATTAGCAGGCGATTACTGTATTCATTATTATTAATGCTTTATTTTATAAATTATTAGTGTCGTGCAAGCAGGACAGTGTTATGTACAGATCCTAATAACCGATAATCTTTCTCTCGACCTACACATGCTACTCATGAGATACAAGTGATCCTGACCTCTTCTACCTAACACACCATCCTGATTCATTCCGATGCCCTACATCTAGATGAAGATCTCTAGATACTGCGGAGTTTGTGGACACCAGAAGACCAGAAAATCCCATTCTACATTTTGTCCCTATTCATTGTTATAACAAGCTCTTATGGGATGATGTTCCACTAGAACACTGTGTTTAAGGAGTTTTTTTTACACACACAAACTCACACACAAACTTAATTCACCATAATTCAAAATCAGTGGGAGCCTCATTTATTGGCTCACAGAAAAATATATATTGTAAATGTATTTAATCCAAATGTCCCGAAAAGGAAAAATGCAACTAAAAGAACATTCCGGTTTGTATCCTGGAACCACATTCACCTTAAAACCACGGCGCAATGATACTATAAAATCATAATTTAACCTTTACATCTACTTTCAAAAATTTTTGTCTAACATGTTCTCACACTGAAAAAAATTGCAGAAAAATTTATGAGCTTAGATCAATATTTATCAAAATAAAAAATAAAAAAACAACATTTTAATACAAATACTTGAACAAATTAGTAATCATTTGTTCCAAATCAGCCAAAAATTTTTTTTTTACTTATATTACATTTTTATAATTAAGATATTATTAGTCAGTAAACCATTTAATTTAAACCATTTAATTAAAATTCTGCTTATTTCTCAAGTTTAAGAATCATTATTTACTGCTTTTTTTTCTATTAAAAGCATGAAAATTCAATCAATTTTCAAACCAGTCACATTGTGTGGTTATTTCTTTCACATACGAATATAAAAAAAAAAGAAATAATGAATCTTTCTTAATTTTTGCCTCGGCATTTCAAAGAAGATAAATTGATTTGCCCGTTTCTAATACTATATAATCTTTTAACGATCTGTTACAACACTAGAATAAAAAAAGAAGAAAAGCTTTAAAATCTTGACATGTCCTCACACAACTCTGACCTGAAGTCAAAAAAGTGTCAAAAGTAAATAATGCAAAAGTTCCTCTTGGAGTGATGGAGGAGCTCGTCTCATCCAGCACGTCCGCTCTCAGAGCAGGTTTCACAAACCAACCGAAATAGCCCCTGGCTAAATTCCAGATGTGCACAACAGCCTGGTTTCTCTCACACACACTCGCACTCATCACATCTCCGGCCATGAAACGTTCCGAACCCCGAACAGTAAGGCTTCAGATGAACTTCCTTCTCAAATGTTCTGCAGGTTTAAATTCAGTGTGAAGAATTCATAGTGAGATCAGAGAACATGACTGTCAACACTTAAGAAAAAAATTACACAGTAACACTAAAATGATTGACCATCAAAAATCCCTCACAACCCGAGTTCAGTGTTCACTCTCCAGACTATTAAAGACGTTTAAACACAGATTAAGATCTGCTAAAGCCAGACTGTAGACTGCATATTAACTTAACAACAGGTACAATTTACAACTAATCAAACACACACACACACAGCACTCAATTTCCCAAACCAAGGTCATGACACAGCAGCCATTTTCGAGTTCTTCTCACTACCATTAAGAAAACTGAAAAATGTAATTCCAGCTTGAGAAGGAATAAAATGCCCCTACACTATTTTGTAGTTTCTACAATGACCACTAACCAGAGAAAGAGGATATCTTTTACATTCTCAGCATTTATTCCCTAAATTTCACTCATTGTGATTTCAAAGTTTTGCTTAAGACAATTCCTATTCATACTGTATGAGATTCTGTAAGAGTGTGCCTGATAGCCTGCATCACTTTCACATTATACAACAAAGATCATCTAACAACAGACCTGGAAAATAATACAAAAATATGTTTACAATTATAAATAAAATTAAATGTGTACAAATAATGCTAGAGTCATTTAAGTCACAGTCTCAGAACAGGAATATGAAACTGCTGCATGCAGGAAAAACTCTGGAATAGAGGCATAAAATGGGTGAAATGGATAAAATGGCCTCCTGAAGTTCTATAGGCATGTCCCAAATACACTTTCACATACTTATAAATTATCATCCACATTTGCGGCATTGGCAGACGCCTTTATCCAGAACGACTTCAAACCAGACCACATCCACAACGAGTCACATTTTACTCCAAACCGAGTCACATTAACAGTAAACCTAGTCAAATTAAACACCAAACCGAGTCGCATTAACAGCGAGTTACATTTTACCCCAAACCGAGTCGCATTAACAGTAAGCCTAGTCAAAATTAAACACCAATCCAAATCGCATTAACAGCGAGTCACATTTTACTCTGAACGGAGTCACATTAACCATAAAACTAATCAAAATTAAACACCAAAGAGTCACATTAAACACCAAACAGAGTCGCATTAACAGTAAACCTAGTCAAATTAAACACCAGAGTCGCATTAACAGTAAACCTAGTCAAATTAAACACCAAACAGAGTCGCATTAACGGTAAACAAAGTCAAATTAAACACCAAACAGAGTCGCATTAACGGTAAACAAAGTCAAATTAAGCACCAAACAGAGTCGCATTAACAGTAAACCTAGTCAAATTAAACACCAAACAGAGTCGCATTAAACACCAAACAGTCGCATTAACAGTAAACCCAGTAAAATTAAACACCAGAGTCGCATTAACAGTGAACAGAGTCGCATTAAACACCAAATCGAGTCAAATTAACAATGAGTCACATTTTACTCCAAACCATGTCGCATTAAAATTGAACTGAGTTACATTAACACCCAACCTAGTAGCACTAAGACCGAATGGAGACGCATTTACAGCAAACAGAGTCTCAAAAATGTTAAAGTTGCACAAAAATGATACCGGTGGCGTTAACATAATTAGCAGTAAAATCTAAATATGCATTGTGTTAAATCTACAGATTTACCGCCACTTAACTGTTTAAAAAGGGAAAAGTTCGAAAAAGTCTTTTCCATAAACTATTCTATTACATAGACATACTGTGTGCTGCTTTTTCTCAGTGTTTAAACACACACAGACACACACAGTGCATTATGGGAACGCAGTTTATTACAGTAATTGATGTGTTCTCGTGTTTGGGACGTTAAAAAGGCCGTCGCTGTAGAAGGAAGACGAGTTCTCAGAAACATGAGGAATAAAGTCTGCGCGTCAGAGTGATAAAGCACAGGAGCCCTTCATCATCCTGTCTGCACTTCCTGCTGGATTTAAAGTTCCAATCTTTGTTTTGGTTCTTTACTTTATTTAAAGTTCCGGCCGACTGAAACATTTCACACACGGTGAAGCGGAAAGGCAGCGTAATGCTACTATCACTTACACACACACACACACACCACAAGTTCAGTTTAATTTCTTCCAACAGTCTCTGACATCAGTGCATACCCAATAATACTGTAAAAAAGTATGATAATAAACACACCTAAATGTTGAGGCTTTGCACCGTTGTTTAAAATGAAGTGTTCCGTCACACACACACAGTGTGAGGTGAGTTTGAACAGGACCGCTCCAGTCTGAGAACGTCTAAGCAAGACAGTCTCTTAATGATCTACATGAGAAAAATGATTTGGCTCTGAATCGACCCCCTGCAGGAGGAACATTTTAATCAAATCATCTGATCAGCTCTGCGCTCCGGCGACTTGTGTGATTTCCACCAACGCGCTTTAAAGTTTTCTTTGACTTTCAAGTTTGATGACAATGTTTACTGCGAGCTGTGGTTCAGAATCAAAACATCAAAAGAAGATTAAAGAAATTCTGAATCGTTATAAACTCGGCGGGAAACATTTACACGGATCATTGATTTTTTTTCAGCAGCCGATTAATTGCAAACAAAAATGATTTAGCTCATCAGGTACTGTGTGCATCAGATCGTAATTTTTTGTGTTACATTTTCACAGTTTGATCAATAAACCAAAATCTCTGCGGTTTTTTTGCACTGGTTTTCAACTGAACTTCTGTTTTGGTTTTTTTTGGTTTCGGTTTTGTGCACCTTCAGATTCACCTTCAAATATTTTAATAAAGATTTCGCCTTTAACACCCCACCCACCCACCCACACCCACACACACACACACAATTTAGAGTAAAGCAAAGGGTCATGTAAATATCATGCAACTGACACAAAGACACTTTAAATAAACAGCTTGATGTGTTTAATGTCACACGCCTGACAAAAAACTACTGAAATAATTTAACCACACACACACACACACACACACACACACACACACACACACACACAATTTCCTTCAGCTTAATTCACAAAATTAGGGTAAATAAATTCACAATCATTTTAATGAAAAGGTAATATACTATAAGCCCTCCATGTGATCGGAAGCTCAGAATAACATAAATGAAACTTTTTTTTTATTTTTACAAACAGGAAATGACCTCGCTCGTTTACTGCACTGTAGAAATTCTTCACGTTCTTGTTTGAAATCTCAGATCCAGCATTTTGTTCCTTTTTTTCCCCAGCAATAATTTTTTCGGTGCAATAACTCGCACTTGTGAGAATTAAAATGTTATTAGTATCTTCGAATTGTAGATTAAATCTGCATCTTTTCCCCCAAACCCTCAACTTCCCTGATTTCTGGGCAACAATTGGAGAAACTTCTTAAATTTACAATTTATTTTCGGAAAGGGAAAAAAAAAAAAAAAAGTTTTAAAAGAAAGAAGTGAGAGATTTGCACTTAGGTTCCCGTCACCTGAGAGAAAGTGAAAAAGTTCAGACGGTTGTTCGAAAAAGAACGTTTTAGAAGGTTTTAGGTCGCGCGACAAAATATGAATCATCTGGTCCTTATCAGGTTTTAGGATGAGGTAAATAAAACCTCAGATAAACAACACGTGACATATTACAGCATAGCATCATTTATTTTTACAAATATAAAGCCAACCTGCATCTTATGATTCAATAGTTTATAAAACCTTTAGCAGCAATAACTTAAATGTAACTTGTTCTGTATGAGACGCTTCATTGTGGAGGAATTCTGCCTCACTTTTCTTCACAGTGTTGCTTCAGATGATTGAGGTTTGTGGGCATTTGTTTATACACAGCTCTCTTAACGTCCCGCCACAGCATCTCAGTCAAGTTGATGTCTGGACTCTGATTGTTCTTTTTAACCCATTCTTTTGTATTGGCTGGTGTGTTTGGGATCATTGTCCTGTTGCATGACCCGAATTCGTGCACGCTTTAGCTTTCAGACAGACAGCCTCTCATTTGCCTCTAGAATACTTTGGAATAGAGGGAGTTAATGGCCAACTCAATGACTGCAAATTGCCCAGGTCCTGTGTGGCTGCAAAACAAGCCCAAATAATCATCCAGTGGAATGTTTTTCCACTTTGTGAATAAATGTTCCTCACTGTAGAACGTAGCTTTAAATTCTTTGGAAATGGCCTTATAACCCTTCCCAGAGTGATGAGCAGCAAGAATTGGCACTGTGTTAACACACTCCTAAATACTCCAGACCAGCAAACCGATGAAAGGTGGGATTTTACAGAGATGGTCACACTTAATGATGAACCATTAATCAAGAGCCTTTGATTAGCAGCATCTAATCAAACCGTTCAATCGTTCAGAACAGTACATGTGGGCTTCACACGATTTTTCAATTTCAGCTTGATTTTTGTAATAAAAAAAAATACAATAATAATAATAATAATGACATGCTGTGTTGTTCATCTGAGGTTGTATTTACTTTCGATCATTTTTATCATAACCTATACGTAGATCCATAGTATTTAAAGAGGATGCACTCTCTTTTTTTACACAAGTGTACACAAATACAGTTATAAAAGGAAAGTGTAGAGCTTTAGGATGCAGAATGATGCTCAGGAAGGTTTTAAGCTTTATTTATGTCTGAGATCTTTACGCGTGGAGTGGTTAGAAGATGAGAAGCTGTTAAGGATAATAAATAATAAATAATAATAATGGTGTGTGTGTGTGTGTGTGTGTGTTGGTACCTGCTCTCTGGAGATACACGGTAATGACGGTCTGCGCGGCATTTTCCAGCTGCCATAGTAGCTACTGGAAGTTTCTCCAAAAGACACACAGCTGGATCTCCGCCTCGGCCTTACCACCGGCACGCGCTCCTCGGATGTCCGGTTGGCCGTTTCCCGCGGCGGATATGAGCGGTCGAACCGGAGGCCGAGCACTGAGCCCGTGACGGCGGCGGCGCACGCGATCAGCGGCCTGAGCCACGACGCCACGCACCCGAGGCCGGTGTGCGCGAGCAGCCACGCGCAGCTGGCGAAGAGCAACACGAGCACGCTGTGCCGGAGTTTAAGAGTCGGTAATAGCGTGAGCAGGCCCACGCAACCCAGCACGAAGAGCAGGCGGCCCGCGGTGTGCACGTGATGCGCGGCAGCGGCTGAGTCTTCGTGCTCCCCGGATCCCCACTGCAGGAAGCGCAGCGCCGCGAAGTCCCCCAGGTAGCACGAGACCGGCAGGGCCACGAGCCAGCCGCGACTGCTCTCGCGTTTGCGCCGGCGCAGGTAGAAGGTAAGGAAGAAGTGCGCGCACCCGATACTGAACAGCGGGCTCAGGGAGCTCGCGGCGTCCGCCAGCAGCGCGCGCAGCTCGCCGCCGCTCTGGAAGCGGCGCGTGAGGAAGAAGGACGCCGCGAGCGCTGCGAAAGCTCCCGCGTAGGCGGCGGAGGCGCGCGCGGGCCCGGTCGAGCCGGAGTCCGCGTCGCTGCACGCGCGGCACGCGCTGTAGAAAAGCCCCCGCGGCGGGTCCTGCTTTAGCGCCGTGACGCAGCTCTTCACGTAGCCGTTCCTGAAGCTCTCCGTGCCGCCGTCGTGCCTGACTTTACCGTGCGGAACCTCGCCTTCCTCCCGCACAGCCATGTTTTTCCCTCCGCCCGGCCAAAAAAAAAAAAAAACCCAGCACGCGCTTTCCCGTTCCCGTCTCAAACTTTCATCCTGCCGACGAACGAAGGTTTCGCTACATGGCGGCGGACGCGCTCCGGAACCGACTCAAACGCGCTCCTGCATTTTTTTTCTCTCTTCTCTCTCGACTGCAAAGGAAGAAAGACGCTGAAGTGGTGTTGTTGTTTTAGCGATGGTGAGCTCTGTAGCGCCGCCCGGAGGCGATAATTCACACCGACCCGAGTCATGATTCATGGCTTTGTCTGAAACTACTCTCTGCTGGACATGTAGTGCACTAAATGGGGTACAGGAGACATCTCATTCTCACAAGAGTGCACTTACACACACACACATACACACACACACACACACACACACACGATATATTTAGTTTCACTCTTCCTTGCGCGAGCTTTTCTTTGTGTTAATCTGAATGCACAATGCTCTCATTGACAACAATCATCATCATCATCATCATCATCATCATCATAATAAAGGTTCATGCAGCATTTGGGGGCCAGAACACAGACTCTGTGAGCCACAATATTTTTGACTGTAGGAGGAAAGGTTCAAGTAAAAGAAATAGCAGCAGAGTGTCAAGATATGAGTCAAATCTGGTAAAGATCTGACCATATTTGGAGCAAATAATGGCCAACAGATTGTTATCACGTTATTAGATTTGCTATCCAGTAGGTGGCGCTGGCAAGAAATGTGTTAAGTATCCTAATAGCATGGTACTGATGATGGCGCAAAGTAATTTCCGAGGTACGGCCTCAATTCCTGCTTGGTAACCTCGCTGTCAGCTTTGTTGACTCAATACAAGGAAATATTTCGGAGAATTATTTTGATAACTTTTTGGGAGCTTGCTCTGAGGTTGATTATGTGGGCCGTATTTGGTGAAAAAAAGATGTGTAGGAGTGTCAAAAAACTAAACAAACTAAATTAAGATAGCGGAAAATCAAATTTTGTTGAAACTGGTGTCATTGGCTCCTCTGACCTTCTCGACTCAGTTGTTGTTGTTTTTTAAACAGGGTTTATTAGATATGACCTTAAACATGCTTTTAATTCAGGACTATATTTGACCCAGTGATGTGGCTAAAGTCCAGAGAAAGAGAGTTTCTAATAGAGTGATGAACGTGAAGCTGGAATCTCAAGCTGGAAAAAGGATGGAATCTCAGTGGTAAATACTTATTTTTAGAAGAAGGGGGTAATGACATATAAAAGTGAAGGAAGGTGCACACAGGTGGACTATGTTCTATGTAGGAGATGCAGCCTGAAGAAGATTGGAGACTGTAAGGTGTTGGATGTGCTGCAAGTTAGAGCAATAAGAGAAGGAGATGGAAATGTGTTGACTAGTGAGGAGAGTGTGTTGAGAAGATGGAGGGAGTATTTTGAGCAGCTAATGAATGAGGAAAATGAAAGAGAGAGAGAAGGTTGGATGGTGTGGAGAAGGTGTAGCAGGAAGTGGATAGGATTATTAAGGAGGAAGTGAAAGCAGTGATTAAGAGGATGAAGAGTGGAAAGTCGGGTGGATTAGATGACATACCAGTAGAAGCATGGAGATGTTTAGGAGAGATAGTGGAGTTTTTAACCAGATTGTTCACCAAAATTTTGGATGGTGAGAGGATGCCTGAGGAATGGAGAAGGAGTGTGCTGGTACCGATTTTTAGGAATAAGGGAGATGTGCAGACCTGCAGTAACTACAGGAGAATACAGTTGATCAGTCACACCATGAAGTTATGGGAAATGGGAAAGAGTAGTGGAAGCCAGGCCGAGAGAAGAGGTGACCATCTGTGAGCAACAGTAGGGTTTCATGCTGAGGAAAAGCACCACAGACGCATTATTTGCTTTGAGAATGTTGATGGAGAAGTATAGAGAAGGTCAGAAGGAGTTGCATTGTGGATTTGTGGATTTAGAGAAAGTGTACGACAAGGTGCCAAGAGAGGAGTATTGTATGAGGAAGTCAGGTGTGTCAGAGAAGTATGTGAGGGTGGTGCAGGACATGTATGGGGACAGTGTGACAGCAGTGAAGTGTGCAGTAGGAACGACAGACTGGTTCAAAGTGGAGGTTGGACTGCATCAAGGATCAGCTCTGAGCCCTTTTCTGTTTGCAGGGGTAATGGACAGGTTGACGGACGAGATCAGACAGGAGTCTCCATGGACTATGTTTGCTGATGATATTGTGATTTGTGGTGAGAGTACGAAGCAGGTTAAGAAGAGCCTGAAGAGGTGGAGATGTTGTATGTTTTAGAGACAGTGGCATTGACTAAAAGACAGAAGGTGGAGCTGGAGGTACCAGATGTTGAGATTTTCATTGGCAGTGACGATGGTGGACAGGATTAGAAACAAATTAATTAGCGGGACAGTGCATGTAGGACGTTTTGGAGACAAGGTAAGGGGGGCGAGATTGAGATGGTTTGGACATGTGCAGATTATGTGCAGGTTATATCAGTATGAGAATGCTGAGGATGGAGCCGGCAGGAGGGAGAAAAAGAGGAAGGCAAAGGAGGAGGGTTATGGATGTGGTGAGGGAAGACATGCAGGTAGTTGGGGTGAAAGAGGCAGATGTAGAGGACAGGGGGGTATGGAGATGAATGATCAGCTGTGGTGACCCCTAATGGGAGCAGCTGAAAGAAGAAGAAGAAGATATAGTCACAAGGCAGTGTTTATGAGAGTAGAGAAGCAGGAAATTCAGAAATTATTTGTTTAATAAATTTGTTCCTATAAATGTGTTCCCAACTTAGTTAAGATGTGTGTTTTTTGAGATGATATAAGGAAGAGAAAGTGAGAGGAACCAACCTCAGAAAAGAAGCCGTTCTCATCTGGGTGACACCAAATATTGCTGTTATAAATCATTCCCTTCCATAAATGTGTACTAAAGAGTCAAAGTGTGACTGTGTAACCAGGAAATTCATCAGTTTTTTTGTGATGAACTGTGATGACTGTGTCTGAATTCCAAACACTTATTCTCTCTACCCATCCTGAGTCATCCTGGGGTTACGTCAGCTCCAGTCACGTCCCACCTCATGAAGATGATAGACCTTTAAAGTAGATGCCGACACCGCAAACATCTCAAACCATCTAGGGATGTACCAGCACCATTTGGATTGCACTTCATGGTGTGTTTGGACATTGGACCTATTTGAGTGTTTAAAGGCTCTGGCAGTAGAAGCTAGTGTAGGACCTGTGATGATCTCAAATGTTAAGCTATTTTATGAGTTGCTCAGAAGCTCCTGGTTCCATAACCTTAACTGACTGTGTAAGACTGTAGAAAGGTAATTACTCATAATCACACACTCCGGTACTCATGTTAGTTCTCACTCTCTGGTGTTTTGTAGTGATTTAAGATTTTTAATCCCACTCTTAATATCACACAAATGAGCATGGGTTCTCTTTTTGAGTCTGGTTTCTCTCGAGGTTTCTTCCTCAATCATCCAGGGGAGTTTTTCCTTGCCACAATCGCCCGGGCTTGATCATCAGGGATAAATGCACATCATTCACCCTAATTCTTAAATTCTGTAAAGCTGTTTTGAGACAATGTCTATTGTGAAAAGCACTATAAAAAATAAACTTGACTTATTGGAAGGCTGTTCTATACATGTGGAGCTTTGGTAAAGAAATTTCTGCTCTCTTTTATAGCCTTCAATATTTGAGGTACCAACAAATAACCTGCACCCGTTTTTGGAGCAATGTAAAACTATTGTGGCACAGTATCTAACTAGTATTATATAATGAAATAGAATAGAATAATAAAATCTGATTGAGAGCCAGTGCACCATTGATCAGATAAAAGGTGATGTGATCATATCTTCTGGTTTCCACTCTCACTCTGCTTGACACAGTTATTCAAAAGCATAGTCATAACTAGCAATGAAGACACAGTGTAGCACCGGTGCAACCGTGTAAGCAATAAACTTTGAGCTATAAGGTTTTAGTTATACTGAAGTGAATTTTGTTGAAATTGGGGGGTCACTTTTGAAAAATAAGAACCAAAATCATGTCTCTCATTAGAAGTCACTGAATAGCTCTAATAGGCAATGAACTCTATTGTAACATAAATTGGATTGTTCCTCATCATACTGTTGTCGTTGGCAATTAATATCAATAGTAAAAAAAGAAAATTCAAGAACAAACTTAAAATGCCAAGCCACAGAAACAAACCTAATTTAGGATCCATGGCTGTGGTGTCAAAGAAGAACTTTATTCAGCAGAAACACAGTCAGGCATTTCTATGAAAGCAGTCAAAAACACAGGCCATCTTTATATACCCTCTCCTGCAATCCGTGCAACGCCCATCTTTTATTTTATAACGATTACCTCATCTACTGCCTTTATCTTCAAATAACTAGGTTCTTTCCAGTTTAATATAATAGTGGTGCCAGAACCCATCCATCACTATTTTTCTTTTTTAAATACCATGATTTATTCAAGGTCCAGGCCTTGTCCTGTTCATGACCCCCTAACATGGAAAACACCTCAAACACAAATCACCCCTTCAGCAGTTAAAATCAAAGTACATAGTGTTCACTCGTGCTTCAGATACGCCGATTCTAACACACATTCATCACTCGCTTTCAATACACTGATTTGTCGGTGTGCCCCAAAAATATACGTAATATATATTATAAGTTTCACTGAAGTGTAACTTTGAAAATAAAACTGCATTCGTTAAGCAGATATTACAGAGCCATGTTTTCTACTGATTAAATTATTTGTAAATTTTTAATAATTAATAACATTTTATAAGTAAGAGGACCCATCGCAACTTTAGTTTTTATATCATGTTTTGGTATAATTGAACATTTATTATCATTTTTTCAATGATTTTTTGGCCCTTCCTTTAAAAATGTTCTCCTTGTGGCAGTGTATTGTAGGTGCGGAGAGCGGAATAGAGTTTTTCGTTTGCCTCTTGTCGCTTGCCGTAGTGTGGGCGTGGTCAGCCTGATGTGGTTCCACGTCACTCCACAGCTTCAGACTCCATATCGGACCCGGATACAGGCAGAAAGGGAGACAGAAACGAGCACAAGGTGAAGTATACTTCAGGATATTTTATTTTTTATTTTTTTATAAATTAATGTGACAGGCGAGATATTTCTAAACGCTATTTCTCAAAATAATAACCAGCTCGCGGAGTGTGTTGGGTGCGTTTACCTGGCCACGTAGACAGAACGGGCTTCAGCTGCGTCCGTGACCGCGTACTAGCGTACTAGATAGTATGGATGAAGTAGTGCGCAGCCGGGAGTTAGCGTGATTCGGTCGCGTACTGTCTAGTAGGTGAGTATGGATGGTGGACGTTGTGAGCTAGCTAGCTGTAAATGGCATTCCCGTCGCTCTAAACTGCACCGTGTTAAACCGTGTCGCGCGTAAAAGCAGTAAATAACGTATAGAAATATTGTTTATTCACTGAGTTTAGAGAATTATTTATTATGTACACCTGTTTTACTTGGTTTAGCTTAGCGCGGCTAACGTTAACAAACTAGCCTTATGTCAACTAGCCGATTATTAACCGAACTTCATTTCCTACATGATTTAATTCGGTCTTTTTCTTAATCAGGTACAGTTTCCATTTCACCACTGCTGTCAATATATCAGTAAGTGTATGCAGATCGACTCAAATATGATGACGTAGTCGGATTGGCTGTCGTGCAAAAATATTGGCACCCCTTAAACATCCTTTAAACTTAACACCCAAACAGTTTAAACATATAGAGACTTTAAAAAGGATGAAACATTGCCCCTGTGAATTGTAGATCAACAACTGCGACATAATTCATACTTGTTGAATATATATATTATTATATTATAATATTATAACATATTGTGGTGGATATTTATTTGGCAACTACTGAACATTTTGTCCTAAAAACTGGTGTGTTTAGAAGCAGAAGAAATAGGCAAGGGTAAGGAGTTTTACAAGGGCCAGATTGTGATGGTTAGACGACTGGGTCAGAGCATCTCCAGAACTGCAGCTCTTGTGGGATGTTCCCAGTCTGCACTGGTCGGTATCTATCAAAAGTGTTCCAAGGAAGGAACTGTGGTAAACCAGCGACAGGGTTATGGGGAGCCAAGCCTCATTGATGCATGTTGGGAGTGAATGCTGGCATGTGTGGTCTGATCTAACAGACGAGCTTCTGTAGCTCAGATTGTTAAAAAAGTTCAAACAGTTAATGTTTGATGGGTCAGGACTGTTAAAGGGGGACCAACAGACTATTAGGCAGGTGGTCATAAATTTCTGCCTGGTGGGTGTATTCATGTATGGCCCGAATTTCCCTGCATTCACAGTGCTTATGGATGTTCGACTCATTTTCGCTTTATTATAATCGTAAAGATGTTGATGGTTTTAATGAAATGTTTTACGTAAGCAACAGAATCACAGCAACACAATCCGAGCTGTATGATGACTATCTCTGCATTTTTTTTTCCTCATTTAGAAATCGCATTCGCGTTTGCTAAAGGGCCGAGGATCTGTCCAGCACCATGACCGCTGCAGAGAATGTGTGTTACACCCTGATCAACGTCACAAATGACTCGGAGCCTCCGTCAGAAGTCAGCCTCAAAGCTGATTTGGGTAAAAGACGACGAACTGTACTGACGAACTCATGTTTTGAGAGTGACGAAGAATCGTTTTGAACGGCTTTATATTGTTTATATAAACAGAAAAGGGGGAGATAAAAGCCAAGACGGAGGCGCTGAAGAAAGTCATCATCATGATCCTGAACGGTGAGAAGCTGCCCGGGCTGCTGATGACCATCATCCGCTTCGTGCTTCCTCTTCAGGACCACACCATCAAAAAACTGCTCTTGGTGTTCTGGGAGATCGTCCCCAAAACCACTCCTGATGGAAAACTGCTTCAGGAGATGATCCTGGTCTGTGATGCCTACAGGAAGGTAAGCACACAAAACTCAAACTCAACTTTTGTACAGTCAGTTGTTATAAATATTAAAGCACTGCATTTTTATTAACTATGTGAATTTGTTCGATTTAGGACCTTCAGCACCCTAACGAGTTTATCCGCGGCTCCACACTGCGTTTCCTTTGTAAACTGAAGGAGGCTGAGCTCCTGGAGCCCTTGATGCCGGCCATCCGTGCCTGTCTGGAACATCGTCACAGCTACGTCCGCCGCAACGCCGTCCTCGCCATCTACACCATCTACAGGTCTGATTACAAACAGGACTGCTCATTTCTTTATTCATCAAACTCTTTCTGTTCTTTTAGATTTTTTAGGTGATTTTTAACACTAAATGCACATGTAGCTATTTTTGTTTTTGAATGTAACTCTAATCTCAAGTTCTTTTTCTATTTAGGAATTTTGAGCATTTAATCCCAGACGCTCCAGAACTGATCCACGATTTCCTCGTGAATGAAAAAGACGCGAGCTGTAAAAGAAACGCGTTCATGATGCTGATCCACGCTGATCAGGTGATTCAGCTCCGCACAGTGTTACAGCAAAACAAATGATATCATATTAAGCATATAATAAACTTTCTTTCGGCTTCTCCCGTTAGGGGTCGCCACAGCGGATCCTCCGCACGTTTGATTTGGCACATATTTTAGCATATAATAATATTCATTATTTATTTAATTTTTTTCAAAATGATTTCAGTTATATAATCAGACATCTGAAAGCTTCTATGATGATTAATCATATAAACAGTGTGATAAAAGTTGAGCTTTCTGATTTTATCCTTTAAAGTGTCATGAAAACAAAAGATCTGAATAAATAACAAACACATAAAATCTAATATTTCATGTATTACAATCTTTATTAACGCAGTGATGCCGTCACCTAATACTGATTTTAGGGGCGATGTGTATATACTACTATTAATCAAATCTTTTTTTTCCATAACTTTTATTTTTATAAATATAGTTTATTTCTGACGTGTAACTTAAAATTAACATTTTATTTTCAAGTAAATATGAATCATTTTAAGCAGTGGGAGTAAATTGAAGGTTTTCAACCTTTAATGTTCTAAAACCTTTTTAATTCTACTTTCAGGACCGCGCTCTGGATTATCTCAGCACGTGCATCGATCAGGTTCATACCTTTGGAGACATCCTGCAGCTGGTGATTGTCGAACTGATCTACAAGGTGATTGAATCTTTATCACATGTTCTAAGCTCTGTATGACACACACACCACAGCTGGGTTGTCATGTCTGCTTGCACAACTGTGCTTTTGGAATCTATAGTACACATTATCCAAAGAAAATGATGTATAATGGTGTTTGTGTATGTGCGTGTAGGTGTGCCATGCTAACCCATCAGAGCGGGCTCGCTTCATTCGCTGCATCTACAACCTGCTGCAGTCTTCCAGTCCAGCTGTGAAATATGAAGCAGCTGGAACTCTGGTCACTCTGTCCAGCGCACCGACCGCCATCAAGGTCAGACTCTTTCTTCCACTATCAAAGTATATCTGTGTAATAGATTAAGATAGCTTACATGTAAAACTGTGTGTGTGTGTGTGTTCAGGCTGCAGCTCAGTGTTATATTGACCTGATCATTAAGGAGAGCGATAACAACGTAAAGCTGATTGTCCTGGACCGCCTTATTGAGCTGAAAGAACATCCCACTCATGAGCGTGTGCTGCAGGTATACAATCATCACCTGTTGTTGTTTTACATAATACAGCTGTAATAAAGAGTTTATCGCTCGATGAGTTCATCGCAGCTCTAACAGTACGGTTCTGTTCTGATCCGAGGACCTGGTGATGGACATCCTGAGGGTTCTAACCACTCCTGACCTGGAGGTGCGCAAAAAGACCCTGCAGCTTGCGCTGGACCTGGTGTCTTCTCGTAACGTTGAGGAGGTGCGTATTAACGTGTTAACGAATCTGTAATGCATTCTGGTAACCACTGTAATGCTGGAACAGTGTTTCCACTACTATTTTTTTCCTCTGCAGTTGGTTATTGTCCTGAAGAAGGAAGTGATAAAGACCAACAATGTAACCGAACATGAAGATACTGATAAATACCGCCAGCTGTTAGTGCGAACTCTCCACTCCTGCAGCGTTCGCTTCCCTGACATGGCTGCTAACGTCATCCCTGTGGTGAGTGTCGGAAAACACCGCAAATTTCATTAAAACACAAAACATGAATCATCTCTCAGTCCGCTTTATTGGGAACACCAGCTTATTTATGTACTTCGGTGATTAGCCAGTCATGTGGCAGCAGCACAACGTGTAAACTACTACAGACTCAGGCCAAGACTCTTAGTTTAAGACTTCAAACATCAGAATGAAGGGAAAAAATCTGAATTAAAAATCACTGTGTGATATGGATCTTGGTAACAGAATGGCTTATTTGAGTATTTTACATTTCTTGTTTTTTGGTTTTTTTTTATTCCCGGGGACGTCAGTCGTTCAGAGGAATATGAAAAAAGATACATATATAAGCACTTTTTACAAACAAAGTGAGCAGAATAGCATCTCTTCATGCACAAAGTATTGATCCATAGTGTGAATGGTCTATAATAGCGCTACCTATCGGCCAAGAATAGGAACTTGAGTCTATCATGAGCACGGACTCGTCCACACAGCACAGCAGAGTAGAAAACAAGTGACATGGACATTTTCTCACCTGTAGCTGCATTTGAACATTGTGCTGCTGTATATTACAGGTGTCTTAATATAGCGGATAGATTTTTCTGTACACGCTTTCCAAGTTTATAAGTAAATATTCATGTAATAAACCTGTTTTCTTAATACAAAATTATAAATGAATGAACAAGCTAAGGAAATAAGGAGGTGCGGTAGAAAGAAAAATGAAGTGTAATCTGAAGAGTTTTTGTGGCGTTTAACCTGTAACCCCATCCTGCAGTACCACTGAACACCAGGGTTCTCAACCCTCCAACAATACATCCTCTCTGTGGTCATGTGACATTTCAGTAAACCATGATCATCCGTAACAAGAAAATACAAAAGTATTGACCAGTGGGACAAAAAAATTATTTACAGGGTATCTGCATCTTTTTGAAATCTTTTTTGTTTGGTTTTTTGTAAATACATGAAACATCTGTAAAAGTCTCCTGGTCAGGCAGCCCAGATGTGCGTCACTTTCTGTAAACAACCATATTAAAGTTTGTCTGTACTTTATTTTCTGAGATATAGAAGAGTAAACAGGCGTGTGGCCCTGCTCTTACTGAAAAAATGAGTTCTACAGGAAAAGTACAGTGTGTGTGTGTGTGTGTGTGTGTGTGTGTGTGTAGCTAATGGAGTTCCTAAGTGACACTAATGAAGCGGCTGCTGCCGACGTGTTGGAGTTTGTGCGTGAGGCCATACAGAGGTTCGACACCCTCAGAGCGCTTATCCTTGAGAAAATGCTGGAAGTTTTTCACGCCATTAAAGCCGTCAAGTAAGATTACAGAGCACATATTGACATCACACGGCGTTTACACACCCTTTTATCAGAATGCTTTAATGCCAAACATCAGCAAGAAACATGTTATAGACATTCACATATCATACTACATTTTTGTGTACACACGCAGCTTTATTCTGACATGTTCCTGATAACTGTCATTGTATATGTATTTGCGTAGTTATAAACACACTGTGTGTGTGTGTTCAGGATTTACAGGGGAGCATTGTGGATCTTGGGAGAGTACTGTAGCACCAAAGACGACATCCAGAGTGTCATGACTGCAGTGCGCCGATCACTCGGAGAGGTAAAGCCCCACTTCTCTATACGCTGTATTTGCTAACGCTAATTCCGTGGTTAGCGAGTAGCTCTGTAAAATGTGTGTGTGTGTGTGTAGATCCCCATAGTGGAGAACGAGATAAAGAAGGAGGCAGGGGAGCTGAAGGTGGAGGAGGAGGTGAGCGCAGCGCCGATGCAGAAGCTGGTGACTGAGATGGGGACGTACGTCACTCAGAGCGCTCTCAGCTCCAACAGACCCTCCAAGAAGGAGGAGGACAGGTTTGTAAAGCTTCCTTTTTATCTCCATCATTCTGAACTGCTTCTCATGTTGCATCACTTAGAGAAAAGTGCCTTCTGCCCTCTTCCACATACACAAGCTAACAGTTCGGTTAGTGCCTCTTTAATTGACAAGAAGTAGAGCGTGGCCTCTCTCACCCAGAAAGTTAAAAGTTTGTAAAGTATTTGCTGTTGTTCCTTGTCTAGGCCTCCTCTGAGGGGTTTCCTGTTGGACGGGGATTTCTACGTTGCTGCGTCACTCGCCACAACGCTGACTAAAATCTCTCTGCGCTACGTTGCCATTGTTGCAGACAAGAAGAAACAAAATGTAATAATGTCTTACCTGTTCTGCCTTCGAATTAAATAATGCATAATAAAACGACCTTATTAGTTCCTTTATTTATTTATTTGTTTGTCCCTTCTGTTCAGTCGTTTGTAGCTGAAGCCATGCTGATCATGGCCACCGTGCTGCACCTGGGCAAATCCTCACTGCCCAAGAAGCCGATCACAGACGACGATGTGGAGCGCATCTCCCTGTGTCTGAAGGTTCTGGTCGAGTCGTCACCGCTCATGAGCGACATCTTCAACAAGGAGTGCCGCAGGTCTCTGTCCCACATGCTGACTGTGCGACTGGAAGAGGAGAAACTCTCTCAGAAGGTACACATCCTTATTTTGAAGCTGCATATCCTAAAAGTTTAGAAATAAGTTGTGCTGTTTTGCCTCGTCTTTATTCCTCAAAGCACGTTTGCACACGTTAATGTTCACTGAACACGGTGCATGTTTATCCCTGCGATGATAACAGTGACGTAAGACGTTTTGTATGTAATTCCACAGAAAGAGTCGGAGAAGCGTAACGTGACCGTTCAGGCCGACGACCCCATCTCCTTCATGCAGCTCACTGCCAAGAACGAGACCAACTCCAAAGAGGACCAGTTCCAGCTCAGCCTGCTGGCCGCTATGGGCAACACACAGAGGAAGGAAGCGTCCGACCCGCTCGCATCTAAACTCAACAAGGTAACCCATTTCACATCTTTCACACTTTTTTAAATAATTCAGCAAGTGCAAAAATGTCACACCCATTCTCTTACAGTCAGTTTCCTCACACACACACACACACACCCACATACCAGAAAGATGTTCTGTAATTAGTTGCTCATTTGGAGTGTTAACTGAGGGGAAAATACATCATATTTTGCAATTAAACGTTCCTATTCTGCATATATTTTGTATAACCACACTTTGACGTTTTGCTCATCACTCGATCTTTTTGTTTCTTTCTAAAAAAAACCTTTTCACTTGGTCACTTTCTGATATCTCTCTTTTCTTTTACAGGTTACACAGCTGACTGGTTTCTCAGATCCAGTCTATGCTGAAGCATACGTCCACGTTAACCAGTACGACATCGTACTGGACGTACTGGTCGTCAACCAGACCAGTGATACCCTCCAGAACTGCACTCTGGAACTGGCCACACTGGGTACCAGCTCTTGTTCTCTGTATTATCATTATGAATCTGTCTGTATGTGTGTTTATTCGTTTGTTCCATATGTTATGTGTTGTGCTGATGCCTGCAGGTGACCTGAAGCTGGTGGAGAAGCCGTCGCCTCTCACTCTGGCTCCTCACGACTTTGCCAACATCAAGGCCAACGTCAAAGTGGCATCCACAGAAAACGGCATCATCTTTGGCAATATCGGTGCGGAAACATTCCGAGTATACAAATCAGTATCATGGATTTATTTGTTGCAGTACATAATGTGCATGTTTGTGTTGCAGTGTATTATAATCTTGTGTGTGTGTGTTGCAGTGTATGACGTGTCGGGAGCAGCCAGTGACAGGAACTGTGTGGTTCTCAGTGACATTCACATAGACATCATGGACTACATCCAGCCGGCTTCATGCACCGACGCCGAGTTCAGGCAGATGTGGGCAGAGTTTGAGTGGGAGAACAAGGTAAAGACCCGAACTCGTACTGAAATACTGTGTGATGTTTCCAGACACATCTCATTCTCCTCTTCCTCCTCTCTCTTCATGTTGTTCACAGGTTACAGTGAACACCAACATCACCGAGTTGAACGAGTATCTTCAGCATATCCTTAGCTCCACCAACATGAAATGTTTAACTCCAGAGAAGGTAATGCCGTAACACCACAATACTCTCACTCTCTTTATATCACACTCGATCGGTAAAGTCATGCCACGCTCTCTCTGTCTTTCTTGTGTATGTTGAAATCTAGGCTCTCTCCGGTGTTTGTGGCTTCATGGCTGCTAACCTGTACGCTCGCTCCATCTTTGGCGAGGACGCTCTGGCTAACGTAAGCATTGAGAAGCCAATCCATCTCGGACCCGATGCTCCGGTCAACGGCCACATTCGCATCCGCGCCAAGAGCCAGGTGAGGAAACGACAGAGTGCAAGAACCGCTGCTTATATACACAATACGTCCATATGTGCAGCTCCAAACCCCAAACTTCTACCACAAAGTCAATCTACACACAGTTTTATAGAATGTTTATCTCTGCTGTATCATTGCCTCATCACCTAATTGAGGTCAGAGCTCTATAGCAGGTGACGATCTCCCTCACTAACCCATATATCTTCATAGTGCTGGCTTTGTGCACAGGGGCATTGTCATGCATGAACCAGCATCCAATGATATTCTATACAATTGTGTTGCTACCAGTTTAAAATAACAGTTTGGAAAAGGACCACATATGGCTGAGGTGTCCAAATACTTTTGTCCATATTTTGTTTAATAAAGTGTGGTGTTCCAGTGTTGTAGTACAAAATAATTCTTTTTAAAATGATGATATTCTGACTGATTTGGTGACAAATTTTGTATACAAGTTTCGATTCCTTTATTACTAATATCGCTGTGCTTATCTTCGACAGGGCATGGCTTTGAGTCTGGGAGATAAGATTAATTTGTCTCAGAAGAGGACCATCTCATAAAGTGTTCCAGGTGGAAGATCTCAAGGCTTCATACTTTACTTTATTTTTCATTGCTCTCTCTGTTTCTGTCTTCATCGTTTCTGTGTGATTCTATTAAATCCAGTGTGAAGTGTATTATGATGTTACATTCAGCAAAACTGGACTAATGTTTTCATTTATGTGTAATATGTATCAATAAAAATCTCCAGTCTCCTCTCATCAATCCTGTTTTATTTAAAATAAAAAAAAATAAACACTATGCAAAAATTATTTTAATTCTGCTTAAACATTAAGTGAAATTTAACACTTAGGAAAAACAACTCCCGAAATTCCTCTGGACAAATATCTCCTCTTCCTTCACCTCTTTTGCTGCCTTTTCTTCTTTTTCCTTCTACTTTATCTTTATCTTCTCCACATTTTCCAAATTTTGGTTTCCTATCATCCTCCTTTTCAATCTCATCAGAGTCAGGATATTTTATTAATCCCCAGGGAAATCATTTTTTTCTTTCAACAATTTTCAAAAAAGAAAATTATGTAACAATATAATTGTTATATTGTTATATAATAATAACTGTTATTTTATAACAATAATAGAGGTATTTTGTCTGTGCGTGTACCACATCTTTTCCACCTGGAGTAAAATCAACACAACCATAAGTAGATTTGGATATAAACATCTTGGCACTGCATACGTGTACTGCCTGAAAACACCCTGGAACTTGTTTCTTCTGAATGATAAACTGGAGAAAAAAATCTTCGCCTGTCTGTTTTTCCTTTACAAGGTTCGAGCTGACTTCATTAGCATTCTTTGCATTCCATCTGAGCTCCAAGCAGGAGAGGGAGTCAGCCATGTGTTTACACACTATCAGTGAGGAAAAGTGAACCGCTGACTCACCAGTGCAACATCTGAGCAGAAAAGGTGTGCGAGACATCTAATTAAAATCAGTACTGGAAATCTACCTGAAATATCTGGCGTTTTACCTGAGAACCCATGTTCTATTTAGTTTCTGTGAGTGTCACAAGACAACCGGACTCAACAGCATCTTTTACACTGTTTGTACACTTCATATGCACACATACACAAAAAGAATTATGCAACTATTACACACACAACATAAATTACACAAACATAACACACAAACACAGCAGGAATGACACGAATATGTTATGCACACAATGAGAATTACATTATACCAATATAACACACAGAGAACAACAATTGCTCAAACATTAAACACACACACACACACACACAAATAACACTGCAATCCCTGCAGAAGACAATTTGAGTGGATAATCACATTTCATTCACAATTAAATCACTTTTAAACTTACTGAGGAATAAAAAACATTCAGCCAAGACAGAACACTGAGTAGGAGTACAGTCTATAATCGAGAGTCACTTTCATGAAGGGAAATACAAAGGGTTTACCTCACCATGACCTCAGACTGGGCTGAAGGTTTACCTTTCAATAAAACAATGACTCTAAGCACACAGATAAAATAACAAAGGAGTAGCTTCACAAAAACTCCGTGACTGTTCTTGAATGGCCCAGTCAGAGCCCTGACTTAAACCCAATTGAGCATCTCTGGAGAAACCTAAAAATGGCTGTCCACCAACGTTTACCATCCAACCTGACAGAACTGTAGAGGATCTGCAACGAGGAATAGCAGAAGATGTATGGTTCCTCTCAAGGTTTCTTCCTCATAACATCTAAGAGAGTTTTTTCTTGCCACAATCAGAGGCTTGCTCATCAGGGATAAATGCACACTGTTCACCTTAAATTCTGTAAAGCTGCTTTGAGACCATGTCTGTTGTGAAAAGCGCTATAGAAATAAACTTGACTTGACTTGACTTGAGGATCCCCAGATCCAGGTGTAAAAAACTTGGCATCTTTCACCAAAAAGAATCATGGCTGTATTAGATCAAAAGGGTGCCATGTGATATTTCAGTTGAATTTTTTAATAAATCTGCAAAAATGTCAACAATTCTGTTTTCCGGTCAATATGGGGTGCTATGTGTACATTAATGAGGAAAAGAAATTAACTTAAATGATTTTAGCAAATGTCTCTCTCTCTCTCTCTCTCTCTCTCTCTCTCTCTCTCTCTCTCTCTCTCTATATATATATATATATATATATATATATATATATGTCAAAGAGTGAAACATTTAATGGGGGTCTGAATACTTTCTGTACCCACTGTAAACCACTAGAAACACTTAAAAATATAAAAGACCAGATTAGACATTAGAACATGCCTCTTTTGATAGAAGAAACCAAGATGAATTGTACCAGAATTATAGTAAGACAAGGGCATAGAGAAGGAAAGGAGGTGCTCATGATCCAAAGTGTACCACATCATCTCTTAAATTCAGAGGTGATTTCAATGGAGCTGGGCCACTACTGTTTACTGCTGATAGAAATATGTATTCACATGAACATTTAACACTTTAATATAATAAGTGTAATATTTATGACTAATCGTATAATTACATGTGAGGATGTGGGAATACGGCGAGTGCGTTCAAATCGCAACGATTCCTAAACAGTTGAAGCGAAATCGTTTATTATATTCGTGAAATTACAATGTAAAACAATTTATTACTTAATTCGCTTAATTTCAAATACATTGTGGTGTTGATGTACAGAGGCCCTGGAAAAACTGTGTCTGAACACATATGGCTTTTCTCATACTGCATGCGATGTTTACATGTATGTATGTATGTGTGTATGTATGTATGTATGTATGTGTGTATGTATGTATGTATGTGTGTATGTATGTATGTATGTATGTATGTGTGTATATATGTATGTATGTATGTATGTATGTGTGTATGTATGTATGTATGTATGTGTGTATATATGTATGAAGTAAAATTAAACACTGGCCACTTTTTGGCCTTTAATGTACATTCTACACACACACACACACGCACGCGCTCGTAGCTCAGCTTTTACAGTGAGCGGCGGCCATCGAGGTCACGTGGCTAGAAGGGGGCGGGGCTTTCGTGAGCGAAGGGGAAAAAAATGAGTCAGTACGCGAAAGTGAACGGAGAGAATGATCGGCTCAGGGAGAGAGAGAGCGAGTCAGCGGCGCGCGGGGCAGCAGGATCACTCCGGGATCGCCGTGTTCCAGCTCCGATCTGAGCTCCTTCTGTCTGATTAAACACCGCGCTTCCTCCGCCCCAGACCCCCGAGACAGAGGGAGAGAAAGATATATATATAGGGAGAGAAATAGAAAAAAAGAGAGAGGGAGAAGGAAAAGGCGAGAGAAGGCGAGAGCGCGCTGCGCGTCCCCGATGGCGAGCTGGAAGGACGGCGCGGTGCAGGAGAAGTACCGTCTCGTGGTGGTGGGCGGAGGAGGTGTGGGGAAATCCGCATTAACCATCCAGTTCATCCAGGTAAATAATCCGGTTTATTCATCCCCTTCATGCATGTGAATAATGCAGGTGGAAATAATCGACATGAACCTCTCCTGTGTGTGTGTGTGTGTGTGTGTGAGCTTAGTGTATAGATGTGTTCAGTTTTTTTTACACTGACTTGGATTGTTTCACTACAAATTATTTATTATTATATTATTAATATTATTATTAACAATCATTGTTTAATGTCTGCTGAATGGCTTTTGGCTTTACATGGTGTGTGTGTGTGTGTGTGTGTGTGTGTGTGTGTGTGTGCGCACGCGCGCGCGCGCTTTCCCCCTGTTTCTTGGCCAAAATAGCCTCCACCCTTGTCCACTTTCCCTTCCTTCCCTCCTGTATAACAGAATCAGAACTGGTTTTGTTCTCCCAGGACACCTGAACACACACACACACACACACACACACACACACACACTCACACACACACACACACACACACACACAGAGTGTAGGTTGATCAGGATTCAGATAAAGCAGACACCCAGTTACACAAAAAAAGTATTTATCTGTTTTGTCTGTTTAGTGCATGTTTATTTTGTTTCCCCTTACATGTTTAGACTTCCTGTTTGCCTGAACTTTATATAAATATGTAAATAGATTTGAAGAAACAAGTTCAGCTCTCAGACCCTCCAATTTCCTACACACTGAGCTTCTTCTTTTCTTTTCAGTGGTGCTGATGTGTGAAATTCTGGATGAAATCCAGCTGATAGTTTGACTCTGTGCACAGACACATGAGGGTCTAAACCCTGTGCCGAGGCTGAGAGAGAAATCACCAAGCTTTTACATGGTTCTTTGATTCTTTCAGAAGTTTTGGCACCCGCTGCTCTGACAGTCTGCCCACTTTATTTTGCCTTTGTAGTGAACCCTATACAGTGCACCCTTTATCTCACTGCTGTTTTTAGTATGCTGTGATGCATTAAACCTTATTTAGACTAGTGTGTGTGTGTGCATGTGAGTGAGTGTGTGCATGAGCATGTGTGTTTCCGTGTACCTTGGTTACTGAGTTACTGTCTCGTGAAAAGCCATTTACTGGAAACCTGTTTGATGTGAAAACATTTTACAGGAGATTCAAAACTGCCTTTGTCTGTTTATTAGTAAATGAGAAACTTCAGATACAACGTCTAGATGGATCTTAGTTGTTCATGTATCATATTCAGAAGTTACTTTTACGTACTAAATTTCATTGTTTTATACCAACCTGTAAAAAAAAATTACCCATTTTAAACAATTATTTTCAACTATATACCGTAATGTATTGACAGAAAAAATTATTTTGTAAATGTAATTTATTTTGTAAATTTGAATTTGTAAAAATCTTGAACAAATATATAAAAAAAAGTATAATATAATATAATATAATATAATATAATACAATATAATATAATGTGTACAGAACAATTACAAAACCTACAAAACATTTAATTCAATATGTATGTTACCATATTAGCTGATTTTTTATTTTGATTCGAAAAATTTTATTAAAAAAAACAAAACAAAACCCTTAAAATTATACATGAGCATAGTATTCAAATAATTTATATTATTATTATGTAGTACAGTCTTTACACTGTGCAGTGCATAATATAATATAATATAATATAATGTGTACAGAACAATTACAAAACCTACAAAACATTTATTTCAATATGTATGTTACTATATTAGCTGATTTTTAATTTTAATTCGAAAAATTTAATTGAAAAAAAAGAAAAGAAAAAAAAACAATCCAGAAACACAAACAAATCAGATCAAATGATTTCTGAGCCAAATAATCAAAAATCAGTTAAAAACTTCACAATGAAGGAACTATAATAAATAAAAATTAATGAAAAATTTATACCGATGTTAACATTTATATTTGTAATCTAGATATTGAAGCTTCTTTGAGACAATGACTTTTAATAGTGCTATACAAATAACATAGAATTAAAGTGAATTAAAAAAAACAATTCACACAGAACCTGTCTATAGTCTGAAACGTTTGAGTGTTATTTAATGAGGAATAAAAAAGATCCTGCGTGATAAAGATTGTAGCTAAAACGAGTGCATGCTGTGTTGTTTAAGATGTTCTTGTTGTTTCTGGGTTTTATGAAATCCTCCTTCCATAAAGACCAACAGGCGCAGCTGAAGTCTAAACAATCAGTAGACATTTGGAATAAGGAGATAAGTGTTTGAACTGAACAAACGTGTCATTGATAAATCTGTGTTCGATATCCCGAGGCGTAACTTGTGACTGAGACGTGACTTTTTTCATCCTCAGATGTTTCTGCTGTGTTTTTTTAATGCCTGATTTTCCATTCATTCTTTCATATCAGTTAAAGCATGAATCATAATCTGCTATGTGATGTTTAAAGGAATGAGCTCTTTATAAAAAAAATATGCTTGAATGAAACTTTTTTTTCTGTTTACATTTCAATCTGAGTTCGAGTTTTGTCGGGTTTAAAAGCCAGGAGAAATCAGAAGCTCAGGAAGAGGAATTCTCTGCTGGTCCTCCAGAGGAGTGTAACGGTGTTTCGGGGTGAAGTGATGAGATGAGAAGTGTGTGAGAGTCTTTCTGAAGTCGGACTTCATAGAAAATGCGTATTTTGTAGGGAAACAGGTCGCACCCTGTGGTGGACTATTTAGTTTTCTGTCATCTTGTGTTCATTTATGTTGTTTCATGTAGCACCTTGTTCTCCGTTTAACTGTGTACAGCACTGTATATGACAGTAAAAGCCAACTATCTTGACTTGAATGTACAGGTGAACATACAGAAAAAACTATAGAATGATTTAACAGGAACTCTGGGTTCAGGTTCCCCGCGAGGTTTTTTCCTCGTTTCTTCTCGCTGTTGCTTCTAAGTAATTTCAATCTACATCTGGATGTCTATTAAGATGCTTTGTAACAATGTTTATTGTGTAACCATGTCAGTTATAAGGTGGATTCGCACCAGTTGCATTCACAGAACAGCCTCTGAAGGTGTGTGT
Organism: Silurus asotus; assembly: GCA_024362625.1. Taxonomy (NCBI): domain Eukaryota; kingdom Metazoa; phylum Chordata; class Actinopteri; order Siluriformes; family Siluridae; genus Silurus; species Silurus asotus. Next base: position 506,888 of record MU558159.1, on the reverse strand, counting down.
GTTTATTGCTGAATGTTGCATGCTGTTAGAAAGAGGTGTTTGTTGGTGATGGAGTGTATTAGTTGTTAAAGTGTTGGAGTGTTGTTGTTGTGTTGGTGGTATTTGGATTGTAGTTGGTGATTGTTGGATTGTTGTAATGTTGTAAGAGAGCTGTTGGTGGTTATTGTAGTGTTGGTGATATTTGAAATGTTGGAGGTGGTTGTTGAAGTGTTTGTGGTTTTCGGAATGTTGGTGGCAGTTGGAGTGTTATAAATGTGTTGTTGGAGGGTGGAGTGTTGGAGGTTGTTGGAATGTTGGTGCTGGTTGCTGGAGTGTTGTTGTGGTGTTGAGGTGTTATTGGAGTAGTGCTGGAGTGTCGTTGTAGTGTTGGAGGTTGTTGGAATGCTGGCGTTGGTTGCTGGAGTGTTGTTGTAGTGTAGAGGTGTTATTGGAGAAGTGCTGGAGTGTTGGAGGTTTTTGGAATGTTGGTGCTGGTTCCTGGAGTGTTGTTGAAGTGTTAAGGTGTTATTGGAGAAGTGCTGGAGTGTTGGAGTGTTGGAGGTTGTTGGAATGTTGGCGCTGGTTGCTGGAGTGTTGTTGAAGTCTTGAGGTTTTATTGGAGTAGTGCTGGAGTGTCGTTGGAGTGTTGAGGTGTTAATAGAGTAGTGATGGAGTGTTGTTAGAGTGTTGAGGTGTTATTGGAGTAGTGATGGAATGTTGTTGGAGTGTTGAGGTGTTATTGGAGTAGTGATGGAATGTTGTTGGAGTGTTGTAGTATTGGAGGTTGTTGGAATGTTGGCGCTGGTTGCTGGAGTGTTGTTGGAGTGTTGTTAAATTAGTGCTGGAGTGTTGTTGGAGTGTTGTTAAATTAGTGCTTGTTGGACTGTTGTTGGTGGTTGCTGATGGAGTGTAAGGGGTAAATTGTTTTGGGATAAAGATTCATGTTAAATGATCTGATAACGGCAAAACCAGATGAAGCAAGGGATGTTTAGACACTCGCATGAGTTAAGCGCTGATACCATCTGAGGGAGTGAGTCAGTTCAGATGATCCTTCTGTGACATCACAGTGATTTGTTAATTTGATCTCTTTTTAAAGATGACATAATAATCGAATAATTCCACAGTCACAGTGGAAACGTCTACACAATGCCACTTCACTGCCCTTTTCACATTTCACGTTCAGATTGAAAAGTCATTTAAAAAAGTTATAATTAACTTAGTGTTACTTTTAGTTGGAGAAACGATCACATGCCAGTTAATATTAGCACCTGTAGTTAGTGTGCAGTTTTTTGTGTATGTGTGTATGTGTGTATGTGTGTGTGTGTGTGTTACTCCCCAACCCCCCAACTCGATTATTAGCGTCTCACCCTGCATGGTTTTCATTACTGAACTGTGAGGTCATGCTGAAGGAACGGCACAGCTCTGAGATAAACTCAGGGAAAATATGAAGCCATGGCGTCATGATCCCAACTCACACACACGTTACTCTGTTTTCATATCGATCTGTACTCGTTTTCTATGGTGAAAGGAAGAACAGGAGGGGCGGATCATGCTTCCATGAACGAAAGTGAAAGTAAACTGTAAAATTAAAGTTTGGATAAAAAAAACGCCTATAAATGCATGTGATTTTAATCTTAATTTTGTATGATTGCAACATCTGTAAACATCTGCATTCTGTCCTGATGATGTCATACAGGAGACTGCTGATAGAACGAGCAAAAAGCTTCATTATTTTCTGGGTCCCAGTCGTGTTTCCTGCTGTAGGGGGGATTTGGCAAGAGTTGTGGTGGATGGAGAGACTGGAGATAGATCTGTGGTGGATTGGGGTAGATTTGGGGGGTAGATTAGAGAAGATTTGGGGTAGATTCAGGTCCGGTGGTTTCCACACGCCACTGCTTTTAAG
>MU558159.1:500006-502506 GCA_024362625.1 Silurus asotus | reverse complement strand
CTTTACAGAATTTCAGAATTAAGGTGAACGATTTTATTTATACCTGATGAACAGTCATTACCACTGTTGGTGAGGAAAAACTCCCTTAGATGTTATGAGGAAGAAACCTTGAGAGGAACCAGACTCAAAAGGGGAACTTATCCTCATTTGGGTGACATCAAGAGTGTGATTATAAATCAAAACAATACAGAACACTGGAGAGAGAGAACTAACATGAGCACTGGAATGTAGGATTATGAGTAATGATCCTTCTACAGTCTTTTACAGTCATTTGAGGTTATAGAACCAGGAGCTACTGAGCAACTCATAAAATAGCTCAACATTTGCGATCATCACAGATTCAACACCAGCTTCTCCATGCCAGAGCTTTTGAACACTCAAAGAGGTCCAGTGTCCAAACTCCACATGAGGTGGGATCCAAATGGTGCTGGTACGTCTCTAGATGGTCACATCAATCTAATAACATCTTCACACACACTCTCTCTCTCTCACTCACACACACACAATGAACTACACGATATGAACAAATGTTTGTGGACACCTGACCATAAGATTTGCATGTGCTTTTTAAACTTCCTATTCAACATTTACTCTTATAATATCTTCCACTTTTCTGGTAAGATGTTCCATGAAATTTTGGAGTGTATTTGTGCTCATTCAGCCACAAAAATTTTAATGTCCCATACTAATGTAGAGTAAGGAGGCCTATATCGATATATATATATATATATATATCCATAAGATTTGCATGTGCTTTTTAAACTTCCTATTCAACATTTACTCTTATAATATCTTCCACTTTTCTGGTAAGATGTTCCATGAAATTTTGGAGTGTATTTGTGCTCATTCAGCCACAAAAATTTTAATGTCCCATACTAATGTAGAGTAAGGAGGCCTATATCGATATATATATATATATATATATATATACAGGGAGTGCAGAATTATTAGGCAAGTTGTATTTTTGAGGATTAATTTTATTTAAGGATTTAATTTGAACAACAACCATGTTCTCAATGAACACAAAAAACTCATTAATATCAAAGCTGAATATTTTTGGAAGTAGTTTTTAGTTTTAGCTATTTTAGGGGGATATCTGTGTGTGCAGGTGACTATTACTGTGCATAATTATTAGGCAACTTAACAAAAAACAAATTTATACCCATTTCAATTATTTATTTTTACCAGTGAAACCAATATAACATCTCAACATTCACAAATATACATTTCTGACATTCAAAAACCAAACAAAAACAAATCAGTGACCAATATAGCCACCTTTCTTTGCAAGGACACTCGAAAGCCTGCCTTCCATGGATTCTGTCAGTGTTTTGATCTGTTCACCATCAACATTGCGTGCAGCAGCAACCACAGCCTCCCAGACACTGTTCAGAGAGGTGTACTGTTTTCCCTCCTTGTAAATCGCACATTTGATGATGGACCACAGGTTTGCAATGGGGTTCAGATCAGGTGAACAAGGAGGCCATATCATTAGATTTTCTTCTTTTATACCCTTTCTTGCCAGCCACGCTGTGGAGTACTTGGACGTGTGTGATGGAGCATTGTCCTGCATGAAAATCATGTTTTTCTTGAAGGATGCAGACTTCTTCCTGTACCACTGCTTGAAGAAGGTGTCTTCCAGAAACTGGCAGTAGGACTGGGAGTTCAGCTTGACTCCATCCTCAACCCGAAAAGGCCCCACAAGCTCATCTTTGATGATACCAGCCCAAACCAGTACTCCACCTCCACCTTGCTGGCGTCTGAGTCAGACTGGAGCTCTCTGCCCTTTACCAATCCAGCCACGGGCCCATCCATCTGGCCCATCAAGACTCACTCTCATTTCATCAGTCCATAAAACCTTAGAAAAATCAGTCTTGAGATATTTCTTGGCCCAGTCTTGACATTTCAGCTTGTGTGTCTTGTTCAGTGGTGGTCGACTTTCTGCCTTTCTTACCTTGGCCATGTCTCTGAGTATTGCACACCTTGTGCTTTTGGGCACTCCAGTGATGTTGCAGCTCTGAAATATGGCCAAACTGGTGGCAAGTGGCATCTTGGCAGCTGCACGCTTGACTTTTCTCAGTTCACGGGCAGTTATTTTGCACCTTGGTTTTTCCACACGCTTCTTGCGACCCTGTTGACTATTTTGAATGAAACGCTTGATTGTTCGATGATCACGCTTCAGAAGCTTGGCTATTTTAAGACTGCTGCATCCCTCTGCAATATATCTCACTATTTTTGACTTTTCTGAGCCTGTCAAGTCCTTCTTTTGACCCATTTTGCCAAAGGAAAGGAAGTTGCCTAATAATTATGCACACCTGATATAGGGTGTTGATGTCATTAGACCACACCCCTTCTCATTACAGAGATGCACATCACCTAATATGCTTAATTGGTAGTAGGCTTTCCAGCATATACAGCTTGGAGTAAGACAACATGCATAACGAGGATGATGTGGTCAAAATACTCATTTGCCTAATAATTCTGCACTCCCTGTAGATTA
>MU558159.1:486335-499864 GCA_024362625.1 Silurus asotus | reverse complement strand
TGCTGCATTAATATATATATATATATATATATATATATATATATATATATATATACACACAGTATGTAAATAATTTATATTATAGTGAAGTGAGTTTATATAATAACAAATGTTATCACTTTAAAGCCAGCTGTATGAATTGAAGTGTGGAAAGGATGAAGAAGTGAAGAATAATGTGAATATTGGAGAGACATGAAGAATGGAGAACTGAACAATGGAGGAGTGAAGGGTAGAGGAATTACGGTTTTGTGGCAAAGAGAGGAGTAAAAGATGGAGAACTGAAGAAGGGAGGAGTAAAGGATGAAAAAGTGGCAGATGGAAGAGTGGAGGATGGTGTGGCAAATATATGAGTGAAGGATTATGAACTAAAATAGAGGAGTGAAGATTGTGAGCTGGATGGAGGAGTGACGAATGGAGGGGTGAAGGACTGGAAAGTGGATAATGGAGAAATGAAGGATGGAGGAGTAAAAGACAGGAAAGTATAGAATGGAGGATTGAACGAAGGAGAAGTGAATAATAGAGGAGTGAAAGGTGGAAGAGTAAATGATGGTGAGGCAAAGAGAGGAGTAAAGGTTTTGGAACTGAAGAATGGAGAAATGAAGGATGGAGGAGTGAATGGACGAGTTAAGGATGGAGTTGTGAAGGATGGTGAAACCTGTATCTGTTTATTATAATAAATTGTGTAATATTTTCCCCCTGTAAAACATCTGTATAAAACTCTGATTCTGAGATTTCTGTGCTTTAGATGTTAGATGTTTGTTTCTTCTGAGATAAAAAGCAGAGGGAGCTGTAATTTTCTAAATACATTTAAAAATATATATTTTTAGTCTTTGCACATTATTTTATATTTTAGATTAGTTTTACTGGATAAGACTAGATCAAAGTTCCCTAACACTTAGAGCAATGACACAAAGCAGGATTTCATCAAGTCTAGTTTGCTCGAGGACGAGAACAGTCACATGGCAGCTTTATGACAGAAGCATGCTAATGCTAACAATAATGCTAATGATGACAGCAGGTCTCAGAGTTGCTCTGTTTGATCGCTTTCAGATACATGTTTTAGAGATACTGCCTCACTGTGTGCTTTGTTCAAGCTGTAGATCAGATGATCAGACTCTTATAGACACACACACACACACACACACACACACACACACACACACACACACACACACACACGCGCACACACATAGGTTTTCCAGGATTTCTCTCACGGATCAGTTCTGTTGCAGTAAATATGCACTTTCTTCATCCTGCACTTCATCAGTACCAAACAACAACAAAGAGAAACCTCATATATCCTGTGCTTAGTTTTCCTGTTGCTGTTCACCATGAGGTGAAATTCTAGTGGTGGCCAATCAGGTGTCACTGAGCTGTACCTGTAATAAAAGTACAATTTAGCAACTGAGTGAATAAATCTACCTTCCTTAGATGCTCTTTATAAGGAAACTGCTTCAGGAGACACTTTATGATCAGCATTTGTTCTTACACACATTTTGAGAAAGAAAAAGAGAGAGAGAGAGCAGGAAAGACTAAAACAAAGACAGTTTTATATATATTTATATATATATATGTTTTGGTTTTGAACTGAGCTGAAGTTTGTGCTGAATCCCAGCAGCTGTAAAAGGGCGGTGTAGATCAGAACCTCGCTCTCTGGATGGAGGAGGTGTCTGATCATTCATTTCACATTTCTAAGGAAGAAAACACTTCACACCATGTGGATGTTTAGAACTGCTTCACCACTGAGATCTCACACAGGAATCTTCTAGCGTTCGCAAGAAATGAACTAAAAATGCAGTGTTCATAACAAAACAATTCACTGAAGTCATATGAGCTCATATGAGGAGATGTACCGTACCATCTCTTGACTTATTCAAACTGAATAACCTTCTTCATACTGTCTGACCTCCTTTCTCATTCAGACTGTAACATTTCCTTGTTTTATTTGGACTGTAGCATCTCCTGTTTTCATTCAGATCATACCAAGTCCTTCTTTATTCAGACCATACCATCTCCTGTTTTCATTCGGTATGTATTATCTCCTGTTTTCTTTTGGATCATCTGTATTATCTCCTGTATTCAGTTAGACTGTATTATCTCCTGGCCTTATTTGAACTGTATTATCTTGTTATAATTCAGACTGTACCACTTACTGTCTTCATATCATACCACCTTCTGTCTTCATTAAGCCTGTACCTGTATCTTTTCTTGTCTTGGTGCCACAGTGGAGGTCTTGTAAGGACAGCCACTCTGCTGTGACTCGGAGGCCATTACTGCTTATTTATGAGGCTCAGTCTGGCGCTGTAATAGGGTTTGTGCTGTATGAGTGCTCCGAGGCCTAAAACGGTAACAGAGCTGCGTTTCTGTCACAGGGCCAAGTGCAGAGCGCATTCATCTGAATATCAGTTAAATCTGGAACAAAGCAGTTCTCCTTCTGAGCACGTAAAAGAGTCTGAATGCAGCTACTCTATAGGTTTTTTGGATGAATGTTAAATACCTGATTGTGTGTCACCAGGAGAATATGTTCCTGACTTTCTCTCACTCCACATCCTGGATCCTGAATATCTGCTAATGCATGACCTCATGCAATTTTCATTTGATTTGATCTGATTTCTCAGAAGAGGAGCTCAGGCACATGGAGTCAGAAAGCGCAGTTGTGTAAGGCGTTATAATAATCATATCTAACAAAAGCAGGAACATCATCAACAAAAGCATCATGTAATGGCATATATCTTATCTTAGCAAACAATTGCAGATGAAAGAAAGCTATATCAATATTATCTACAGGTCTTTTTACTGATGCATATGATGAAACTGAAAATACATTCAGAAAAATGTAGTAAATAGGTCAAGAGTGTGGCTACCAGTATGAATATGACCACTTTTTTACATTCTGATGAATCCCTGCTGAATGTAGTATGGACACAGCTGCTTGATTAATAAAATCAATATTAAAGTATCCAACAAATGGTGCCTTGTCTGAAGAAACAAGTAGGAATGAGGCTCAGTCCAGAAATTCACCAAGGAATTCATAATATGGCGTTGAGGGTCTGTTAAATACAATAATAACAAATAACAAACACACACACACACACACACACACACACACACACACTCACACACAAATTGCATAGTCGACCACCATCGCATGACTTTATTCACCTTCCCCAAAGGCATGATCACGATAGGGGAAGTTCAGGAACAGAGGAACAGAACAGTTCTGTTACTGAGAGGAACACCTCCTCATATTTCTTGTATTTAAGACAGAGTTCTGGTTTTGTAGATGTTTAGTGGAAACCGCTGTTATACAAAAAAGTCTAAAACAGAATTGACTGTAAAGCTATTAATAGCCAGAGCAACACGCACACTACTCCGGTCAGGTGTAATGAGGTGTCTGTGGTTTGGTGGCGTTTCTAAGAACATCACATGAGAAAGCAGAATAGAAAAAAAAAAAGTGTAAATTGTACCCTGTGTGTGTCTTTTCAGATGCTGCTCACACACAGGGAAGTTCCCCATCAATATATAGAGCATTTCTCTAGAAATGTTAAATACAGGCTCTAGTGGCCATGTAATTAGTCAGCAGCCTGGTCATGTGATCAGCCAGTGATGGGGCCATGTGTTCAGTCAGTAGAATGGCCCTGTTATCCGTCAATGGTGTGGCCGTGTAATCAGTAAGTGGCATGGTCATGTGATCAGTCTTTGGACTGGCGATGTGATCAACCAGTGCCATAGCCATGTGATCAGTCAGTGGTATTGTGAGGTGATCAGTCATTGGTGTGGTCATGTGACAAGTCAGTAGTGTGGACAAATGACAAGAGAGTAAAGTGGCCATGTTTCCAGTCTATGGTGTGGTCATGTAATCAGTCAGTATAGTGGCCATGTAAACAGTCAGTGATGTTGTTAGCCATGTGACCAGTAAGTAGAATGGGCATGTTATTAGTCAATTGTGCAGCGATGTAATCAGTCCCTAATGTGATCAGTGTGATGTTATCAGTGGACGTGACTCTTTTTTTCAGGCCTCCAGGTGAGTTCTAAGAGGAACTGTTGTTTGGTTTCAGCTGCTCTTTGGGCACAAACGATTGAAGGTTAATGCCACTGGGTCTGCAGGAACAGAGCTGGAGGTCTTTCAGTAACCCTCTCACTCCTTTAATCTCAGTAGGAACCATGCCTTTGTGCTTTAGGGTTATGAGCAGGCTGTTTGAAGTGATGATGTACATCGTTTATCTGCAGCTCCTCCTGAACTCCGTTTACTCTAAAACTTCACCTTTCACAATTCACAGCAATTCACGGTCATTTATTCAAAACTAAGGTTCAGACTGTGGGATTAAAACATTGAAACTATCAGACAGTATTTTATTGAGATGCTCATATTCACTTTTTTTATAGGTAAAACCTATAAGACTTAATGTGATGAAGAACAAATTCAACATTGCTCACTTTTCAGAACACTGTTTCACTCACATTCAGCATGTTCTCATGAGGACCTGATCAGCCTCCAGCTCCTTCATTCCTCGAACACTTCTCAGTCTACAGACTTTTGTCCTCTTTTAATTTTCTCACTTAACTGTTTATGTTGAAAACGAGTATTTAATAAATATGAACAATACATGGTTTTCTTTTCTGGGAATCACCAGTTTCTGTTAAAGAAATGAGACGAAGTGAAGATTGCTCCAGATTCATTCTGGTTCTCATCAACAAAGACTTCTACCTGGAGCTCGTAAAGAACCCGATTCACATGGAACTTCCTACTAAATTCCTTTAATGACTTGTCTCACCAGAATTACTTTCATGTTCCATCACAACACCTCCACATCTTTGACACATGCAGCATTGTATCAGGGAGTGAAGTTTTTATTCACACATCTTACGAACACAATACACACACACACACACACACACACACACACACACACACACACACACACACACACACACACACACACAGATCAGATTAGCGCTTGTTTCTTGAGATCTTCTACGATCGGGACTGGAACATGCAAAATAGTATGTACAGATCCATGCTCTTAGTGAACACGTGATGGGTAGCTTCAGGCTTTGAGCAGTTTACACACACTGCAGTGTCCTGTATATGAGATGCTGGTGTGTGTGTTGGGGTGTGTGTAAAGCTCTTCTGTGTGTGTGTGTGTGTGTGTGTGTGTGTGTGTGTGTGTGTGTGTGAGATGGTGTGTGTGTTACTATGTACCGTGTTTCCTGACTAATCAGAGTCTGTATTATAATGAATAGTGTTTCTAGTTTGAGTTACTCCACAAGATCTTTGTCTGGAAAGTAGCCAGGACTACTCAGGTTTTTTCTCACACACAGGAGAAGGAGAAGACAAAGAGGTTTGAAGGTTTGTTTCTGTGTTCGCCGTCCCGTGTTTTAGGATTGTCTCAGAGAGAGACGGTTTTCCTGAGGTAAATCAGCATTTAGCTGGTCTTAGGTTCTCGCTCTCCAACTTCATATTGTTATTGTTAAATCCCTGACCTTTCCGCCCTAAGCATGAGCTCATGGGAATAGTGGGCGTGTCTGCAGGAAGCTGAGACGATGTGTGAACTGAGTCTGGTGAAGTTCAGCAGAGACACATGAGTGGAAACAAAATAACTGCATGTTAATTAATGTGTTTATCACAGGTCATTGTGAATACTAACCCCCAAAACATGCCCTGTTTGTATCTATACTTCATTATAGTAACTATGCTGATAATCACTAGCTTATTAGCATGTTTAACTAGCGACTTATCTCACCACCACCTTCTCTAGTGTTGCCATGAGTGAAGCTATATAGCACAAGGCTCCTTAATGCTAAACACTCCACATTCACCCAGTTGTACTTGTCAGCATTTACAGTGAATAGTGATCTCATGAGGAGCTTCCAGGAAGCGTAGTCATGCTGCGTAACATGTTCAGGAGCTCGGTGTATGAGTGTGTTCACATCCCACTCGTCATCCACTGACATCATCCACATCAACATCCGTCGTTTAATCATGCTCCCACATCCCGGAACAGACGGCACGCAAACGGACATAAAAAGCCAGCATTGAACAGATCTTTATTCATCTCCTTTACTATGAGTGATATGATCTCTTTCAGCAGGTTCTTGTGTCCAGCGGCTGATGTTCGGACTTTGCTGCGTAATATGTGTGTTATTATCATGTACACTCACATTTATAGCATTTGGCAGATGCTATTATCCAGAGCGACTTACAATTATCTCATTTACACCCTGAGCAGTTGAGGGTTAAAGGCCTTGTTAAAGGGCACATCAGAGGCAGATTAGTGGTGCTGGGATTTGAACTTTTGATCAGAAGCCAACATTTTAACCACTAAGCTACTTCTCCCTTGTATATGTTTACACCTGATGTCAAACACAGTGGGTTTTGAGGATTTTTTTATGTTTTGTTTCTTTTGGAATGTGTCCCAGCTCCTGTGTTTCTGAATATTTTCCAGAAATGTATTTTCTCTTTTTCTTCACAAACCACACTGTTTAATGTAAACAAATTATTTATCAAGAATTTCCTGTGTATGTGTGTATCGGTGTATCTGTAAAAATTCCCAAGAATTGGACTACACACCTGTCTATCACACATCTTCCTGCTTTTCACATCTCATATGTACTGGTAGCTCAGTGGTTAAGGCTCTGGGTTCTACTTGAAAGGTTGAGGGTTCAAGCCCCAGTATCACCTAGCTGCCACTGTTGGGCCCTTTTGCAATGCCATACCCCTCAGTGCTTCGGGGGGCTGTATCGTGGCTGACCCTGTGCTCTGACCCCAGCTTCTAAACATCGCTGGAAAACGCAAACAAAGAATCTCACTATGATATAATATACATTCGACAAGTACAAAGCACCTTTTACCAATAATGAATGAATGTCCCTCTTTAAGCACGACTCTGGCATCTCAACACCTGGTTGTATCAGTGAGAGATGCGGACTGGAGCGTCAACCAAAGACACAAGACCTATGATTGATCTCTTTAATGCAAATGTATTAGAAATATAAAATACTAAAGAACTAGCATTGAGATGAATAAAGAAACATAAAAGAACTTGCTGTTTCACAGTGAATGAATGATGAATATGTTCAAACTAAATGAACATATAGGTGTCGGACGAGCCCAGAGCTTCTATGCACAATTTACAAAGCTAGCAAAGCTCTATACAGAGTTTAAGTGCTAGCATATGCAGCTGGATATAGCGTCTATCAGGCTAGCACAATGCTATATTTCCAAAAAGTTTCCAAAAAAAAACTTTTGCGATGATTAAGATCATGGATCGAGTTCTCCTATCAGGTCTGTTTGATCTGATTCTAATCTGGGAAATTCTAAATGTGTTGTGAAGAGAGACACTGGAAGGCTGAACATGTAAACATGAGTTATTAAAGGTAAACAACTTTATCTGTATTTCATTTTATTTTATTTTTTATCCCAATTCTCTTCTAAATATGTCACTTTTAGTGTGTATGAGCACGGAGCTGTGTGTGTGAGTGTGTGTGTGTGTGTGTGTGTGTGTGTGTGTGTGTGTGTGTGTGTGGCTTTAACTTTTGACCCTGACTTAGAGCCATACACCTGTCAGCTAAATACAGCTTCTGTCCACAAACCTGCATGCAAACACACACACACACACACACACACACACACACACACACACACACACACACACACACACACGCGCACACACACACGCACACACAAACACCGAAAATGACAAACAGCTGGGAAAGGTCTGTGACCTGAGAGGAAATAACTCACACACACATTGTGTACATGTCGTGTGTGTTTTCTGCCTGAGTTGTTCATTGCTTTATTTTTATGCCACTCATTGAATCCTGGACTCTGATTGGTCAGTTGTTGATGATTTCTTTATAACAGCATGTCTGACACTAGTGCAGGTTTACCATAAATGCGCTCGTTCCGATACGCTCTCGTTTCCATAGTAACAGCTCGTTCACATGGACGTGTACAGTGCATGCTCCACTGATAATAATCTCAAACAGGACGCCATGTACCATCCAGAATAATCCACTGTAACGCTGCAGTACTGTTCGTTCTGATTACGCAGACGGGTGTGTCGATGAGCAGCCTGCACATCTGGAGCCACAGCTGTGTGTGTGTGTGTGTGTGTGTGTGTGTGTGTGTGTGCGCGCACTGAGGAAGAGTGCAGGTTAATTCTCGAAGGGAGAAAGATGTAAGTGAGAGAACTAAGTGGATTCAGCAGTCACCATTCAGTCAGTGTGTGTGTGTGTATATGTATGTGTGTGTGGACTGGGTGGATGGGAATGTCTTCCCTGTGACATAATTGTTACCCAGAATGCCTTGCTGGCTGGCTGCCATGTGGTGTGGGTGGAGCTTCCTCCTGGACTTTTTCACTTTTCCGCTTGGAAAGGACGGCCTGCCTCACTTTCCTTTCCATCACACTCACACCGTTGTCATGGAAACTGGCAAATGCTCTTTAGTCAGTGACCCCTTGTTTACTAGCACCAAGTCTCTCTATCATTCTCTTTTTCATTTTCATTCTATCTCTCTTACACACACACACACACACACACACACACACACACACACAACATGATAATGTAGTTTTAGATATGGATAAAAACAATTTGACGATGTCATTAAAAGCGCTTCAGTCAATCAGAATTAGATTGACTGATTAGATAGAACATGCACACACACACACACACACACACACACACACACACACACACACACACACACACACACAAACACACACCATTTTTAATAATTTTTGGTGAAATTTTTTCCATTTAATAAAGTGTTCAGGTGTTAGGGGCTACTCACAAACTCAGTTTGTGTGTGTTGGCAGGCACAGGGTGGGCGAAGGGTGATTATTTTGCAGGGTGGACTGTTTTAATTCACTAAATCATTAAAAAAATAAATAACATCTGATATTTCAGTATGACGTCATAATATTATTATAATTATTTGTATAAAACTTGCCCTTTATGAGTGTGTGGGTGACCGTGTGTGTGTTTTAAAGCACTTTTCATCATCATATTGTTTCTCTTCATATTCTAAACTACATAACGATGTTTTGTGTGTGTGTGTGTGTGTGTGTGTGTGTGTATACACTGCTGTTGGCTTACTAAAGATGTCCGAGTGGATGTAATGTGGATGTTTACACACTGCATACAGAACGTCTGTGTACACGTGTTCTAGAGCGAGGAAATGATAAATGTAGAGAGAGAGAGAAAGAGAGAGAGAGAGACATACACACATTTACACCCTCTCTCTCTCTCTCTGTGTGTGTGTGTGTGTGTGTGTGTATACACTGCTGTTGGCTTACTAAAGATGTCCGAGTGGATGTAATGTGGATGTTTACACACTGCATACAGAACGTCTGTGTACACGTGTTCTAGAGCGAGGAAATGATAAATGTAGAGAGAGAGAGAAAGAGAGAGAGAGAGACATACACACATTTACACCCTCTCTCTCTCTCTCTCTCTCTCTCTCTGTCTCTCTATCTGCTTTTCTTCCCAGTGGAATGTATGCAATGCAAACAAATTCACTCGGGGTGTGTTTAAAATGCGGCAGGGGGAAGTGAGATTTCCTCTCAGTGATGCTGGGCAATATGGAGAATGTTTCAGTTAGGCTTCAGTGCTATGTTTTTAGATATAGGGAGTGGAAGTTGGATTTTGTATGTATGTGTATGTGTGCTTGGGTGGGTGATTGGGGGGGACAGCGGAGGTGAAAGCTGAGTGTCCTGATCTCCGGGACACAGAGTGTCGATGTGATCTGTGCTTCTGTTGACACATGAGACTTTTCACTGTTTACCCCACAAACACAAGAGTCAGTTTTTCTGTTCTTTAAACACGTCTTTGTTGTCAGTAATCCCTCATTTAGTGACTTGCAGGTCATCAAGAGCTTGGGGGACATTTTATCACATGTTTATTTTATGCACAGTTTGGAAATTTATGAATTTAATGTATGAAGCATTTAATTTTATTTGATCAACGGGTGTGTTCATGATTCTTCCCGTTGTGTAAAGGTGTCATGCATGTTAAGAGTAAAAGAAAATTCTAAATTGCGATTCTGTTCTCTCTCTCTCTCTCTCTCTCTCTCTCTCTCTCTCTTTCTCTCTCTCTCTCTCTCTCTCTCTCTGCTCTTCAGTCCTACTTTGTCACTGATTATGATCCCACGATTGAGGACTCATACACTAAGCAGTGTGTGATCGATGAGAGACCGGCACGGCTTGACAGTGAGTACACATGCGCACACACAAACACAAACACAAACACACTTAACACAAACACATAAAGACTAAACATGGTCACAAATTTGAGCGAGCTGTTCCTGTTACACCACAGCCGCCTCATCTGTTAGTAAAAATGTCTTCACAAGTTTTCACAGCGTGTGTGTGTTACATTGTTCTGTGTGTGTATAGTTTATATATTTTTTACTTTATTACACTGTTTGTGTTTTAAATCATGTGTACTGTGTATGGGTATTACAGTGTGTGTACAGTGTATGTGTGTATTACTTTATGCATACAGAATGTGTGTTACTCTGTATGTATAGTTTTAGAAACTTTTGGAAGGTGTGCATCCGGTTGCATCTAAAACACAGCATTACATAAATAGATCAACATAACAGTGTAACATGGTGGTGGTAGTGTGATGGTCTGAGGCTGTTTGGCAGCTTCAGCACCTAGAACACTTGCCATAATTAATGGAACCATAAATTCTGCACTTTACCAGAAAATCCTGAAGGTTCAGCGTTCAGTTCATGAACTGCAAATCACACCAGTGAATCTACCCCTAAAAAAAAAATAAGGTTTTGGTGTGGCCAATTGAGATGCCGTGGCATGATTTTAAACAGGTTGTAAACGATGTGAAAAACTCATTGTCATTTATCACAAACACTTGATTGCAAGGGTGGCAATTACTAGGAGGCAATTACTTTTTCACATAGAGCAGGGCAGGTTTAAATTTCGTTTCCCTAAACAAACAAAATCACTGAAATACTGTATATCACTCTGGTTATCTTTGTGTGATATTGAAATTTGCTTGATGATCTGAATCATTTATGCCTGACAAAATATGCAAAAAAAAAAACAACAAATCGAAAATCAGGAAGGGGCAAATACTTTTCCACAGCACAGTAGGTATCCCTTTGCCATGGGCTGTAGATGATTAAATATGAAAATTTACTAATAAAAAAAAACAAAAAAAAACTGTCAATGTTTCTATTGTAGTTTTGCTTTAACGAGCCACTAAACTCACTCCAACGGATTTCCACTACATAACGACTCGGCACTCCGTGCATCCTTTCATCGACAATGGAAAAATAGCTCTTATGTCATTTCGTTGTTTGATTAAAAGGCACGCCGCAGCACAGTGATGTGGGAGCGTGAGCGTTTGAGCCACGTCGAGGATGAAATTCATTATTCCGCTGGAGCGGTGTCTGGAATCTGTCTCTTTCCCAAAAGCAGCTCTCTGTGGACATGAAAATGCAGGCAGCATTGATTAAACTCTGTAACCTCGTCTCTCAGCTCTGTAACACGAGTGTGTAAGCATGTGTGTGTGTGTGTGTGTGTGTGTGTATATATATTGTGTGCGTGCGTGCGTGGGTTATACCACAACCTTATAGGTTGAGTAGAAATTCAGCTCTTAATAAACTGACTTGCAGCAGTCACACAGAGAGGGAGATACAAACTGTCTCGTGTTTCTCACTGCAACACCTTGAAAGCGCTCTACACACACACACACACACACACACACACACACACACACACACACACACACACACACACACATGCACGTCAGGTGTTACTGGAACCACGCAGAGCAGCATGCCAGTAACAGAGTCATCTCATCAGGGATTGCTTCTGTGTTCAGTTCAGGCAGTTTTGAAACATGGTACTGTCTGGGTGAATCTGTGTTGTTTTTTGATGTAGTCTATTAATGTTCAGAGACATTACACACTGCATGCTGAGAAGAAAAAAAGCTATTGATGCAAATTTGACTGTAACAGATAATTACAATAGTGGCCCATGCATTTCACACCTAGGACTTCAGTGGTGCACTGCCTGAATCAATGAATACCATTATAATAGAAACCATTTATATGATAGAGAAACGCAGTATTACAGACAGGTATTTCATACAGTGAGAATGGGTGCCATTACTAAAGCAAGATACCAAATGAACACAATTCAACAAGTCTCCTTCCACTGCAGCCACAGCTGCATCACAAACATACATCATCTTCATCTAACAAAGGCATCCAATATTGACCTTAAGTAGTATACATACAGGATTAAGTAGTTCATGAAAAAGCTTAACAACTGTTTGGAATTGTGTTGCTTGCGATGTCCAGCTTTTCTTGGAAGTCTGTCTTGTAAAAAAAAACAGCTATTAAATCCACGTGAATATATTTGAGCTTGTGCAGGGGGCTACAGATGTGGTTTGTGAGCTCTGACTAGTGCCCTTCAATCAAAGGACATGAAAATCCTGATCGGATGCCTTCCAGATGGCATCAGTGTCACAAACTTGCAATATGATTGATTAAAGCAACAGCCTTCAAGCAGCATGAACTGTAAGCTGCAAGAGCCCACAGTGCTGACGGTGAAAGATCAAGGCAGACAGATTCTGTTGATGATGACAACATGTGATGTGACGGCTGAAATCTGATTGGATAGAAACTCTAACCTTAACAGACATTACTTGCTGCAGTGCACCCGAGAGAAAAAACTATGAAATGAAGAGGATAGACTATGGGAAATTATTTCATGCATATTTTATTACATGTATTTGTATTTGTATAGCACTTTTAACAATTGATATTGTCTCAAAGCAGCTTTACAGGGATAAAGCAGTAATAAAGACTGTATAAGTTTGTTCCAAAAAATTGTAAGTTTGTCCCTAATGAGCAAACCAGTAAAGAGTCATTAACTTGTTACGTACATTACCACACAATGCTATTCTTTCTTTGCATATCGCTTTCTCAGCGATGTTAGGAAGCTGGGGTCAGTGTGCAGGGTCAGTCGTGGTACAGCGCCCCTGGAGCACAGAGGGTTAAGGGGAAACAAGAAAACTACAGTGACAGCTTGGTCATACTGGGGCTTGAACCTCCCGATCAGTAACCCAGAGCCTTAACCACTGAGTGTTTATACATTTTATTTCATCCATAAAACCAAGGAAATCGTTCGCACACACAATAAATGCATTTATACACACACAATCCCTTAACATGGATTCATCTGTCATTGTGTGTTCAAATCTACAACAGCAGCTCGATGAGGTTACTTGTTTGTGCTGTTTTGAGTTCTGCAGCCGAGAGAGACGAGACACTCTGCGTCTGATCCCACTTAATTATTCATAAATCCAATCTTTGTCAGGTGAGAGAGACGAGACACTGCGTCTGATCCCAGTTAATTATTCATAAATCCAATCTCTGTCAGGTGAGAGAGACAAGACACTCTGCGTCTGTTTCCAGTTAATTATTCATAAATCCAATCTCTGTCAGGTGAGAGAGACGAGACACTCTGCGTCTGATCCCACTTAATTATTCATAA
>MU558159.1:471335-481335 GCA_024362625.1 Silurus asotus | reverse complement strand
TAAATATTTCATCAACTGTAAGAATCTAAATACCAGACTGGAATTTAGATAGAACTACAGAAATAAATCACAATTATTCTGGAATCAAAAGTTTTGGATCCCAATTTATGTAGAGTTTGGACACTGGACCTCTTTGAACGTTTAAAGGCACTGGCTCAGAGAAGCTGGTGTTGGATCTTTGATGATTTTTAAATGTTGAGCTATTTCAGGAGTTGCTCAGTGCTTCCAAAATTGACTGTATAAGACTGTAGAAAGGACATTACTAATAATCACACACTCCGGTGCTTTGTATTGATTTAAGATTTATCATCACACCCTTGATATCACCCAAATGAGGATAGGTTCCCCTTTTGAGTCTGGTTCCTCTTAAGGTTTTCCCCTCGTAACATCGAGGGAGTATTTCCTCGCCACAGTCGCCCCAGGCTGCTCATCAGGAATAAATACACATCGTTCACCTTAATTCTTAAATTCTGTAAAGCTGCTTTGAGACAATGTCCATTGAGAAATAAAATAGAACTTGAAAAGTACTCTTTCTTTCGGCTTCTCCCATTAGCGGTCGCCACAGCGGATCATCCGTATTCGTGATCCGCATGTTCGATTTGGCACGTTTTTACGCTGGATGCCCTTCCTATCGCAACCCTCCCGATTTATCCTGTGATAAAGAGTGCACTGGCTTGTGCAACCCTAATGTCTGGGTTTGGTTCCCTGAACGGGTATCGAACCGGGGGCCGCGGTGGTGAGAGAATCCTAACCACTAGACCACCAGGGATGAACTTGAAAAGTAAACCCTACCAAAGCAATGGAAAGACCAAAGTGTGGAGAAAGAAAGGATCTGCTCATGATGCAAAACATACACTACAAGCTAATGAGGGAAGAATGTTGGTGGTACTGTCAGGCCTTGGGCTTGAATGGCTGCTTTCTGGAAGAGATTGATGATTGATCGAATGATGGTAGCAGCACCATGAACTTAGACAAAAGAAATGTCGATGCACCAAATCTGATAGCAGCTTTCATGCTGCTTCCAGAGATTTCTAGAAGAATGAGGACAATTGTAGGTGAATTCCATAAGAGTAACATAAATTTGTGGTCTACTAACAAAAGCGCTACGCCTAGATGTGCATATCAGGAAATGAAGCTGAAATCACTTCTGTATTCTCAGATTTATGTTGTGATCTCAAACGTTTTCAGTGTATAACAAAAACAAATAAACTAACTTTGCTATTCCAGTATTTTTAAAGGGGGACTGTGGGTGCGTATATGTGTGGACTTTGTGTGTGTGTGTTTGTAATGGATGAGATGGTAAAAATTCAGTATAGTGAAGACTGTTTCATTGCATTTAATTTCATTCATTCATCATTTGCGGCATTTAGCAGACATCCTTGTCCAGAGCGATGTACAAAAGTGCTTTGAGTCCCTAGCAATGAATACGCTACACTGGTACGCTAGATTACAAACTAAATATAAATTAGACTGTTGATTTTTACAAAGCAAACTTCGAAAGTGCTAGGAAAAGGTAGGTCTTCAACTGTCGCTCCGCTGTACGGACATCTAGGGGAAGTTCATTCCACCACCTTGGTGCTAGAACAGAAAAGAGCCTTGATGTATACTCACCTCTCATTCTGAGAGAAGGTGGTACCAGTAAAACAGTGCTGGAGGATCTCAGACAGCGTGGTGCAGTGCAAGGTGTGATGAGGTCTCTGAGGTAAGATGGTGCTGGCCCATTTTTGGCCTTGTAGGCAAGCATCAGTATTTTGAATCTGATACGTGCAGTTACTGGAAGCCAGTGAAGGGAGCGCAGCAGTGGGGTGGAGTGGGACCAGTTGGGCAGGTTAAACACAAGTCGTACAGCTGCATTGTGGATCATTTGTAGTGGACGAATATCATTCAGAGGAAGACCTGCCAGCAGAGAGTTGCAGTAGTCCAGTCTTGAAATGATGAGACTGAACAAGCACCTGGGCAGCCTGTGTGGACAGAAATGGTTGAATGCTTCGAATGTTGTGAATGAATGAATGAATTATATGTCTGTCAAGCATGCAGGGATCCAAATGGAAGCTGTGGTATCTAAGGGAGGGAAAGATAAAATGATTGGAGTGTCATCTGCATAGCAGTGTTAAGAAAACCCACGTGAGGATATGACTTCACCAATTCAATGGGTATAGAGGGAGAAAAGGAGGGAACCAAGTACCGAGCCTTGTGGGACACCAGTGGTGAGTCTGCACGGGGCAGATGTGTATCCCCTCCATGTTACCTGGTATCAGCGACCTTCCAGGTAGGAAGCAAACCATTCCCATGCTGTTCCACAGATACCGAGGCTCCTAAGGGGTAGATGAGAGTCTTGTGGTTGTCTGTGTCGAATGCTGCTGGTAGTTGTTCATGTCTGATGGATCCAGAGCAGGTTTCTTTAAGATGGGAATGACACTTGCTTGCTTTAAGGTAGTTGGCACATAGCCAGATGTTAAGGACCCGTTGATGATTGTGAAGATGAAGGGAAAGAGATCTTGTGAGATGGTCTGAAGCGTAGTTGAAGGGATTGGATCCAAAGAGGAGGTGGTGAGATTGCAAGATTGGATGACTTGCAGTATCTCATCTTCTTTTAAGGTTGAGAAGCTTGACAGCTAGGATAGGGGATTCCATGTGTTTTCATGTAAACAGAACAACACCACACTTTTTTTTTTCAAACACATGCCTGTTTATATATTTATATCTTTCTTTCTGTGTATTGTATTGTATTGTATATACACCTGTTAGAATACACATTTAGCATTTCAATTGGCTTGAATGACATAAATTACTTTAAATGAATATAATTATAACGATTATCAATTCCCGTCTCTCTTTCAAAATGTAATGTAATGATCTGTAGAAACTAAAATAACCACAAGGTGGCGACAAAATAGTTCAAATAATGTGTGTTAATCTCCAGAGCTGAAACTCTTAATTTGTAATTTTTTCCCCCCTCACACACACACACACACACACACACACACACACACACACACACACACACACACACACACACACAGAGCCAGATCATTTCACTGCAGCAAGAATTCTCATCATCGCCTCATTAAAATCCTCTTACAAGATCTCTGGGATGTGTAGGGATGTGTGTGTAGGGATGTGTGTACCATCTGTGACCCAATTCCATCCCGTGACAGGAAGTTCCAGGAGCAGGACTGCCCGCCCTCACCGGAGCCAACACGTAAAGAAAAGGACAACAGCGGCTGCCACTGTGTGATCGTCTGATCGGCCTGTCACCATCGCCACTCATCCAGCTGCTATCACCAAATCCCCGCCCCCTTCACCCTGCCTTCTGACATCACATCCTGTGCGGATGAATCGCTGTTTTTCTCACACACGTGCATGTCTTCAAAAGAGAATCGATAAACACGCAGAGTAGCTCTCTGTCTTACTGAGACGTCGCGACTAGAAGAACCGAATCGTGTTGGAGCATTTCACCTCCGCCTCACCTTCACAGTACTGACATCACAACACCCACAATCGTGAGTAATCTCACGCTTTCAACAGTCCCAACACAACACTACACGTCTCTTTTACTAAACATAAATGCTTTTTTGTATTCCTAAAGCTTTTTGTTGCCTTACAGAGACTGAAACATCACCAACAGACAACACAGGAATGTTTATGAGCTTTGTGTGGAGATTTATTTCGTGTCTTGTGCCACATGTTTGTCTACGTTCGTGTGCTAATTAACTACTGTACATCACAAAATCAGTTAAACATTTTTTAATAACAGAGCAGAGTTGACACAGAGCAGAGTTGACACAGAGCAGAGTTGACACAGAGCAGAGTTCACATAGAGCGGTTTTCACATAGAGCAAAGTTCACATAGAGCGGTTTCACATAGAGCAAAGTTCACATAGAGCAGTTTTCACAAAGAGCAGAGTTCACATAGAGCAGAGTACACAAAGAGCAGAGTTCACATAGAGCAGAGTTCACAGAGCAGAGTTCACATAGAGCAGAGTTCACACAGAGCAGAGTTCACATAGAGCAGAGTACACAAAGAGCAGAGTTCACATAGAGCAGAGTTCACATAGAGCAGAGTTCACACAGAGCAGAGTACACATAGAGCAGAGTTCACATAGAGCAGAGTTCACACAGAGCAGAGTTCACACAGAGCAGAGTTCACACAGAGCAGAGTTCACACAGAGTTCACACAGAGCAGAGTTCACACAGAGCAGAGTTCACACAGAGCAGAGTTCACACAGAGCAGAGTTTACATAGAGCAGTTTTTACACAGAGCAGAGTTCACACAGAGCAGAGTTCACACAGAGCAGAGTTCACATAGAGCAGTTTTCACACAGAGCAGAGTTCACATAGAGCAGAGTTCACACAGAGCAGTTTTCACAGTTTTCTTTTTGACTCTCTTAGCCTCTCTGCCTCTCTTTCATCCAACTTTCTCAATCTCTCTGCATCTCTCTAACTCCCTTACTCAAGCTCTTTGTCTCTCTATCTCTCAATCTTTTTGCCTCTCTCTGTCACTCTCTTACTCTTTTCCTCACTCTATCTTCCTGCCTCTCCCTCGCTGTCTGTTCTCTCGGTCTCTCCTTCACTCTGCTGTTTCTGATCAAAATGTGATTTTGATGTGTTCTAGTTTTTTTGGTGTGTAAGTGTGTACGATCGTATTTTCTCCCTGTGGACTCCGAATCCTGCATTCAGCTCTGAGCTTGTTTTTTTTCCATCACTCTGTTCTGACTCTCAGGTTCTCCTCTTCACATTCTTGTTATTGACTCACTGTTCCCACACACACACACACACACACACACACACACACACACACACACACACATAGTGCCTCCACATGGACCATAACTGACAAATTATTGCCCAGAAGTCAATAAACTGTTCATTTTATCTGGTCTTCATTCATTTGCATTTGAAATGACAATATAAGATTTTTTTTTTTCTGATCAGATTCTGTTTTTGGGTGTGTTTTTATTTTGCTGTTGATCCTGAAGCAGTTTCTTTACTTACAGCACTGTGCAAAAGTCTTACACTGGATTTGATCTTTTTACAGGACATTTATGTGTAAGTCGAGTCTTCCTCATTTCCGAACACGAGTGATTGAATGTCAGTGTAAATGTTGTTGTGGTTCACATTGTACATAAAAGTTCAGCACACGATCAAAAGAGAACAAACAGAGGAACCGTGTTGAATCTCAGAAAACATTCAGCTCCTTTTCTCCTAAAGCCTGCTGTCCTGCTTTTGGTTTGAGTCTTTTGTGATGTATTATGAGATCGTGAGTTTTCACTTCACAGAATCTTTTGTCAGACTTTTGCACAGTTCTGTACATCGATTCTGGTGTTGTTTCACAGCAGTGTGTTCTGATTTTTGATTTTCAGGATCATGACTGAATCCGTCAGTTTCGCTTTTTTGTCTCTCCTGTTTTGATTCCACTTTACTTGTCTTCCTTTTTGCATTCACGTGTTTCTGTATGAGGGATAAAACCTTTACTTTTTAGTTTTTGTTCTGTTTGTTGTTTGCTCACACTGTAATATAAGATTAAAATACGATGGAAGTGATCCTCTGAAACAACACGATTAAATGTTTTTACTATATACTTTTATATGTTATTTTCTTATGCGACTAGTCAACAAGTATTTTTCTATGTTTGTAAGTGAAGGTAGCTCTCATGGAAAGAGCTCGACTGTTGTGTATTTGTAAAGAGGAGTATTTAATGATCGCAGTGTATAATAAATATCATAGAGCGAATTCATTATGGGCGTGAATATTATTAGCAGCAGATTATTATTATTATTATTATTATTATTATAAATAGTGCAGACATGAAGATTAGCCAGGTTTTAGTCGGAATCTTTACCCTTCACGACGTTCCACGTTGTACTTCATCAGGCTGTGAGGAATCTGATTCTCTCATCATGGTGTAGAGCTGCAATGGATGCTGGTCGCAGATCAGCAGGAAAAACGTATTTTGCAGCATTGAGTGTTTGCATTTGCGATGTGACGGGAATCAGAATTTTGCATGGAGATAAAGATCCAACCCAGTACACCACTTAGTCTCTTTTTTTTGTTCTAGAACCTTCTTTGCATCCACTATATGTGTTCTCGCCTCCATCTGCTCCCTGTACAGCTCCTGGTGCTATAAGAATAAAATCTGTGATTAAAACACGTGTTGGCCTGGAATGCAGGAGAAATGTTTTTCAATTTGCAACAACAACAACAACAATAATAATAATAACGATAAAACCTTTTCCTGTTTTGCTGTAAGGAATACAGTATGAAATTACAAAAGCACAAATTTTCTTTTCACATGATAATGGGAGTAACATTTTTTACAGCTGCCTCAGTGTGTGCGTGTGTGCATGTATGTGTGTGTGTGTGTGTGTGTGCTTCTTGTCTTTCTAGTCTTGCAGTGCTGAAACTCATTAATCAGCTGAAGCTCAGATCTGTAAAACTCCTCTTGTCGCTGATTGTGTATCCTCTCCATCCTCCACACCGAGCCTCTGCAAATCAGACTGAAATCATCCAAGTTCACTTATGAACAGAAATTCGATCCAAGGCCATTAACACACTCGAGTGAATGAGCTGGAATCTGTGTGTGAATTTAAACCCGTACACTTGCAGCTACTTTATCACACACCGAGCGGTGGCGTCCCATTGACCTTCACTGAGTGATTTCTGACCTTCTGTGGACATGGATTCAGTGGGTGGACAGAGTTTTTCAACTTTTACAGTGCCAAAGAAACAAAACATCTAGTATTCATTAAACATTCACACTACAGTGCACAGGCATCAAAGATCCCCAATGTTAAGATCCTGAAGCTTGTGGCCAGAAAAGTGTACATAAGAAATAATAAACTGGGGCTCACTGGTGTATAACCTTGGAGACTGAGACTGCAGTGTGATGTCACAACATGATTTCTATATAAATGTTTATAAGGGTTTTTTCAACTTTGTGAAACTAAACGGTTTAATAAACAATGTTTTCAAATGATGTTTGACATCATTTAATAATTCGTTAGTTCATTAAATCATTATTAATCATTCATTATTTGTGATTTCTATGTATTTGTAATCGGCTTTTGCACCACATTTAAGATGAGGCACTGTACTGTATATCAATGTAAAATAAATTTTCCTCACTGAGTAACATTTTTCAGCAGGAATAATAATCAAATACACGATTTTCGCTTCTTCTTACCAATTTACCGAGTGTAAACGACGAGGTTTCATAACGAAGGATCTTTTCATTAGCCGAATAAGAATGATTTTTTTTTTTCATTTCAATGCTAGTTCATTATTCCTATGAAAGGGTTGCATATTGGGTTGTTCTTCAGAAGCTTTTCAGTGGGAAATATGCCAAGTTTATTTTCTTTTCAGTGAGCAGTTTATGGAAGTAAAGAGTTTCCCTCAGAAGTTAAAAATCAACAAATCCTGACGTTCAGCTCATTCAGTCTCTACAAAATCTGATTGACTCGATCAGTAAAAACGCTTTGAACATACATGCTTTTGAACACACACTCACACTGTGTGGGTGCTGAACTGTACCATTATCATTAAGAGATCAGGGGTGAAGTATATCTGAAAGCCTGCTCATTATCTTTTCCATCAAAGTGATGTAAAAAGCACATTACAAAACAAAGTGTAGATTAAAATTCACAGTGTAATGACCCATTTTCTCATTTGTGAGAAAAAAGTCAAGGATCCATAAAAATTATTCAAATTACATCAGAAACTAAATCTGAATACAGTTAAGCCATCAGGAAAATCACAATCATCAGGAGCTTTTCTCACTCTGAAATATCCTCTCAGCAACCTCGTGTTAAAATTACACAACAGGACACAAACATGAATGTCAAAATGACACATATAACAAAAATACCACAGGAAATTTGCACAGCGAGGGCATTAGTAGTCAGGTCTGGTCAACATTCCAATTTATCCCAAAGGTGTTCAGTGTGTTTGAGGTCAGAGGTCTTTAGCAGGCCACACAGTATCTTCCCATGTAAACCACATTCTATACAATATATTTGACTGTATCAGGATAGATGTTCAGGTGGTAGAAACAAAACAGGCAGAACGTCAGGAGTCTAGGTAGGGTGATCAGCAGGAGATAAAAAATTGAAAGATTAGAGAAACCATGAAACAAACAAAAAAGACAGATGTGGTGCATCAGGTTGAATTGTTTGTGAGAAATTTGTATATAGAGATTATGTGTGTGTGTCTGTGTGTGTGTGTGTGTTATGTACTAATTGCTGCTGGACAGTAATTGTGTTATATTGCAGTCTTCATTCACAATTAATATAATCTAACATGTGTACTGATTGTTAAGGTCCTTATTACACACCCATCATTATCTCATCAATCTCACTTTGTCCCCAAATACACAATGCAACTCCTTCTGACCTTCTCTATACTTCTCCATCAACATTCTCAAAGCAAATAATGCGTCTGTGGTGACTTCCTCTGCATGAAACCACACTGTTGCTCATAGATGGTCATCTCTTCCCTCAGCCTGGCTTCCACTTCTCTTTTTCATAACTTTATGGTTTGACTGATCAGATCAGTACCAGCAAACTCCTTCATTTCCCAGGCATCCTCTCACCTTCCAGAATCTTGTTAAACAATCTGGTTTAAAACTCCACTGCCATCTCTCTTAAACATCTCCACGCTTCTACTGGTATGTCATCTGGTCCAACCGTCTATTTTTTTACGCTTTTTAATAGCTGCTCTCACCTTCTCCTTAATAATCCTATCGACTTCCAGCTTTACCATCTCCACACCATCCAACCTCTCTCTCTCTCTCTCTCTCTCTCTCTCTCTCTCTCTCTCTCTCTCTCTCTCTCTCTCTCTCTCTCTCTCTCTCATATTCCTAATTCATCAGCTGCTCGAAAAACTCCCTTCATCTTCTAAACACACTCTCCTCACTAGTCAACACATTTTTATCTGCATCCTTTATTGCTCTAACTTGCAGCACATTCTTCCCAGCTCAGTGTCCCTTTCTGGCCAATCGGTAAAAAAAATTTTCTTCTTACTTAGTGTCCAACTTCTCATACAGCTTTCCATATGCCTTTTCCTTTGCTATATATAGCAAGTAAAGTACACACATCATTGACTCAAGTAAAAGCATAAATACTCTAGTTAAAAGTCTAAGAACTGACTACACTTTGTCACTCAAGTTAAAGTAAAGAAGTTTGGGTTTGTACTTAAGTAGAAAATAGCCATTACTGCTACCAGTTTTAGTGTCATGCTGGTAACTGGACCTCACATCATATTAATATTTGAATATTTGAAAATGTTGTTATCTAATGAATGTATCCAGTCTGCACCTCCACTATATAGAACACAAGCAAGAAAAAGATGATGATGATCAGGTGATCAGGAAAGTCTCTCTAATTTTTACATCTCTGACTCCCTCTGTCTCATTCACCTTAACCCCATACTTCCTGTTGCCTTTTTACCTGCTCAGTTTTTACTTTGTAGGCTAGTCTACGTCTGTGGAGCATGATATACACACTACTGATAATTTTTTTTTTCCATTTTTATTCTCATTTCATACTTCATTCTCCTTTTATCTGTTTTTTTTTCCCCAACACTGCATTTCAGTGTGAAAACAATAAAAAAAAAAAAAGCGTTTTGTAAAATTTCATCTGAATAAACCACAAAACTTTTAGAACAACGTCATTTGGACAGACAAGACCAAAGTGGAAATGTTTGTCTATTATTTTGTGTTAATGTAATAATTCTAAAACTAGAATTTCTAAAACCTAGAATATATATATATATATATATATACAGTACAGACCAAAAGTTCGGACACACCTTCATTTAAAGAGTTTTCTTTATTTTCATGACTATGAAAATTGTTGATTCACACTGAAGGCATCAAAGCTATAAATTAACACGTGGAATTATATATGAATTATATACATAACAAAAAAGTGTGAAACAACTGACAAATGTCATATTCTAGGTTCTTCAAAGTAGCCACCTTTTGCTTTGATTACTGCTTTGCACA
>MU558159.1:442272-471171 GCA_024362625.1 Silurus asotus | reverse complement strand
ATATATATATATATATATATTACAGTCAACACCCTATAGAGCTCTGTACAGCTGTTGACCTCTCCTCCCTGCCCCTACAGTGGTACAGTCTGTCTGTCAGTTTGTTTGTTTGTTTGTTGTTTTTAATATATATATGCAGTGGATATGAAGTTATCCATGTGGACTATATAACTCCAACAGTCATGCCACACTCCTTTATTAAAAAATGCACCTATCGTGTACTTGAGCGTCCCTAGTTAATTGTTTGTCCCCTCCCTCCCTCCCTCCTGCTGCATTGGTACATTCCGGAGTCTTTGATCAAAGGCGGTGTGGCGCGTGCGCGTCAGTGCGTGGTGCTGTATCGGGAGCGCGCGAGGGAATAAGCGGCTGTCAATTTATTTCGGAACGCTGAGAGTGAGACAGGGAGTGAGACAGGGAGCGGGACAGGGACTGGGACAGGGGGTGAAACAGGAAGTGAGACAGAGTTAGACAACCGGGAGGATGATGGATGGAGTGAGCAGCAGTAAGAGCATGTCCTACAGCCGCTGGAGTTATGACAGGTAAGGAACTGAGTGGATGTGACTGGAACGCGCATCTCCGCACGCACACGAAAACACACACACACACACACACACACACACACACACACACACACACACACACAGAGAGAGAGAGAGAGAGAGAGAGAGAGAGAGAGAGAGAGAGAGAGAGAGAGACCCACACCCGGTTTGGCTCTTTTTCCAAAAAACAACGGGCTGTGTGTGTGTGTGTGTGTGTGTGTGTGTGTGTGTGTGTGATAATTTACGAGTTAATAATGGTTGCAATAATCTAATAATGTCAATATAAAGAGTGAGATGAAGAGAATAAATTAGAAATAAACACATGAGTCAGCTCATTTGAATAAGTTATTACATCATAACAATCACTTCCTGTCACCTGACACCGAAACTCCAAACAACACAAACAAACAACACAACTGTACAAAACAAGAGGAGTATGTAATCAGATCAGACTCTTCATTCAGCATGATTTCTTGTTCGTACAGGAGGAAATGGCCATCTGTCAGAGTCCTTGTGAGAGAAACACTTCTGTGTTTTCTTCCTCAAGTAATCCGGACGCTGGGGATTGTGTAGACAAAAGATCCAGTCATGCTGAACAATAATGCTGATAATAAACACAACTAACAAGGTGGTGATTTGACACTTCATTCAAGTCTTCCTTCTATTATTCTTTTTTTATTTAATTTTTTTTATTGAACACATCCATGTCTTTACATATATTATTTATTATAATGATGTGGATGAGTATGACATAGCAAGCACTTTCTGCTGATCTGCTGTCTCATCTCTGATAGCACAGATAGCACACACACACGCACACACACACACACACACACACACACACACGAGCAGTGTCTAAACCTGTCATCTCCCTGAACTGTACCTCAAGCTGTGTCATCTGATTAAAATCATAATCATATTAGACTAATTAAATAATAGCTTATTTTGAGGCGTCACTGTGGAGCTCCTTAAAGAACGAGGGTTTCTCCCACACGATCACACCTTCATCAGAGAGCGCATGTTAAAAAAGTTTTTAGTGTCACACATTGTGGTTTTGACTTTGTTTCCATTCTCTCTGGTCCAGAACTTAGTGTCTCTTGCAGACAGATCCAGCAATCCAGATGTTGATGATGGAGATGGATTTGAAAGATGTGTAGATGATTGAGATGGTGATGTTAATGGAGACAGTGTTGATGTCAAAGATGGTTATGATAAAATTTTGTTGATGGAGACGCTGTTATAGGTAAGGAAATGTTAATAGTGTTTATTTGCAAGATGTGTTATGGTGGAGATGGTGTTGATTGAGATGGTACTGATAGTGTAGATGTTTTTGGTAATGTTATCGCTTTAGTAGTTGAGATGGTGTGGGTGAGATGGAATTGAAAATTGTAGATGATGGAGATAATGATGTTGTGAAGAAGGTCCTGATGATGAAGCTGGTTTGGATAATGTTTGGGGAGACAATGTTGCTGAAGATGGTGTTGATGGTGGACATGGTAATAATGGTGGAGATAGTGTTGATGATGCAGAGGAAACTGATAGTGAAGATGGTTTTAAATGTGTTGAGATGGCTTTGATGTTGGTGGTGATGATGCTAATGGTGGAGATGGAGTTGAAAGGTAGAGTTGAAGCTGATGTTGGTTTTGATGATGTCGATGGTGTTTATGTTGGAGATGGTGTTGATAGTAGAGACGATGTTGATGGAGTTAGCATGTTAGTGAAGATGATAGTAGTTGAGATTGTGTTGCTGAGATAGATTTAAAAGGTGGAGATGATGGAGCTAGGGATATTGGTGGAGATAGTGCTGATGTTGAAGTTGGTTTTGATACGGTTTGTGTGAACATTGTTGGTGGAGATGATGTTAATGATACAGATGGTGTTGAAATGGCAATAATGGTGAAAATAGTGTTGATAAAGATTGTACAAATGGTGAAGATGTTTTTCATGTTGGTGGTGGTATTTATGGTGGAGGTGATGATGATGGAGATAGCGTTGATCATGGAGATGCATTTTGAAAGATGGAGATAATAGTATTTGTGCTATATGTTTGATGATGGTGGAAATAGTGCAGATGAAAGAGATGGTGTTGGTGTATTTAGTTTTGATGTTGGTGGAGATGGTGTTAATGTTAATATTGTAGGTGGTGTTGGTGGTGTCTGTGTTAATGGTGGAGTTGCTCTAGATTATGAAGAAGGTGTTGATGGGACAGGTGTTGATGGTGGAACACACACACATATACAAAACACACACATACTCATGGAGAACCTTAGTTTTCTGCTCTAACACTCAATTCAACTAATTAAGGAGGCTTTCTGAGCTGAATCAGATGTGCATTATTAGCTCATTGTTTTAAAATATTTATGTCTGAAGAAATCTCTCGTGTTCAAGTCTGGTGCTTCCAGCAATGTCCAGACAGATTCACTTTGTACACCAGCACTCCTGTAATTCTTATGTTTTCTCGGCTTAACGGTAAATCGGGAACGTTTTTTTTCCCTCTAAAGTCCACTTCTTCAATTTTATTCCCAAAGTGCCGATGTAACTGCAGGTCCCTTCAGGAGGAACACTTCATAGCTGATTAGAGACCAAGATGAACTGATTAAACGAGTGGAATCAGGTGGGACTCCTGCTTTGGTTGGCAAGCAACACTTCAGCACATGAAGGAGAGCTTTAAAGGAAATCACTTTTGTGTTAATAATCTGTAGATTGTGTAATAAGGGTAATGCTAGCATTACTTCCTGTCTCGCTTTGCTGCCTGATGCTGAGGTGAACTGGAGGGTATTACTGAAGCTGATGCCTGGGGATTTGAGGCGAAGGACAAAACACTGAGAGAGACGGACAGAATGATGGAGAAACAGACAGACTGAGAGCGGGAGAGAGATGTGTTAGAGAAAGAAAGTGAGAAGACAGGATGAGACCGACCAAGAGACACAGAGGGTGGAAAGAGAAGACAGTGAGAGGTAGACATATACAGAGCGAGAGAGAAGGAAAACTGTGAGATAGAAATATATAGACAGAGAGGGAATGAAAGCCAGAGATAGAGATGGATGTGGAAAGATGATATTTGACTGCTCTCTACTCCTCAGTCTGTCTCTCCTGAACCCAGAAGGATGGTGCTATTTGTTTTTTCATGTTTCATGGTTGTGAGCTGAGTGCTTCAGTGAGATCAGGTGTGAAGGTCACTGAATGTTCATGCTCGGACCAGAGGTTCCTAAAACAGCCAGAAGCTCTGTATCTTTACCACCAGAAACTTGTTCCATTCCCCCTATGAAGCTCGTCATCCCAGAGATCCGAGTGCAGACCCAAAAGGAATGTGAACGCCTGCATGCTCTCGTTTCAACATTTAAATCTTATTTTATATTCAGTAGTCATAGATAAGATTAATGGAAAATTGTTTGTGTTCCAGTGGGTCTGCATGAGGCAGCATATTCGTCAGATGCCAGTCTACTATAATTACACTAATAAATGTCAAGTGGCATCTCATTAGTGTCTGAAAAAGCTGGAGAGTTATTAAGCCTGTTTACAGCCAAGCACATGTTTTGAAACACATCTAGCAGAACCACATGCAACAGAACCATACCTAAAAACCATACTGAACAGAACCATACCTAAAACTATACTGAACAGAACCATACCTAAAACTATACTGAACAGAACCATACCTAAAAACCATACTGAACAGAACCATACCTAAAACTATACTATACTAAACAGAACCATACCTAAAAACCATACTGAACAGAACCATACCTAAAAACCATACTGAACAGAACCATACCTAAAACTATACTGAACAGAACCATACCTAAAACTATACTGAACAGAACCATACATAAAACTATACTGAACAGAACCATACATAAAAACTTCACTATTCTAAACAGAACCATACCTAAAAACTATACTGAACAGAACCAGTGTTGTGCTCGTTACTAAAAAATAGTAACTAGTTACAGTTACTCGTTACTTCATTCAAAAAGTAACTCTGTTACTTTGTTGATTATTTACACCAAAAATAATGCGTTACTGTTAAAAGTAACTTTTTAGTTACTTTTTAAAGAACCTTCTTTAATGTTCCCATTAATCCCCTTTTATGCGTTATGATCTACAAACACAAACCTGACTTAAACACAAAGTCATTTTTAAACACTATTTTATTAAAGTCAGAGCAGCACAAACTGAATATATCACAAGGATTTCTGAAATAAATAACAAAACAAGCTGAATAATATATTCACAATCAAAAACTAAAGTGGCTTCTGCTGTTGTGTTGAGCTCTTAAACATGTTCCTTTCACAGCTGAAGTATGAAAACTATCAACAATGTAGAAAACCGGGTTAGCTTCTAGCTTTTAGCTACTAGCTCCTCAGGCATGGAGGTCCTGGAGGTGTTTCAACAGATTGGAGTTGCTATTTATCGCAGTAGATACGAGCTTACGTTTGACTTTAAAGTTTTTGTCTTTATATTTAACTAAAGTGAAATAATGCATATTTCCACTTTGAGAAACTCGTCTTGCTCTCGCCTCGACTCGCCAATACTGCCGCACAGACCTGAATAAACGGAGACATGCCCACAGCGCCTCTTCTTCGTGTTTACAGTGGTTCATCCTCCAATCTTACAATGCGACACTGTTGGAAGCAGGTTAGGCTGTAGTCTACACTTCAGCCCAAATTAATTAATTTATAAAAGTAACGTGTAACGCACCATACGGTAACGGTAACGGAGTTACTTTATTTTTAAAAGTAACGCGTCACAGTATTAGTTACTGTAAAAAGTAATGCGTTACCGGTAACTAGTTACTACCCAACACTGAACAGAACCATACCTAAAAACAAAACAAAACAGAACCATACCTAAATACCAACTAATAAATCTTCAGCTCATTATGAAATTGGGGACATCTAAGGAGAACATGGGGCGGGACTTAATTTGCATATTTTATGCATATTGGTTTAACTTTATTTTTGGAATAGAGATGTTCCTGAATCATATATTTTTGTAATTTCTTAGTTTGATTTTTCAAAATAATTATATATTTTTTTACTTATTTACAAAGATATTTATTTATTAATTGTTGATTTATGATTTGACAGACAGGATGGGGTAGAATTGGTGAAGAAAGGTTTTAGATGAGTGTCTTATCTGGGAATAATGAGATTTTGTCGGTCATAAACGTTAAAATCCAACACCAGAGATGTGAGAGGTGAGACATGAATGCTTCTCGCTTTCTCTCAGGAACAATAAGTAGCACGTTGTTCTTTATTCACATGCACTGTTGGGAACATTTTGGCCTTGGAGCAGGAGTCCTGAACCGAGTTCGTTTATCTATTCGTTAAAAGCAATCCCGATGTTCCACTCGCTCTGTATTCGCTTTTAAAGAACACAGAATATTACAGTGTGTATTGTTTGGTTTCGAGCCATTTGGGAACTTCCTGTTTCTGTACCGATCGTTCTGGATGTTATTGTATAAATTGGATTTGATATTTCATTGTTGAAATTTCATTTTTCATTGTTTTATTTTGAACAACAACAACAACAAAAAAAAAACAGCGAGTGATCGGGGCGCTCTGTTTTGGTTTCAGTCATTCGCTTGTTTTGCTGTTGTGTTTAATCCAAGATCAATGTGTTTGTATAGACCCCTGTTTTAAAAACGAGTGTGTGCGTCTGCTTTGTTTCCCAGTTTCCGTTGTTTTTTCTTTCGTTTTTCGATCGCTGTGACGTCGTTCCTCTGTGTTTAGCTGATTTCTGGGTAAATACTGTGCAGGTTGAGATGACTCACTTGTGTCCTGCCTTCACACATAGACACGATGTATGGCTTTATGAGCTGTAGTGTGAGCGTCAAACAGATTTCCAGTACAAAGCAAAGACGATTAGCCCTCGCTGTGTCGTGTGGCTTTTACACGTAGACCTGAGAATTATTGATCTAATGAAAGAATATGCACTGAGTATATATATATACTGTATCACACAGTTTCTCTGTGTTTTTATATTTACACCTTGTCTACATTCGAGGCCTTGCTCTATCCTTTGTAAGCTCAGAGACGTTTTTATTGCTTCAGGGTTTTTTTGGACTCTGGAGCAGAGGAGACGACGGCTTCTCTCCGATTTATGTCGTAATGAGGCGTCCTGGGATTTAACATCGAACACGCCTCCTTGCGAAAAGAGAGATTTGGGTTAACGCAAGAATTTTCCGGTGGTTTTAACACTTCAGTGTGAGATGTTGTGGATAAAGACTGACAGATCTCCGTCTTATCATTTGAAGTTAATAAACACATGCTGGTTCATTAGGAAAAAGTGTTAATTTACTAATTGTGTTACTTAAAGTGGTATTTCTTTAAACGTTGCTGAAAGACGGCTAGAGACTCCACTAAGTGAAGGTTTTTCATTGATGCCAGAACAGAGAAGATTCTTAAAGCTTTTTTTATTCGACCCTGAGAGATGGAAGGAGCAGTCAAGCAGAGAGAGAGAGATATTGGTGCAGTATAGGGGTGAGATAAGTGCTGTGAGGTAGAGGGGTGCTGGTCCATTATTGGCTTTTTGTAGGCAACAACAGTGTATCGAATGTCATGCGAACAAAGCCGACACGCAACATACTCGCTTCAAAATTCTGAACGTCATTTGATCAAATCTGTCAGGAAACAATGGAAACCGAAGCTCAGTGGTTCCTTCTGTCGTTTACTTCCCGTTAAAGGTTCTAAACAGATGACCGAGGCGCACATATGAGCAAAATATGATCAAATAAACATCGATAAATGTGAAAAGCAAGTAAGAAAAGGCCTTCAGGAGCTGGGGATTCTGCAACAGTACAGAAATGGAGCATATTCAGTTTGCTTGTTTGGGTTAAACCTGAAGATACGCCCAGTTTTTCAGCATTAGGAAAACGGATGAGGATGCAAAAACCGTAAACTTGCAGCCAGAGAACCTGTAAGATAAGCTGACTAGCTATCCTGGATGGCGCCGGAGTTGACGCCGGGATGGTGGTTGTTACGGCAGCGCTGTAAGTATACCCTGATAGATTTCGTTGGCGTGTCGCTGTCAAGGAAATCGGAGAGAAAATAAAGATTTAAATATCCTAAGAATGAAATGCTTTATGTGTTTTACACAGTAATCCCTCTATCAATCTCCAAGGCTTCAGGCAGTTTCCATGGTTACGGGGCTGCTCCTGAGATGCTCATTTACACTCCCTCTTTTGCTCTCCCTGGACGTCTGAGTGTTATTATTTTGTAGAGAGCGTCCTCGTTTATGGACGTTTGTCCTCGTGTTTGTCTGGAACGCATCGGCGATCTGTGGGCGTGGCCTTATTTAAACACGCGTGGGCGGGGCCGTAGCGTAGAAGAGAATTCAGAATCGCAGCTCAGCAGCGTGTTTAACTGTTTGAATGTGAAAGTATGGTCCATTTATACATGCATATATTTCTGTAAAGCTGCTATGAGGCAGTGTGTGTGTTGTTCTGAAATTGCACATTTTTGGAACCGGGACAGTAATTGGTCTTTTCAGTAAGCAGGACACGTCTTTCAGCAACCACAATCAAACACTTCCACTCTGTTCCACTCTCACACATCACACGAACCTTCACCCATCACTCATGTCACAGAGCAGCTCACATCTTTCTGTTTTCATCACCGCACCAGCAGTCAGTGTCACGTCACAGCCGTCAGCGAGGACGACTACGGATCATCGCTTCAGTTCAGTTCAGATCAGATCCAAAACACGCTCCTAGGGAATATTGTTCAGCTTTTGCAGCAGATGAACAGTGCCAGGTATTGAACACTGGCCTTAGCACACACGATGATGCTGATGCACAGGACAACTCTCATTAAAACCAGCGGAAGAGATTCATGAAAACATGTTTCTGAGCTAAACTTATATCCTGTACTCATGACTCATCATCATCATCATCATCATCATCATCATCATTAAATCATTAGATAAAGTCATTATTATTAAAGTAGAATGAGTCCTAAAAACATAGTGACTTAGAAACTATCAAACACACACTTGTACATCATCATTATCATCATCATCATCATCATTATCAGAGTGCAAGGGCTATCCTGCACTAGTGACTTTGACATTTGAATAGACACACACCCACACCATCATCATCATCTTCATCATTATCGTCATCAGAGTACAAGAAGAAGACGTCGTTATAATCATCTTTGTCATCATCAGTGTACAAGGAGTAGATTCTTGAATATATTTCTAAATTAAGCTGAAATTTTGCAGTAGTGAATTAGTTCTAAAACCCATTTACACTTATCATTATCATCTTCATTATCATCATCATCATCATCATCATCAGAGTACAACGAGTACAACAAGCAGAGATTCATGAATAACATTTCTGAGAACGGCACTTGTAACTTAGAAACTAAAAAACACATACATCATCATCATAATCATCATCATCATCAGAGTAAAAGGAGTAGAGAAGTTTTAAAACACACACACACACACACACACACACACACACACACACACACACACACACACACACACACACACACACACACACACACACACACACACACACACACTCATCATGATTATCATCGTCTCCTTCATCATTGTCATAAGATTACATGGAGTAGAGCTTCCCTTACACCAAAACAAAGGAAAAACATGATATTTTGGTTATTTATAGCATAGTATGGTATAATTTTAATGGTCCGGCCCACTTGACATCTCCCTAGGCCGTATGTGGCCCACGATGCGAAATGAGTTTGACACCCCTGGAGTAGAGCTTCCCAAATCTTTTTTTCGGTGCTAAACTGAAATTTGGCACTTGTGAGTTAGGAGATGTTTTAAACATACACACTTCATCATCATCATCATCATCATCATCAGAGGCACATATGAAAGTAAGACCATTGGCTGAGATGGATTCTGTTGTTGGTAATATTTGTGCTCTTTGATTGCCTTATTGTTTAACTCATTATACCCTGTTTTTTACTTTGTAGTGACATGACAAGTGGAACCATGAGCTCAGATTTGAAACTAGAAGACCCTAAAAACCCTAAAACTCGCTCACACACACACACACACACACTCAACTCTACAACCTGAACCTAACACACACTCATTACTCATCTCATTCCATTCCACCACTATTTATTATTTCTATTTAATCATATTATACTGTTTACACTGCAGTTTTTGCACTGCATTGCGTTTGTTTACGAATACTCTCTTGTTTATCCTCTTTTGTACATTACTGTTCTGAAGGAACGTTGTCTCATCTTGCTGTGTACTGCGTCAGCTATAGATGGTAGAAATGACAATAAAAGCGTCTTGACTTGACTTGGATGTGTGCTGAGAGGATTAAAGCGACTGCGCTTTGAATGAAATGCACGCAGCGTCTCTTTGTGTCACCGTTAATAGCAGGATTAAGTGCTAACAGTTAAAAGTACACGTTAATACAAGTGTGAGGTTTGAGTCACCGTCAGAGGCTGGAGGCAGCGTCGCATTAGAGCTCGGTCTCTGTGTAGACGTGGCCCTGAATATGAAAACGCATTCTGAATTATAGATCGGAAGACTCCGTACTTCACACTGATTCAACAACGCAGCAGCGGCCATGGGTTTGAAGACGAGCAGCTCATCATCAGGGTTATAAAATCCTTCCTCAGGACACATCGCTGTACGTTTAATCACTGTGGGTAAAATCCGGACCAGAGGTTTATGAGCAATACTCTGTCTCTGTGACAGAATGTAAATGATATTACACTATAAGGACAGAAGTATTGGGACACTTGCCTTTTCCAGCCATACATACAAAACGTTACCACAACGTTGGAGGCACACAATAATATAGGATGTCTTTGGAAGCTGTAGCATTATATTCTTATTTGAACTAGCACACTCAAATCTGTTCTGGAATGACACTGGCCCTGTGCACAGTCAGCTCCATGAGAATATGGCTTACATGGGATGAAGATCTTGAGTGGCCTGCTATAGACTATAACCTCAACCCTATTTACACCTTTGAGATGAAGTGGAAGGCTGACTGGCTGCACCCCAGACCTCCACACCATACATTTCACTAACGCCGTTAAGGCTGAATGAGCTCAAATCTCTACAAGCACATTTTTCAAAATCCAGTGGAACATCTTATTACAACAGTAAGTCTGGACCAAATGTGGAATGGGATGTTACACTTATGAATCTTATGGTCAGATGTCCACAAACTTTTGCCCATACAGTGTAATTTTTAAGGAGCAGAAGCTGAGCTCGATTCATTCACTGCTGAAAAATCAATATCATCAATCTTCATCATCATCATCATCATCATCATCATCATCATCACGTGTCAGCTTGTTTTTGAAATGTTAGAATCATGAGAGTACTTATCAGACGTGTGTGTGTGTTGTAAAACGGAAGGCGGAAGTTGTTTTTTTGTTCTGGAGCGCCACCATGTGGCGGAGTTGAATCCTTGCATCTATTTCTTTATATGATGATATAATATTGAATGAAGGATGATGTTATATGATTGTTGTATAATTGTAATGTGATTTACAGTCTGAGAGTGACGTGTATTTTTACTTAATGCATTACATACATACTTACATTTCCCCCACTGTAATAAAGGTATATTTCATCTTATTAATGAAGTAAGCAGTAAATATTGGATATATAACGTTCTTTAAACACTGTACTGTAACTCAGTTTCAGGATGTTACCGATCTTCTTAAAGCCTCGGCATTTTTGTGGAGAGCAACAATTCGAATTCTCAAATCCTCAGAGTTCTTTGCCATGAGGCGCCATGTTAAACATCCATGGTCAGTATGAGAGAATTGTACTCAAAGCACCACATTTTAACTGCTCTAATACAAGATGCACACATTTGTGTGGTCCTGTCAAGCAGACAACAACATGAATGATGAAGAGGACATGTGGCTTTGCGTGATTACATGACGTACAGCTGTTATCACTTAGCAGAGAGGACAGGAAATCTGTACTGCTGTACAAGCTGCACATTGACTACTCTAAAATATATCCAGGTTCATTTCTATAGTTTGTCCCTTGAGAAAAGAAATACTACAACGGTTGCTGAACTGTTAGGGGTGTACTTACTTTTGTGAGATACTGTATAAAGCGTGAAAGTGATGTGGTCAGTTTTTTCCCCACTGGTAACTATTTTAATTGAGATTGGTGCTGAAGTGGGTAATTTCTGAACTTTGACCATATTGAAAAACTGCTTAATTTCTATACATTTTAAACACTTAAACTTTCTCTGAGAGCTAAAAAAAATGTTGCCAATAAAAGCAGTCTGTGAATTTTTTACTACAGAAAATAAATAAAAATTGATGTCTATTTTTTTTCTAAAACAATAAAATACTCTTCTGATAAATTTTGTGCGTTTTTGCTACAAAACATTTTGCTTTCAAATATAGTTACTTACATAAATTCACAATTTCTATATCTATTAAATGTCCTGTCTTTCTCTCTGCTGTTTAGTCTGCACAAAAAAAGGAATTGTGGACACCTGACCATAAGATTTGTATGTGCTTTATGAACATCCCATACCAGATTTAATCCACATTTGCTGTTAAATTAATCTTCACATTTCGGGAAAGATGTTTCACTAGATTTTGGATTGTGAGATTTGTGCCACAACATTCAGCCACAAGGGTGTCTGTAAATTTCAGTACAGATGTAGGGTGAGGAAGCTCAGGGTTGAGGTCTGAGCTTTGTTACAGGCTCACTCAAGATCGTAAACCCCAATTCCTGTAATCCATATAAAAGCGCTGACTTGCACAGCGGTGTGTCATGCTGGAAAATATTTGGGTCTCTTGGTTCATAAGGGAAAATGTAATGCTACTACATCCAAAGAAATCCTGTACAACTGTATATCTTCGATCTATGTGGTGTCAGTTTGGGGATAAAACACATATGGATGGAGAAGTCAGGTGTCCCAATACTTTTGTCCATGTTAATGTACAGGACAATGACATAAATGTGTAGTTTGAGTGTAAGGCCACAAGTGGGCAGATTGGTTCTGTTGTTAATTGTCAAATCTGACAATTATCTATCAAACCCAATCTCTTCGTTCTAATGATTGTCATCATCATCATCATCATCATCATCATCATCATCATCATCATTATCACCATCTTCTGCATCATCTAATCCATCTTCATCATCAGCAAAGACATCCTCATCATTATTATCTCCTCCTGAAGGTTTGTAAACAGTGGTTTGTAAACACACACACACACACACACACACACACACACACACACACACACACACACACACACACACACACACACATTTGTCCTCTATATGTGTGTGGTTATGTGGGTGTGATTTCAGAGAGAATCAAAGTTTGGTATGTGGATGTGTTTCTATTTTCCTATAATCGGTTGGTAAACATGCCATTGGGCGGATGCCCGTATCCAGATCAAATTATAACAGTTTAAGGCTAGGGGCTTTGCTCAAGGGCCCCGCAGTGGCAGCTTGGTGTTGCTGGGATTTGAACTTGTTTATTTGTTTATTTTCAGCATTCAATGTCTCAACACTAAGCTACCACCTCCGTGTACACGATATGATGAATTTATAGACATGGAAATGCTGAATCTCACTTCATTATTCTAAGGCATTATTTTAACTGTTCTCCATTTCTCTTTGTTGATCCTTTTACATTCTATTTATTATTTACTATGCATATTATATTTCATGCATTTCTGCACTACTCGCACTTCAATAGGAATGTACAAAACTTTGATTAGCGATCTAGGTAGCTGTAAATGTTATGAATGTGTAATTACACCTTATAACCACAGGTTATTACTTATGGCATGGAAAGTGCTTAGAAAGAATTAAAATATATACACATACATATGTAATATGTGACGTCTAAGTTATTTGTTCTGTGTCCAATTTATTTGGGCGGTTGCCATGGTAACGTGGTTAGGTGGAAGTGCTTCGTGTGTCAGACATGGAAAAGATGGCAGCTCATTAACAACCTCACACACACTGTGTGTGTGTGTGTGTGTGTGTGTGTGTGTGTGTGTGTGTGAGAGAGAGAGAGACCACAAGAGTGCGCTATACACATTGTGAATGCGCTTAACGAGGCTGTGACGTCATGGGTGGTGTCACATGACAGATTTGACTTTAATAATAAGTATTATAATAATATAATTATTAATAGTATTAAAAAGTATTTAATAGATGAATTCAAAGACTTTCATATTCAAATGTTTATATTCTTTCAAAAGAAAGAATATATTTAAAATATGTAAATTGTATTAAAAGAATGACCAAAACAGCTGGTCAATAAAAATATTTATACAAATACAAATAATAGAATTATAAATACCATTTATTAATATATTTTGTTCATGTCCTTCTAGAAATAAAGGTGAGGTAAAATAGAGGATGTAGATAATCAAACACTTCATTATGAATAAATGAATAAATTTGATGACGTTACTGATGACATCACACACACACACACACACACACACACACACACACACACACACACACACCTTCAAGGAAAAAACAGTCGTCACTTTACTGAGACGGATGCAGTGAGATTACCTTGGCAACTGTGTGCCCATAGGTGTTGCCATAGCAACCGAAATTAGCAGCACCTTATAGTGCCTCTCCTTGGATAAGTCATGAAAGAAAAAAGAAGATGTGTGAGAGAGAGAGAGAGAGAGAGAGAGAGAGAGAGAGAGAGAGACCCAGACTGAGGGTCAGAAGCAGAGAGGGAGAAGCAGACTGAGAAAGAGACAGCAACAGAGACACTAGACAATAGAGAGATAAGGTGAAAAAGTCTGGAAGAAACTGAGAAAAAGAGAGAAAAATACAGAGACAGACACAGAGAGAGAGAGAAAAATGAAGAAAGTCAGAAAGAGTAAGTAAACAGAGAAAGAAATTCACCATGAGACGGAAGCACAGACAGAGTGAAACAAAAAGACAGAAACAGAAAGACAGAGACATACAGAGAGACACAAACACAGACAGAGTAAGACAAAGAGACAGATGAAATAGAACAGACAGGAAGAGGGAGAGACACAGAAAGAGTGAGACAGTTCACAGTCTAAATTTTATTAAAAAAAACGAAGAATTCGGTACTTTTGTTCTTTTTGTTGTTTGTTCATTTCTTTGTGCAGTTAAAAAGAAATTTGTTTGTAGTAAAACACAATGAACACACTTAAAGATGCAGATTAGATTTTCTGAGCAGTTTTCTTAAAGTGGATCAAACAACCTGAAGCTCAGCAACTTCCCTCAGCTCTAGTCTGCCTCTGATTATAGATTATAGA
This sequence comes from Silurus asotus, assembly GCA_024362625.1. Lineage (NCBI taxonomy): Eukaryota > Metazoa > Chordata > Actinopteri > Siluriformes > Siluridae > Silurus > Silurus asotus. The sequence continues at coordinate 456,362 of MU558159.1, read as the reverse complement.
TTTCTCCATCCTGAAAGGACGCACCGCATCTCGTACTACTCCTGTACCCTGTACAGCCTATCGAAGGTTATATGATGAAGGACAAATGATTTCATTTTCCCTGAAACACAAACACAGAAGCCCGACTTTGCTCAGTGTCCATTAAGCACACATGCTGCTGAAGCATTCACTAATAAAGGTGATTATATTTAGTCGCCTCGTAAAGGTCATCCTGCTCATCTTCAGCTCGGAGACTGAGACGAGGAAAAACATCTCGCACCGCACCTCCACATCCATGGCCTGAGCCGTCCACCAAATGACACTGATGTGTACAAAGAGAAAAATCCAGCTGTTTAGCTGAATCGATGTTCATTAATTATCTGTAACCGTCTCGTCCTTCATGCTCGCAGAATCTGAGCGATTTTACTTCCAGGACATGCTGATGCTCTTGAACGAAAAGTGGGATTTCGATCTGGTCTTATCCCAAAAGCTTGACTCTGATCTTTCCATTTAGCTCGATTGGTATGATGATATAATCTATCAAACATCGAAATGTTCAATTCTTATTGATGTCTATATTATTATTATTATTCTTATGCCATTATATATTTCTGTATTTTAGCAAAACTGAATATACAAAATATGTTTAATAGTGAAAATATTTATATTTTATGACGGACTGTTACAGTCTTGTTGTTACTGTGTTTCTGTGTGAAAAATCATTGACATGATAAAACTTGTACAGAGTACAAGAGTATTACAGGATGTTGCAGTGTATCTTCTCACAATGGAGAAATCTATAAGCTATAATCTCTAAAATCTGTTCTTCAGAGGTGCCAAGATTTTATCACACCAAATATTTGTTCAAGGGGGTCTGGGTGGAAAGTTTAAAGTCCAAAAAACTGATCTTTGCTACAGATCATCGGATTCAGTGTTACTCTAGTTGAGCTTATTGAATTAATATTGTACAGGATTTTAAAAATTATATATTATATTATATTATATTATATTATATTATATTGCATTATATGATATAACTACTATGTTGGGGTGTCAGCGGTGTTGGTTTGGGGTATAGAAGATTTGTTGTATTCAGGTTGTAGGAGGTGGTGAAGATTTCAATGATGTGGGGTAGGGGTGAAAGAGGTGTTGGAGATGTTGGGTATGAGGTGAAGAAGATGTTGGAGATATTGGGTATGGGGTAAAAGAGGTGTTGGAGATGTTGGGTATTAGGTGTAAAAGGTGTTGGAGATGTTGGATATGAGGTGTAGAAGACATTGGAGATATTGGGTATGGGGTGTAAAAGGTATTGGAGGGGTTAGGTATGAGGTGTAGAAAATGTTGGAGATGTTGGGTATGGGTTGTAAGAGGTGTTGGAGATGTTGGGTATGAGGTGAAGAAGATGTTGGAGATATTGGGTATGGGGTAAAAGAGGTGTTGGAGATGTTGGGTATTAGGTGTAAAAGGTGTTGGAGATGTTGGATATGAGGTGTAGAAGACATTGGAGATATTGGGTATGGGGTGTAAAAGGTATTGGAGGGGTTAGGTATGAGGTGTAGAAAATGTTGGAGATGTTGGGTATGGGTTGTAAGAGGTGTTGGAGATGTTGGGCATACGGTGTAAAAAGGTGTTGCAGATGTTGGGTATAAGGTGTAAAAGGTGTTGGATATGTTAGGTATGCGGTGTAAGAGGTGTTGGAGATGTTGGGCATACGGTGTAAAAAGGTGTTGCAGATGTTGGGTATAAGGTGTAAAAGGTGTTGGATATGTTAGGTATGCGGTGTAAGAGGTGTTGGAGATGTTGGGCATACGGTGTAAAAAGGTGTTGCAGATGTTGGGTATAAGGTGTAAAAGGTGTTGGATATGTTAGGTATGCGGTGTAAGAGGTGTTGGAGATGTTGGGCATACGGTGTAAAAAGGTGTTGCAGATGTTGGGTATAAGGTGTAAAAGGTGTTGGATATGTTAGGTATGCGGTGTAAGAGGTGTTGGAGATGTTGGGCATACGGTGTAAAAAGGTGTTGCAGATGTTGGGTATAAGGTGTAAAAGGTGTTGGATATGTTAGGTATGCGGTGTAAGAGGTGTTGGAGATGTTGGGCATACGGTGTAAAAAGGTGTTGCAGATGTTGGGTATAAGGTGTAAAAGGTGTTGGATATGTTAGGTATGCGGTGTAAGAGGTGTTGGAGATGTTGGGCATACGGTGTAAAAAGGTGTTGCAGATGTTGGGTATAAGGTGTAAAAGGTGTTGGATATGTTAGGTATGCGGTGTAAGAGGTGTTGGAGATGTTGGGCATACGGTGTAAAAAGGTGTTGCAGATGTTGGGTATAAGGTGTAAAAGGTGTTGGATATGTTAGGTATGCGGTGTAAGAGGTGTTGGAGATGTTGGGCATACGGTGTAAAAAGGTGTTGCAGATGTTGGGTATAAGGTGTAAAAGGTGTTGGATATGTTAGGTATGCGGTGTAAGAGGTGTTGGAGATGTTGGGCATACGGTGTAAAAAGGTGTTGCAGATGTTGGGTATAAGGTGTAAAAGGTGTTGGATATGTTAGGTATGCGGTGTAAGAGGTGTTGGAGATGTTGGGCATACGGTGTAAAAAGGTGTTGCAGATGTTGGGTATAAGGTGTAAAAGGTGTTGGATATGTTAGGTATGCGGTGTAAGAGGTGTTGGAGATGTTGGGCATACGGTGTAAAAAGGTGTTGCAGATGTTGGGTATAAGGTGTAAAAGGTGTTGGATATGTTAGGTATGCGGTGTAAGAGGTGTTGGAGATGTTGGGCATACGGTGTAAAAAGGTGTTGCAGATGTTGGGTATAAGGTGTAAAAGGTGTTGGATATGTTAGGTATGCGGTGTAAGAGGTGTTGGAGATGTTGGGCATACGGTGTAAAAAGGTGTTGCAGATGTTGGGTATAAGGTGTAAAAGGTGTTGGATATGTTAGGTATGCGGTGTAAGAGGTGTTGGAGATGTTGGGCATACGGTGTAAAAAGGTGTTGCAGATGTTGGGTATAAGGTGTAAAAGGTGTTGGATATGTTAGGTATGCGGTGTAAGAGGTGTTGGAGATGTTGGGCATACGGTGTAAAAAGGTGTTGCAGATGTTGGGTATAAGGTGTAAAAGGTGTTGGATATGTTAGGTATGCGGTGTAAGAGGTGTTGGAGATGTTGGGCATACGGTGTAAAAAGGTGTTGCAGATGTTGGGTATAAGGTGTAAAAGGTGTTGGATATGTTAGGTATGCGGTGTAAGAGGTGTTGGAGATGTTGGGCATACGGTGTAAAAAGGTGTTGCAGATGTTGGGTATAAGGTGTAAAAGGTGTTGGATATGTTAGGTATGCGGTGTAAGAGGTGTTGGAGATGTTGGGCATACGGTGTAAAAAGGTGTTGCAGATGTTGGGTATAAGGTGTAAAAGGTGTTGGATATGTTAGGTATGCGGTGTAAGAGGTGTTGGAGATGTTGGGCATACGGTGTAAAAAGGTGTTGCAGATGTTGGGTATAAGGTGTAAAAGGTGTTGGATATGTTAGGTATGCGGTGTAAGAGGTGTTGGAGATGTTGGGCATACGGTGTAAAAAGGTGTTGCAGATGTTGGGTATAAGGTGTAAAAGGTGTTGGATATGTTAGGTATGCGGTGTAAGAGGTGTTGGAGATGTTGGGCATACGGTGTAAAAAGGTGTTGCAGATGTTGGGTATAAGGTGTAAAAGGTGTTGGATATGTTAGGTATGCGGTGTAAGAGGTGTTGGAGATGTTGGGCATACGGTGTAAAAAGGTGTTGCAGATGTTGGGTATAAGGTGTAAAAGGTGTTGGATATGTTAGGTATGCGGTGTAAGAGGTGTTGGAGATGTTGGGCATACGGTGTAAAAAGGTGTTGCAGATGTTGGGTATAAGGTGTAAAAGGTGTTGGATATGTTAGGTATGCGGTGTAAGAGGTGTTGGAGATGTTGGGCATACGGTGTAAAAAGGTGTTGCAGATGTTGGGTATAAGGTGTAAAAGGTGTTGGATATGTTAGGTATGCGGTGTAAGAGGTGTTGGAGATGTTGGGCATACGGTGTAAAAAGGTGTTGCAGATGTTGGGTATAAGGTGTAAAAGGTGTTGGATATGTTAGGTATGCGGTGTAAGAGGTGTTGGAGATGTTGGGCATACGGTGTAAAAAGGTGTTGCAGATGTTGGGTATAAGGTGTAAAAGGTGTTGGATATGTTAGGTATGCGGTGTAAGAGGTGTTGGAGATGTTGGGCATACGGTGTAAAAAGGTGTTGCAGATGTTGGGTATAAGGTGTAAAAGGTGTTGGATATGTTAGGTATGCGGTGTAAGAGGTGTTGGAGATGTTGGGCATACGGTGTAAAAAGGTGTTGCAGATGTTGGGTATAAGGTGTAAAAGGTGTTGGATATGTTAGGTATGCGGTGTAAGAGGTGTTGGAGATGTTGGGCATACGGTGTAAAAAGGTGTTGCAGATGTTGGGTATAAGGTGTAAAAGGTGTTGGATATGTTAGGTATGCGGTGTAAGAGGTGTTGGAGATGTTGGGCATACGGTGTAAAAAGGTGTTGCAGATGTTGGGTATAAGGTGTAAAAGGTGTTGGATATGTTAGGTATGCGGTGTAAGAGGTGTTGGAGATGTTGGGCATACGGTGTAAAAAGGTGTTGCAGATGTTGGGTATAAGGTGTAAAAGGTGTTGGATATGTTAGGTATGCGGTGTAAGAGGTGTTGGAGATGTTGGGCATACGGTGTAAAAAGGTGTTGCAGATGTTGGGTATAAGGTGTAAAAGGTGTTGGATATGTTAGGTATGCGGTGTAAGAGGTGTTGGAGATGTTGGGCATACGGTGTAAAAAGGTGTTGCAGATGTTGGGTATAAGGTGTAAAAGGTGTTGGATATGTTAGGTATGCGGTGTAAGAGGTGTTGGAGATGTTGGGCATACGGTGTAAAAAGGTGTTGCAGATGTTGGGTATAAGGTGTAAAAGGTGTTGGATATGTTAGGTATGCGGTGTAAGAGGTGTTGGAGATGTTGGGCATACGGTGTAAAAAGGTGTTGCAGATGTTGGGTATAAGGTGTAAAAGGTGTTGGATATGTTAGGTATGCGGTGTAAGAGGTGTTGGAGATGTTGGGCATACGGTGTAAAAAGGTGTTGCAGATGTTGGGTATAAGGTGTAAAAGGTGTTGGATATGTTAGGTATGCGGTGTAAGAGGTGTTGGAGATGTTGGGCATACGGTGTAAAAAGGTGTTGCAGATGTTGGGTATAAGGTGTAAAAGGTGTTGGATATGTTAGGTATGCGGTGTAAGAGGTGTTGGAGATGTTGGGCATACGGTGTAAAAAGGTGTTGCAGATGTTGGGTATAAGGTGTAAAAGGTGTTGGATATGTTAGGTATGCGGTGTAAGAGGTGTTGGAGATGTTGGGCATACGGTGTAAAAAGGTGTTGCAGATGTTGGGTATAAGGTGTAAAAGGTGTTGGATATGTTAGGTATGCGGTGTAAGAGGTGTTGGAGATGTTGGGCATACGGTGTAAAAAGGTGTTGCAGATGTTGGGTATAAGGTGTAAAAGGTGTTGGATATGTTAGGTATGCGGTGTAAGAGGTGTTGGAGATGTTGGGCATACGGTGTAAAAAGGTGTTGCAGATGTTGGGTATAAGGTGTAAAAGGTGTTGGATATGTTAGGTATGCGGTGTAAGAGGTGTTGGAGATGTTGGGCATACGGTGTAAAAAGGTGTTGCAGATGTTGGGTATAAGGTGTAAAAGGTGTTGGATATGTTAGGTATGCGGTGTAAGAGGTGTTGGAGATGTTGGGCATACGGTGTAAAAAGGTGTTGCAGATGTTGGGTATAAGGTGTAAAAGGTGTTGGATATGTTAGGTATGCGGTGTAAGAGGTGTTGGAGATGTTGGGCATACGGTGTAAAAAGGTGTTGCAGATGTTGGGTATAAGGTGTAAAAGGTGTTGGATATGTTAGGTATGCGGTGTAAGAGGTGTTGGAGATGTTGGGCATACGGTGTAAAAAGGTGTTGCAGATGTTGGGTATAAGGTGTAAAAGGTGTTGGATATGTTAGGTATGCGGTGTAAGAGGTGTTGGAGATGTTGGGCATACGGTGTAAAAAGGTGTTGCAGATGTTGGGTATAAGGTGTAAAAGGTGTTGGATATGTTAGGTATGCGGTGTAAGAGGTGTTGGAGATGTTGGGCATACGGTGTAAAAAGGTGTTGCAGATGTTGGGTATAAGGTGTAAAAGGTGTTGGATATGTTAGGTATGCGGTGTAAGAGGTGTTGGAGATGTTGGGCATACGGTGTAAAAAGGTGTTGCAGGGAGGAATTCAGGTACCTGGGGTCAACAGTGCAAAGTAATGGAGAGTGTATTAGAGAAATGAAGAAAAGAGTGCAGGCAGGGTGAAGTGGGTGGAGAAGAGTGACAGGAGTGATTTGTGATAGTAGGGTATCTGCAAAATTGAAAGGAACAGTTTATAGGACTGTGGTGAGACCTGCGATGTTGTATGGTTTAGAGACAGTGGCATTGAGTAAAAGACAGGAGGTGGAGCTGGAGGTAGCAGAGCTGAAGATGTTGAGGTTTTCGTTGGGAGTGACGAGGATGGATAAGATTAGAAATTAGTTTATTAGAGGGACAGCGCATGTAGGATGTTTGGGTGACAAGGTGAGGGAGGCGAGATTGAGATGGTTTGGACATGTGCAGAGGAGGGACATGAATTATATTGGTAGAAGAATGCTGAGGATGGAGCCACCAGGTAGGAGGAAAAGAGGAAGGCCAAGAAGGAGGTTCATGAATGTGGTGTGGGAAGACATGCAGGTAGTTGGTGTAAAAGAGGCAGATGTAGAGGACAGGGAGGTATGGAGACGGATGATCCGCTGTGGCGACCCCTAATGGGAGCAGCCGAAAGAAGAAGAAGAAGATATTGCATTATATACAGTATAACTCAGTGTAACTCATTAAAAAGTAAAGCGGTGCTGCTGTGTTTACTGCTGATTTATTGTCATTCAAGTACATTTTGAAGGAATTTCTAGTTAAGAAGATAGCTCTAAGTTGTTGTGTAGGAATTTCAGGTCGAAGAGTGATACCTTTGGCTTTTTCTAGTTGGAAGTTGGGAATTAAATATTGTGACCTTGAGGCAAAGGAACATCTAAGGGCGTTTTCCCTCCTCACTGCTCCATGGTATTCAAGGAATTGAATCCAGATTCTCTGCGTTAACGCTGATTCAGCTGATTTCGTCATGTATGATTTTTTTTTATTTGAGCTCCTTGATTAAAAAAATGATTCAGGAATCACAGAGACTTGAATACATTCTCAGGATGAGTTTATTAATAGTAAACGAGGCCGAAAAAAAAAACCCAGCGAGAAAACAGTCAGAGACAATAACACGACGCAGAACACAGAGTCAGAACCAAGATTTCTCAACACAGGAGAACAAAGAGCGCGGTGTCAGTGAATGAACACAGGCGCGAGACTTCACACGGATGTTCGTGTTCTGTATAGTGATGAGAAACAGGTGAGTGTGGTCTGATGCTGCTCTTGATTTGATCATGTGACTCGGGATCAGAGGAGGCAAACAAGAGCTGTGATTTTTTTTCTGATCATTGGTGGGCGAAATGTACATCATTCACAGAGTAAAAGTTCTAATCCCCTGCCTAAATACGACCCATCGAAAGTATTTCTTCTCAAGTGGACTTACTAATGATAAGAACTTCATTTGAATTATTCATACAGTTTAATGATCCATTCTTCTGGGCACCAACTCTATTTAAGGAGAAAAAAATGTGTGTGTGGTACACTGTTCATGCAGCAGTTCTTCTTCAAATATGAATTAGAAATGAATTATTTATTAATCCTTGTGCTTTAGTGGTGTTAGATGGTGCTTTATACAAGTCTATATATAGGAGAACTAATCACAGATCATCTCTGAATGTAGGTTTCCTCAAATCCCACACAGACATGATAATGTTGGGATCAGGGCTCTGGGAAGCCGAAACAATTTCTTGTAGGACTCCTTGTTCTTCTCTACACCTAAGATTATTTTCAATGACATTGGCTATATGTGTGGGGTTCTACTGCTAAATAAATGTGGGCCAATCAGATGCCTCTCTGATGGAATTGCATGATTTATCTGCCTGTATTTCTAAGCACTGAGGACACCATTAATCCTGGCCAAAGCTCCAACTCCATTTTTCTACACCACAATTCATCTGTTTTCATGCATTGTTGAGTCATTTAAACCTTGTTTCCATGTTAGAGGTATGGCTTTATGGACGCAATTTCTCCATGAAGACCCTGTCTGGCCAGACAGTAAATGGGTGTATTTGGTTTCCACTGGTTTCTGACAGCTCTTTGCTGATGGCACTGTTGATGTCAAAGGGATGTGAGCATGATGTGTCTCTCATCTGCTGCATGAAGATTCCTTGGCCGACAACTAAGTCTAATAGTTAGCAAGTGTAGTGCTTCTTCAAAATAACTTGAACAGCACACCTTGTACCCAGTCTGCTGGGAGAGACCTTGCTGATGCGGTATATAACTACCTTGTGACTTGTTGCAGTGCTCAGCCTTGCCTTGGTGTATGACATAAAACTTTTACAACCTCACTTTAGTTTTTCCTTACCTATTTATAAGCTTCTTCAGTTAATGACTACATATGAAACTGCTCCTGCTTGGTATAATTGGTTAATCAAACCTTACTCTAATCCTACAAAATCCCTGACTATATACAAGCATACAAAGTGTGCAAGGGATAGAATTGAATTCTGTTTATGTCCTTTACATTTTGTTAATTGATAATAATGAATGAACATTTTTACTTTCGAACGCATTTCTATTTACCAGTATTTCACAAATGGCAAAAACTTTTGCACAGTACTCTTTGTGCGTGCGTGTGTGTGTGTGTGTGTTTGTGTATACACACACAAAAAGAGAGGGAGAGAGAGAGAGAGTTGATTGACTTTCAGCTCCAATCATTTCCTGTGAGAAATCGTGTTAACAGTCTCTATCGCTCTGTCTCTTTCTCTCCATCTCTGTCTCTCTCTTGATGGAGAATGTTTCTATTCTGAGCGTTTTAACCTGAAGCTCTGTTCCTCTGTGATCTACTGTGAGGTGAATTTGGGTTAAAGCTTTGATCAGGAGAGAGAATAATCTGTATCACATTGGAGCTCTTCACCCTCAGCGTTTTAACAGTGAAGTAAATTGAAACTCTTACCGATAGTTTAAATAAAACGCACCATTACCGACCTGAAAATAACACCACTTATGACTTATTTTTGAAGCAGACTGATTAAAAATTATTTTTAATGTTGACTATAATCTACAGCAAAAGTGTTTAATGGTTGTGACAAAAATATATGAGAAAAACTAGACCCCCCCACCTCCCCCCCAAACAACACAATTGTGATTACCCACTGTTTCGTCATTCGTAGTTTAGGGGTGGTCAGGGAAAGGGGCAGCGATGGTGGGGTCGTAGGTGTACCGAATTTAATCATTTTAGCACCACATATTCAGATATTGCACTTTCATAATTCATGTTCATGTTTCAGGTGAAATAAGAAATAAATTCATAATAAAAAGATACTGAATAAATAGGCTGTCTTTCTGACTTTCTCTTTCTGACCCTGTCTCTCCAGTGCTGTTACTCTGCTGCTCTCTCTCTGCTGTTGTCTCTCTGTCACTGTCTCTCCATCATGGTGTCATGTGTGATAGAGAAAGCGGTGCAAGTAGAAAAGTGGTGTGGTGTATCAGGTGCAGGCTGTAGGAAAGGCTGGCAGATGTGCACACATGTACTCAGTCTCTTGTATGGAAAAAGGCGTTGCGATATTTATTATACTGCAAATGTTGCTGAAAAGAGTGATGGAAGTTTCCTTTTTAAAAGCCACGAACTGGAATCGTGTTTATCAACGTGTTTCTTTTTATTAAAAACTAGGTCATAACGAGTGAGTTGTATTGAAATAGTGGGCCACTCCTTCTCCCGTTAGGGGGCGCCACAGCGGATCATCTAAAGGGGTCACTCCAAGAAGTTGAAATAAAAATGATTCCAAACGATTGACTGCAGAAAAGGCCAAGTAAAACACGTCTTGTCTGTTTCTTAACAATTCAGACAATGGGTGCGAATTTTCAGCATAAATAAAAAAAACAAGGTCTCTCTCTCTCTCTCTCTCACTCTCTTTCTCTCTCTCTCTCTCTCTCCCTGCTCTTTTTTCTTTCTTTCTCTTTGTAATCATTTCTGTCTCTCTCTCTTTATCTTTCTTTTTGGGTCCCTCTCTTTTTCTGTGTGTAAAGAAGTAAAGAAGGCCGGCTTGACGCTCCACACAGACTCCCATTTATCGCCCGTTCATCTCAGCACAAAGGCTCCACAGTGCATTAACATTACCATCTCTCTCTCTCTCTCTCTCCCTGCTCTTTTTTCTCTCTTTGTAATCATTTCTGTCTCTCTCTCTTTATCTTTCTTTTTGGGTCCCTCTCTTTTTCTGTGTGTCTTGAGGTAAAGAAGGCCGGCTTGACGCTCCACACAGACTCCCATTTATCGCCCGTTCATCTCAGCACAAAGGCTCCACAGTGCATTAACATTACCATTAACCCCCACCCTCCCCTCCGCCTTTACTCCCTCCACCCCCCTCCACCTCAGGCCACGTTTTATACTCGTGTTTTCCGGAAAGAGCTAAGCTTATAGCATTAGTTCAGATCGGCAGATGTAGAAAATAAAATTGTGGCGCACTGAACTGTAGATGCTGCAAACTGATCTCCCGAAGCCCACAGCAGCGTGTGACGACGTAAACTCTTCAACGCTCATCAAATATTCAGCAGACGTGCTCACCATACACCTGCTGCAGCATAGCATGTCTGATCTCAGCATCTGATCTCAGGGCCTGATCTGTTACACCACTGAAATAATATTGACCTACACTGAACCTCAAACGCTGCTATTTTATGTTGCTCTTATCCAGATGCACAGTGAAGTGAAGAAGTTTGTACACCCCTCACTCAAATGATTAAACTTACGTACTGCAGAAAGTATTATTACAATAATAAAGTGCAAATTAATTAATCAAATACAAGTATACAATAATACATTGATTATTTAAACGTTTAATAACTCTGAATGTCTACTCTTGGTCCGAGCCCTTGGTTTCACCTGTGAAGACTTCCATAATAACAAACTGCTGTCTATGGGAAAAAAAGCTGGGAAACAGAAAGAAAATAAATGAAAGACATTACAACACTGGACATCATAACAGCCTAAAAAAACAGTGAAACCAATCAGCCATGGAACAACAGCAGCTGATGATAGAACTTTGTCAGAGCTGTGAAGAAAAATCCAATGACATCACCAACATCCTTAACAGCACAGACACGAAGATCTCATAATCCAATGTTCAAATGTAAACATCCTAAATATATTGGAGATTCCACAGGATCCAACCCTCTCATAAGCTGGCCATCAGAAGGCCAGTTTGGAATTCACAAAGAACTAAGGAAATGATCCACAAAACTTTTGGGATTGAGAATAACCTCTACTGAAGTGAATAAAAGGCCAAAGAAATGATTTCTCCCTTAAACATTTTCTAAATGGTTGAACATGTGTAGATCTAAAAATCAGTAAATAAAGCTGAAATTCTGATCTATCGTCACATATTCATCTGTGGATCTCAAACCCAAAAGCTATGTTTTACATGTCCCATGTACATTACAGCCCAGGTAAATTAAAACATTGCATATGCCAGTTATATCAGCAAGCTGGTGTTAGACCTGATACAGTGGCTCTGGAGCACAACAATTTAAGGGCCTTACTCAAGGGCTTAAGAGTGGACCCCCGACCTTTCAATGAGTCACCCAGTGCCTTAACCACTGAGCTACATTACCACTTCCATATTCTTGTGCTTGTTACATCATGCATTGTTTCATCAACTTTTGTAAAACTTTACCTCTGACACTGGAGACTCCTTCCATATGCATGTGAACGAGCTGCTGCTGTAGGAACAATATTATATCAGAACGAGTGCAATAATATAAACCTGCGCTGCTATCATAGAGAATTATTCAATACCTCCTGACCAATCACAATCCAGCATCTCGAGTGTAGGATATGCATCAGTTATCATACGGCTTTTCATTCACTGCAAATTCTTTCTTCTGATTGGTGGATTCAAGAATCAAGAAAGAGAGAGAGAGAGAGAGAGAGAGAGAGTGTGTGTGTGTGTGTGTGTGTGTGTAAACTCTCAACCCAAATCAAAGACAATTAAAGCTGCACAGTGTGTCAGATGCTAATAGAACTTGCACTGGATAAAAGCATGAATAAATCACACAGTATGTGAGGTTTCTGTGTGTGTGTGTGTGTGTGTGTGTGTGTCTAAAAGACATTTGACATCAAAGCAACCAATCAACTGAACAGAAATAGAGACAAATAGATATATATCTATATATCTATATGCACAGATAGATTTACAGATAGATAGATAGAAAAAGAGAGAGAGGGAGAGAGAGAGAGAAATACAGAAGAGCAGAAAGCAGCTGCATAGTGAAGGAGGTGTGTGAGCCATAGAGAGTGGTCGAGGGAGAGAGAGAGCAGGGAGAGAAAGACAGACGATCAGAGAAGAGAGAGATCAGCACACACAGAATGAGAAGCGACGAAGCGAGAGCTGAGCTCCGTCTGCGGAACAACAGAGCCTGAAGATTAGCCTCAGAGCCGCAGGAAATATTCAGACAATGCTCATCCGTCTCGCTCTCCGAATCCTCCGCTGTCGTGCATCGCTCTGCCTCAGCACTCCCCAGCCCTCGTTTCATCCGGCGACTCCTCCACAGCAGAGTGAGATATGAGCTCCAAACACTCAGCGGACTGGATACCGTACAGGTACAGTGGCCTTCAGAGCTACAGCGTGTCAGAGGAGCTCCACTGTGATGTCTGATTCAGTGTGCTGATTGTGTGCATGTGTGTGTGAGATTCAGAGCACATGGACGTTTCAGAGCTTCATGCTGTGTTGAATTGTTTGTTTGTTTTTTTTTTGGTAGAAACGTTTGTTAAAGCAGCTGCTAGTTCATTCGTTTATATAAAGAATTCTTTCCTGCAGATACTCTGTCCGATTTGTTTTATTCCTTCACACTGGATTGAACTTTCTACATTTAAATCAACCCTGAAATGAATTTGTTCATATGCCCGTGGTTGTGTATGTTTTTATTCGGATGGTTTGAATTATACACTTGATGAGCCTGGAGATCTTTTCTTTCTATTTTTTTTTTCTTTTCAAAAATGCCCCCTTTCCATCCTCTTTATTCCCCCCTTTCTTTTTCCTAATTAATGGATTTCTCACAGAATAGTCGATGATGTCGGAGTTACTTAGTACTTTTCTCTCTTTGTGGGTGAAACACAGACCTGTGTCTGTTCTCTGTGCAAGTCTGAAAAGCCGGTGCTCCGACTGCTGCTGCTGCTGCTGCTGCTTCCAGGAGAAGCTCATCGCCATGGCTGCACTGCTCTCTCGCCTCTCATTGGCTCTTGGTTGCTATAAGTTACACAGTTCATTTGCCATCACTTGTTTATTGAGAGATTGCATCAGGGAGTGAGCACTTGTCCTCTGTTACGTATGTCATGCTCGTTCCTGCATGTGCTCGTTTCCCGTTCCTTCCCGAAACAACATCTCCAGTGTTTTATTTGGGCCCTTTTTATTCTCACTCCTCTCTTCTTAAATGAAAGCACTATTTTTGGAGCTGCTGTGTAGGCTTCAGAAACACTCCCGAAATCTCAGAGGGTGCAGCTCGAAGAAAAGACAAACAAGAATAGATAAAAGAAAAGAGTTATGAAACGAGAATCTTCTCAGCCACCTGTGCATCTAAAGTGAAACAAGATCCTGCTGTTTTCTGGCTTTTTTTCAAATTGAAATCCCAACCGCTAATCCAAGAAATGCATGCAGTTTCTCAGCAGGTTACGGTTTTCTTAGAGCAGCTCGTACAATCCGTATGCTGCATTATTCTTGGTTTACACTCAGCAGTTAATCCACACATTTTCAAGGTTTTTATTCAAGGTTTCAGATCTGCCCCTACTCTCAGTTTAGCTTCTCTGTAATACTCCTGTATGTGCAGATGACTCTGGATCACAGTTCCATGTAGGTAGTTTCTACATTTCAGGTTCAGTGACCAATTTCTAGG
>MU558159.1:394772-437272 GCA_024362625.1 Silurus asotus | reverse complement strand
CATGATTTTTGAATTATTTTTGTTCTTGTTGCTTCAGTGAACTGAATAATTCTCTTCCACTAGAAACATCTTTCTACATGATGGACTCAGGAAGCAGGAAGCTTGATATGTATTAACAGCAAATATCTGTTGAATTGTGAGTTCAGTTGTGGAGGAGACGACAGATGGATTGTTTCCACATTACACTCCCTCATTAAATTTTCTTTCCAATGGTAATGCTCGTTGTTTCAGAATGCTTTGTTTCTGTATCAGTGCATCTGTAAGATCACTCCTCAGACAGAGTGAGTGAGAAAATCACTGTTTTTTTGCCATTGTGCCCGGAGACATCTGCTTTAAACCCTTCACAAATGTAACTGTTTCATTTGTCTCAGTGTCTCATGTTTATAGGGTCTAAGTGTTACCCACAATGTCATATGGGTAATGTCTTTGTGTCTCATGTCTCTTTTTCTCAGTGTTTCATGTTTAATGTCCTTTATTATCTCATGACTCATGTCTCAGTGTCTCATGCTCAGTGTTTTTCATCCAAAGTGTCTTATGGGTTTCTCAGATTCTCACGTATGAGTTTCAGTGTCTTAGTGTGTCAAGTCTATGTCTCAGTGTCTCATTTTTGTGTCTTAGCGATTCACTGTGTCATGTCTCAGTGTCACATGAGTCTAATTTTTTTTTGTTTTACTGTTTCATGCTTCATGTGTCTCAGAGAAGATTGAAGCTTTATTAATGCAGAAGGTTTTCAGGTAGAGACCCCAATGTGATAATGATAAGGATGATGATGATGATGATCCAGCTGCTGCTGATTATTATGATTCAGGATTTGTGTTCGGTGGTGAAGAGTGTGTGTGTGCATGGAATTGCACATGTTCTTGAGTAATTTGAGTAATGTATTCATGTGTTCCAGCGAGCTCTCTTAGAGCAGAAGCAAAAAAAGAAGCGGCAGGAGCCCCTGATGGTGCAATCCAACCTGGACGGTCGCTCTCGAACCCGCCGGACGCGGCAGTGCGAGGAGCAGGCACCGCTGGTCGAGTCCTATCTTAGCAGCAACAGCAGCACCATCTACCAAGGTAGGAAAAGAACTCCTCTGTTCCTCGGTGTACTTGAATCAGGTCCTTCTCCATGTATTCTAAATGTTTCAGGTTGGAACGCTGCCCTCGGATCAGTGTGGATGAACATTATGTCCTGGCTGTTTTTGTGCTCTGAGTTTATAATCCTGATTCACACTGTTGGCTTTGTGAATGAATAAACCACGCACCGTTAAACAAAGCGTGTCACAATGCTGCTTCGTTCATTATATATTCAAATTTATGTAAATAAGTGTAAATGTGAACCGGCAGGAAAAACAACAGCAGCTGAGCGAATTTTTATTATTTACATGCTAAAGTGTCATAACTGTCAAAACTAAATCTGAAACATAGAAAGGTTTGACGTCTTCTCTGCTCATGTCGCTGACTTGCCAAACTCCAGACTGAAAGCTGGTCAGATTAACAGAGTCTTTACATCTATGGCATTTAGCAGAGTTACTTTTAATTATCTCATTTATACACATGAGCAGGTGAGAGATAATGGATTTGCTCAAGGGGGAAGGAGTTTCAGCATGGTGCTGCTGGGGTTTGAACTCATGACCTTGTGTTGGGATATGTAGAAATGATGCACAAGGTTTTGAGCTTTGAACTTTGATTTGACACCTTGCATTGAATTTTTCATTCGAAGTTTACAGTTTTTTTCCAGAATTCATGTTTTTTAAACAAATTAAGTAAATATGTATACATAGAATATAATAAATCAATAAATTAATTAATAAAAACAACACAAAAAGCACAGCAAAGGAAATTAAGTTATTAATTTTCCAGAGTAACACATTCAAACATGAACACTACAAGAAAGTGCTCCGTTCTTCATGTTTTCAAAAAACTGGAATGTGTTTGCTGTGTAAAACTAAACTGAACGATTTATTAACAAATGATAGCTAATAAAACGTAGCTTACAGCGCTTCCTCACCTCACATTCATCTTCATACTGAGTCCACTGTGTCTTGTGTCTCAAGTCTATCCTGTGTCTCTCTCACACACACACACACATACACACACATATCGCTTCACACGACTATCCGTGCGCAGTACAAGAGGCTGAGCAGGAGGACGACAAGGCCGTAGTGGAAGTTCAGGTTCCTCGCTCGGCTAAAAAATCCAAGCCGCTCACGTCGACTCCACAAACGGGCAGCGCCAAGAAGGAGAAAAAGGGCAAGCACAAAGGTCAGCTAGTGGACCTCAGTGCCATTTAAACTCCGCATGTGCATGTGTTTGTGTGTGTAAGTAGTAGACATTTGTGTTGTTCCAAGCTCGGCATGTGCTGTCTGGCATGACCAGTGTTTTGAGGATTTTAAAACAAAAATTAGTTTAAAACACACTTTTTCTTTTTGTAGAAAACTAGTGCTTCTAGTGCATATTGCTGAGCAAGTGAAGAGTTGTTCCTGGGTTTATTCTGTTTTGCTCTTGTGTTAAGAACTCAGATATGGACCATGAAAAGGACACAAATATCAGTGAATTCAATTGAGAAAAAAATCAGCATTCAGTATGCAGATTTATCTGTAGTTATTTACATATTTACATATTTATTGAGTCACTGACATATCAGGAACCACTTTCCCAACACCTCCAAACAATGGACCAGAATTAGTTGCCTAGTACAGGGGCTCAGAAACAAATCACAGTTTAACATATACTAAAAGTGTAAATAGTGTCATTGTGTAAATTTGTAAAGTGCAGTTAAATATGTAAATACATGATAAGGAAAAAAAACTTTGTGGATGCTTGAGCATGTATTTCTGAACATCCTATTAAATCCATATTTAGTTCTTATTTTCTACTATAATAACCTCAATACTTTTGGAATGGAGATGCTCCACTAGATTTTGGAGTGTGTGTGTGGAAATATGTGTTCATTCAGCCAACAGGGTGTCAAGTCAAGTACTGATGTAGGGTGAGGAGACCTCAGTGTATCAATTCATTCCAAAGTGAGGTTGGGGTCAGAGCACTACAGCAGGCCACTCAAGATCTTTGATCCAATGTAAACCATATCTTCATGAAGCTGGCTTTGTGGACAGGAGTATTGTCATGCAAGTTTGGGTCTTCGAAAAATAAGTATTTAACAAAAAATAGAAGTCACAGGTGTATACTGAGATTTGGGTAAAATTCTAGAGAGGGCTGAGTGTTCACTGATGATGATCACTGAATGCCTATATGAAGATTAAAGCATTCTCTCTCTCTCTCTCTCTCTCTCTCTCTCTCTCTCTCTCTCTCTCTCTCTCTTACTCACTCACTCACTCTCTTCCTCTCTCTCTTACACACACACACACACACACACACACACACACACACACACACACACACACATCATGTGAGACAACGTCAGCTGTCATGCTCTTATTTTTAAACTCTCAGACATAAGGTGTTAATTAATTACACACACTTTTTGTCCTAGCATGCGTGTTTTAACACAACTTGTGTAGCGTCAGAGTAAATATGTGTTAAAACAAATGAGAAAAACAACCTGTTTTAAAAAAATAATGTGTTAATTCAACAACCTCTCACACCATAGGCTACAGGGAGCGTGTGTGTGTGTGTGTGTGTGTGTGTGTGTGTGTGTGTGTGTGTGTAAAGCAATTAAAAAGGTGAGAAAGTTTTCAAGAATGATGATGAACTTATGAAACCAGCAGTTTTTTTTTATGTCTCTACGTGAACCTTCACACTAGTCTAATTTCATTATACTATATTGGCAAAAGTATTAGGACACCATGTGCAGGGACTTCTCCAGCCATGTGGTTCTTGTGGAAATTTTCCCTTCACCTAGCCAGCTCCAAACTAGCTCCATGAGGATTTGGGGGTTACATCTGCACTTCACTACCACCTTTGCAGCTGAATGAGAAGAAATCTCCACTGACACACTCCAAAATATGGTACATAGAACATCTTCCCAGAAGAGTGGAGATTATTATAACAGGTTTTTATAACAGTATTATAACCTTTAACAATGTTATGGTCAGGTGTCCAAGAACAATTGTCCATATAGTATATGTTACATTCATGTTGCAACATCTGAAATGATCAAACTATTTTATTTCTGTAAAATAAATCTTTTGTGAGTTTTTGGAACCAGATTTCCTTACCACTTTTTTTTCTTAAAAAAGTAAATATATTTGTCTTCAGATTGAGTCAGTTTTTCAGTCACTGTTAGATCTTCTCTCAGGAACAGCAGCTATGTTGCTGGTAATTATTCTGTAAATGCCACATCAGTTATCCTGCAGTCGCATCACTAGACTCATGAGCACGAGCCCCTACGAGTCTGCTTTATATTTCGAGACCATAACTAGACCTGCTCTCCTAAGATTGACTTCATTGAAGATTTATTGGAGGTCTGGAGTGATTAAGAAACTGCTGGGCAGGAACATTTCAGACAGAGTGTCTCTCTGCTTCATGTACAGTACACTAACTGAGAGAAACACAGAATTCATGCTGACACACAAACCTCACAAAAGACACCCGCTAAGTGATTCGCTGAGAACGAATTAGCATTTGAAAGCACTAGGATGTAGAGGGTGAAGTGAGGTGTAAAGGGTCAGAGATGCACAGCAGAAATCAGTCTTGTGTGCTTTGCATGTGTCTCTGTGTCTCTGCATGAAAACGTGTATATCCTGTTGTCTCAGCGTGTAGGTTGTACATGGGAACCCGGGAGCAGATTAAACCTTTAGATGCTCGTGTGTGTTCTTGTTATGCTTGCCCATAGGGTCTCATGGATCAGCGACATTCCAGGATGAAGCCCAGGACTTGAGCAGCCAGATCCAGATTCTCACAGTGGGACATTCTGCAGGACACGACAGTGACACTGAGCTCCAGAGCAAAGGCGTTTCTCATGCACACAGCAAACAGGACCTGCGGGTCACGATGCTGAAGAAAGGTATGAGACTGAACAGATGATGATGCTCACAGAATCACAGAAACCTCTACAAGCTCAATATTAATGTATGACAAACATTGTGGATCAATTCGATAATAAAAGGCCAAAACACACCAATGAATGTAATGAAGATCACATGCAAACATAGTGACACCAGCAAACGATGCGCATTGGTATGGAGTGAAGCCAGTATATAAATTCTCCTTTATTTATTTATTTGTAGTTAGACAAACAGTGTGCTAGAGGTGGTTTCTTCTCAAACAGCAGCCAAGCAGAAGCAGGTCATTGTTTCTTTTAATGTCAGATCAAACAAATTCAAGTTTGCAGGTTTTATCTCTTTGTGAAGTTGATCCCGTTTGGATTTTTTCTCCAGGAATCTCCAGCAGCATGAATTTTGATGAGGAAGAAGATGATGATGAGGAGGACGAAGTGAGCTCCAGTTCTTCTCAACTCAACAGCAACACCAGACCCGGCTCGGCCACCAGCAAGAAATCCAGCAAGGTACATCAGAACATAAATCCACTCTCACCTCCCAAATTTTATCATGTGATGACCAGTAACGTGATTTTATGAGATAAATCTGCAATTTTTTTCTCCTCTGTTTTCTCCTTCTCTTCTTTTGAGCCATGAGTGAAAGGAAGTTGAGCTTTTACATTTTATAGGATTATAGTCCACTGTGTGTGTGTGTGTGTGTGTGTGTGTGTTAGATGACACCCAGATCCTCTCCAGTCCACTACACACGTCACTGCTACTTCTTTTAGTCACGACTGTTCATATTTCTGTCTTTAGGGAGGCAGCACTTCCTCTCATGCTGAAAATCTGCCCTGGATTCAACTTTGTGACTAAAAATGTCACACTGATCACAGCTGTGTTTTCTTCTCGCCTCGTGCGCTGGCATTGGACTGAATGGAGCTGTTTATACCATGTAGATAAAAATAACTGTATAAATATATAAACGTGTTTACATTCTACTCTGTCAGGAAGCGGCTTCAGCATCAACGCCGGTCACCAACGAGCCGTCCATCGATGTGGGCGATCTCGAGGAGTTCACCTTGAGGCCGGCACCACAGGGAGTGACCATCAAATGCAGGATCACGCGGGATAAAAAAGGAATGGACCGGGGCATGTACCCCACCTACTACCTCCATCTCGAAAGAGAAGACGGCAAAAAGGTCAGAAGACTCATCCATTTGTCTTTATTCTGGATTTGTTTTGAAGGCCTACAGTGCTGTGGTGTTGTGCTCAAGTAATTACATGTCTGGACAGAAATAGAAACACTTCGTTTCTCGTTTTAGATCAAGATTCAGAGGCGCTGATTAGCAACCATGAGAACAAATTTCAACTGATAAACAATTTTGATTAAAACATGAATACATTAGCCATTTTTATTCATCAGAATGGGAGCAGATGAAATCATTCCTAAAATTGTACTGTATGCAACACATTTTTTTTTGTCTCCAGCTCACATCCTGTCTTCTCTGAGACGCCCCAATATCATTAATATTCATGAAGCAGATTCATAACGTTCATTAATTATAATTAGTCCACTGATATATAGAGTTTTGCATTTAAATAATAAATGACGTGGTTTATTTACTTCTTTTACGCTGTGGAGTGGGTTGTGAAAATAGTCAGTTAGATACGTTTCGAGATGAAACAATGTCTATAATGAAATCTTTCACATTCTTAGATATAATGTTGAAACTTCTGTTTAAAATTTAGTTTTTTTTATATATTTGATGTTGTTCAGTGGTTCATTACACCCACTCTTGTTGTAGATGTTTCTTTTAGCTGGAAGAAAAAGAAAGAAGAGCAAAACTTCCAACTACCTGATCTCCATTGACCCCACTGACCTGTCGAGAGGTGGCGAGAGCTTCATCGGGAAACTCAGGCAGGTTTAGCAAATGTTTTTTTTTAAATCCATGTTTCTCCGATTAGAGAGATCCTCAGGATGAGAGAGCAGGATTGTCTTGTACAGGTTTCTGAGAGTCGAATCATTACCCAGGCATTACAGTTTTTCTCAGTTGTTTTGGTACAGTACATTTCTGATAATGATTTGTACAAACAGCACAAAACTTTGGATTTCTTGCAAAAGCCTGTACTTTAATATCCTTAGTTCATCCCTCAAAAGCGAATATTTGTATTAATGAACATCTCTTTCCCATCAATATGAATAGTCCCTGTTTAGTCATGTTGTCAGTATGACGGTGAACAGTTTCAGGATTTCTTGATATAAACTATGGTTTGAATCATAGTGACTATTAATGCAAAAAATTTGACTTCCTTCTGTA
This sequence comes from Silurus asotus, assembly GCA_024362625.1. Taxonomy (NCBI): domain Eukaryota; kingdom Metazoa; phylum Chordata; class Actinopteri; order Siluriformes; family Siluridae; genus Silurus; species Silurus asotus. The sequence continues at coordinate 430,034 of MU558159.1, read as the reverse complement.
CGGTATATATGAATTTCAGCAGCAGAAATCTATTTATTTGATTGCATGTTTGATTTATAATGATTGCGAGAGACCGTACAGGATTCACACGTTTGCTGTACTGTTCAAATGTTTGTTTGTTTCTTAGTTGTTCATCCATTTTCAGAATTTATAATTCTTTGGTTTTCTCTGTCTGTATACACTCTCTAATAGAAGGTAAACAAGATTCAAATTTGAATTGTTATATAGATCTAGTTGATTATTGGTTGATCTGATGCCATACACTTTCCTTCATTGGTGACATTCAAGCTTCATCTGCACAATTCATCAATTCAACACATTTACAAAAAAAGTTAGAAATGTATATAATTGTATAATATATTTTGATCATAAGCAACTGATAATGTAGGAAACAGCAGACACTTGTACCAAATGTACCAAAGCATTCGCAATTTGCGTTTTTGATCTAAGAAACGCTCCAAAGCAACTGTAAGACCAATGAGAGCTTAGAGATCAGAGAGAGACTTAGAGATCCTAGATCATCAGAGAAGATAAAGATATTTTGCTTTACATCAAGGTTACCTAAATAGGTTCTGTGTTATCAATGAGCACAAAGAAACAGAAAAATTGTAAAACACAATGCAGATCAGGAACACACTACTTTCATTCAACTTCACCCATTAGGGGGCGCCACAGCGGACCATCCGCATGTTTTGATTTGGCACATGTTTTTACGCTGGATGCCCTTCCTAACGCAACCCTCCCCATTGATCCAGGCTTGGGACCGGCACTAAGGCTTGTGCAACACTAATGGCTGGGGTTGGTTTCAGAACCACACTAAAACCCATTAAATAATAGAAACGAGAAACAGCATAAAAGATTAGAACTTCTGATTAAATTTTTATAGAGTTTAGACATCCAGCCAAGCCAGCCAGAATACTAACAGAAAGCTAGAACAGACAGGCAGGCAGATATGCAAACAGATAGAGAGACTTAAAGACAAACAGACCACTATACAATAAACCAGAAAGATGGACAGTTAAACAGACAAGACAGACAGATAGACAAATAGTCAAATAGATAAATAGACAGACAGACAGAATGAGAGCGCTTGTCTTGTACAGATTTCTGAGACTTTGATTATAAATCAGCATGCAGACCGAGCACACATGAAAAGCACAGAGTGTGAGGTCACGCTAATCAACGTAGCTCGTTAACGTAGCGTGACAGCTAATCAGATTGATCTGGGTTTTTTCCCTTTTTTTTGTTAATCATCTCTGATAGCAATACGAACAGAACTCTAGCATAGCCTACGATCTGCTGACTCACCACTCGTCCTGTATGAACTTTCACTCCTAACTTTTTATTTGTATATTTTTAGCACAAATGCTAATGTCGACGTTGCCATGGAGATGCCACTGTCAATCATGTGACATGACTGTACAATTAGGTTGAAATATGAATATACTGTATGTACCTGTATTCAACAAATAAGACTCATTAATGTTTAAATATCTTTATATACATTTATAAACATTTATAATGACTTACATGTCTCCTTATCATCACTCTAGATTTGCCTAAAGGTTCTGAGATTCATAGCATTAATCAAATATTTTCATACATTGAGTAAAAGAACAATACTACAAACCTGAAATGTGGTACTTCAGCTTCATTCTTCATTCATGTCATGTGAATGCCATAGATCTCATTTCCCACCACTGCATCGCACACACACCTGCACATACACACACACAGATGCTTAACTATTAAAGTGTTCTCTCTTCTCTCATCACTCGGCGTTCTCTCTCAGAGTGATCCCAGTGATGGAGGCTGTGGATTAAGATGGACAGTCGACCTTCATCCTGTCGCTCCGCATCCACACACACCTCTATTAGGGCCCTGTCTGACCTTTACTGTTTTCTTTTAATTCCACTTTCTTAAAGGATTTTGAGCGACTGATCGAATCACTCTGAATCATTCTGTTAAATAAGAAAACCAACGAACAGATGAAACAATCTGTTATGTTTCTCTAATAGAAATATCACTGATGCCAACAAATAGGTTTTTACTCTTAAACCTATACATTGAATGCCTTGTTTTCTGTCAAATTCACTTAAAAGTACAGAGTGTGGTGTCTAATATAAGGTCTAATAGGGTCCCTCATACCAGATACCACAGCTTTCGCTCGGATCTCGGCCTGCTTGAAAGACATATCGTCATGGATGAGTGCTCACCAACTAAAACTCCAGCAAAACAGAACTGCTGGTCATCCCAGGTGATGTATCTCCAGGTCAATAACTTCAAATAACACTTCATGACTCTCTGCTCTCCCCTTCAGCCACTGCTCGTAATCTTGGGGTAACTATGGACAATGAACTGTGCTTTTTCCCACATGTCGCTGATGTGGCTCGGTCCTGTCGATTTATTTTCTACAACATCCGAAGGATTCAACCATTTCTGTCCACACAGGCTGCCCGGTGCTTGTTCAGTCTCTTGTCATTTCAAGACTGGACTACAACTCTCTGCTGGCAGCTTTTCCCCTGAATGCTATTCGTCCACAAAAATGATCCAAAACACAGCTGCACTACTTGTGTTCAACCTGCCTAAGTTCTCCCACTCCACCCCACTGCTGCGCTCCCTTCACTGGCTTCCAGTAACTGTATGTACCAGAATCAAAACACTGATGCTTGCCTACAAGGCCAAAAATGGACCAGCACCATCTTACCTCAGTGACCTCATCACATCTCGCACTGCACCACGCTGTCTGAGGTTAAAATGAGAGGTAAGTATACTTCAAGGCTCTTCTCTGTTCTAGCACCAAGGTGGAATAAACTTTCCCTAGATGTCCGTACAGCGGAGTCCCTGACTATCTTCAAGCGACGATTAAAAAACCTACCTCTTCCTGAAACACTTTCCAAGTTTGCTTTGTAGAATTCAAGAGTTATATTTATATTAAGTTTGTAATCTTGCGTACCAGTGTGGATTTATTCATGGCTAGAGACTCAAAGCACTTTTGTACGCCGCTCTGGATAAGGGCGTCTGCTCAATGCCGCAAATGTAAATGTAAATGTAATATTAACTCTGCTACTTAAAGGTGAATCTGATTCTATAAAAAAATTTTGATTCAAAATCACAGAAAATAATATCATAGTACCAGGAAAACATTTATCAAACCACCTCCAGTGTCAGTTATATAAGACTTTTTTATATAGAAGACAATAATTCCTGTGTACAGAAATCTTTGGCATTTTAGTGACGGTCGGGGTAAAGGCGCATTATATATATATATATATATATACACAATATGGTCAAAGATTTTGTGACTTTTCCAGCTATATGTGGTTACCACAAAGTTGGAGGTACACAATTATAAGATGTTTTTGGATGCAGAAACATGAACGTAGAAATCCAAAGCCAGCTCAATGAACATTTGGTGTACATGGGTTGGAGTGAAAGATCTTGAGTGGCCTTCTATAGAGCTCTGATCTTAATCCTACTGAATATGAATTAAAAAGCGAACTGCACCCCAGGCTTTCTCACCTTACATCAGTACCTGACTTTACTAATGCCCTTGTGGTTGAATAAGCACAAATCTCCCCAAACAAACTCCAAGATCTAGTGACACATCTTCCCAGAAGAGTGGAGGTTCTTATAACAGTAAGTGGGGACTAAATGTGTAATGGGATGTTCAAATAGCACATACGAATCTTATGGTCTGGTGTTCACAAACTTTTGATACTCATAGATAGATAGAGAGATAAAGAGATAGAGAGATAGAGAGATAGACACAAACATTTTATAAGAATTTGATTAAGACAATGGAAAGTTAAAGTGATTTTCATTTGATTCGTGCTGTATGTTTTATAAAATTAAGGCAGAATATAATTGTATTACAGTTCAGCAGCTGCTCTGAAAGTCAGAGTGTTCACTGTCAGGGTTATTATGGGATGGATTTGGAATAGAGTTCTGTATGAGTGTAATATGGTGTTTCAGTGATTTCTCTTTCAGACATTGCCACTTTTTATGACTGAACACTTACTATTTCAGGAGACATGTCACACAGTATCGTACGCGGGAATTAAACATTCATTATCACACTGATCCGTATTAATTATTCACAACTCTGGGAGAAGCGCGTTATTTTTAAGGGGATTTTAATTAGAACATTCATTTTCTGCTCCATTAGGGTTTGAAGGAGAAATGAGGTTAAAATCATAGAGAAGTGAAGAGACAGTGTTCTGTTCTCCATCTGATCCTCAGGTCGAACCTCATGGGTACGAAGTTTACTGTGTACGACAGCGGGACGAACCCTGTGAAGAGCACGTCCACTTTGGAGGCCAGCAACCTGCGTCAGGAGCTAGCAGCTATCTGCTACGTGAGTTCCTTTTCAATTACACTGATTATTAGTTTTACACAATATTTTAAATATTGTGTTCAAGAATCAGCATCATTGTTAATCATATTAAATCTCCAGATAACATTTGTTGCATTTTATTGTATTTATATTAAGGCTTAATTTTCTGATGGGCGCTAATAAGTTTATCCTGTAAAGACTAGCACACGCACACACACACACACACACACACACACACACACACACACACACACACACACACACACACACACACACAGAGAGAGAGAGAGAGAGAGGGAGAGCGCAGACAGCATGACAGTGTGGCTGTATGATGGAGCAGTGAGACCCCTGGAGGTGACTCCTGATATGACAGTAAAATGAGATGGAGACCAGAATTAATTTTGCACTACTTTCTCAGGAGACGAACGTTTTGGGGTTTAAAGGTCCTCGGAAAATGAGCGTCATTATCCCGGGGATGAACATGGATCATGAAAGAGTCTGCATAAGACCTCGGAATGTAAGTTATTCTTTTTTTAAATATTTGTATATGTGTTTTTATTAATTATTTTTTATTAATATTTATTCATTATTGTTAGTCATTAGTGTTAGTGCCTTCACCTCGGGGAAATCCTCTTCCATACTTGTCTCACATTGGTCACATCTTATTCATGTCTCTCTCATGTCTATCTCATCTCTGCTGAACCTCTGTCCTACACCTGTCTATCCTCTAACTTCCCTCTGTCTCACCTCTGTCTCATGCCTGTCTTGCATCTATATTGCATCTGCCTTACACAAGTCACATGTAAGTGTAACAATTGTCTCATTTCTCATGTCTGTCTTGCATCTGTCATGCACCTGTCAAATTTGTCTTAAGTCATTCTCATTTCTGTCTTACCTCTGTCTCATGCCTGTCTTGCATTTGCCTCATTTCTTCCTCACACCTGTCTCATGTCTGTGTAACAATTGTCTCTTTTGTCTGTCTCATGCCTGTCTTGCATCTGTCATGCAACTGTCACATCTGACTTACAGTATGTGTCTCACTTTGGTTCCACCTCTGTCTAAATTCTGTCTCATGCCTGTCCTGCATCCATCTTGCATCTGCCTGCGTCTGGCTCACATTTGTCTCATGCTTGCCTTACGCACGTCTCCAGTCTGCCTCATGTCTGTGTCACAACTGTTTTATGTCTGTGCCACATTTGTCTATCTGTCACAAATTAGTTTGTCTGACTCACACCCATGTTGTGTTTGAGTCACATATGTCTCATGTCTGTATTTTGTCTGTTTCCCTCAGGAGCATGAAACCTTGTTGGCTCGCTGGCAGAATAAGAGCACGGAGAGCGTGATCGAGCTCCACAATAAGACACCGGTGTGGAACGATGACACTCAGTCGTATGTTCTGAACTTCCACGGCAGAGTCACTCAGGCCTCTGTGAAGAATTTCCAGATCATTCATGATAACGACCGTGAGTTTAAAAAAAACTCTCATCTAACATATATTACCTTCAATCACACTATTAAAAGTAAATAATCACAATGTATTCTTGTGATTTCTTCAAACACTAACTCATCTCTACTGTGTGTGTGTGTGTGTGTGTGTGTGTGTGTGTGTTTAGCGGACTATATCGTGATGCAGTTTGGCCGAGTGGCTGAGGACATCTTCACTATGGACTATAACTACCCCATGTGTGCGCTTCAGGCATTCGCTATCGCTTTGTCAAGCTTTGACAGCAAACTAGCCTGTGAGTAACACAGGAGGACATGCTAGCAGGGGTGAACCAGAGGGACGTGTAAGAGGACGTTTTAGGGGACATCCTGATTTCCTAAGAAGGACTTCAGTGACCTGCACAAGTCCTAAATTTAATGGATCCTCTGTATATGGGAGCGCACAGAAGTTCGAACTGTACACACAGCAGACCAACGAACGCTTCTTTCTGCTTTTCCGGGACAACGGCGAAGGAAAAAGCACAAAGTCTGACACACACCGTCTGAATTTTATCCATGTTGAAATTTCAATTCGAATGAATTATTGTGTAACTTTGCTGCTGCAGCACATGCGTTTGTATTAGCGGTGAAATCTCATCGTCAGTCTCATCGCTGGATTAACTGCAGTTGTCTGAGTAACGCTAACGCTGAACATGCTAACATCACCGCTGATCGCCTCCTAACCATCCTAATACCACTTTATACTCTCATTTTCATCGGCTAATGTTGGACTTCAAATTTTGTACAGTTATATTAAAAGTGTGTGTGTGTGTGTGTGTGCGTGCGCGTGTGTGTTAATGACTAACTTCAATCACGTAACAAGTCTTTGTGATGCTTTCTGAAGCTTCATGCCGTCTGAAGTGTTTTGTTTTTCTATTTTATTTATGTATTTATAGATCGTTCTGCTGTGATTTTATTTAACACCACATTAGCACTCTAAGACTCAGTACTGACAACTTACAAATGAAAACTCAACACTAAGAACTCAATACTCAATACTTGAAACTGAAAACTTAACACTCCACACTGACAACTCAACACGCAAATCTCAACACTGACAATTCAACACTCTCAACATGATCATCTCAACACTCAACATTGGCATGTCAACACTCAATATCCAACACTCAACACAAACAAACTCAACACTCAGTACTTAACACTGACAACTGACCAATGACAAAAAATACAGAAAGCTCAATACCTCAACAGTGAAAACAAAATTACCCACTAATCATTGGACATGCAATATTTAATCATAAACACTGTAAATTCAACACTCACAAAATTTAAAACATAACAATCAGTCTTTCCCACTGAAAATGTAACATCCACTGCTCAACATTCAACAGGGAAAACACTCATGACTCAACACTGACAATTCAACACCAAGTACTGAACACTAAAACTCAACACCCGATACTCATCACTGAAATCTCAACACCCAGTACACAACCCCCGAAACAACACTAAATCCTCACAGCAAAAAATTCAACACTCAGCAGTAAAAAAACACTCTGTACCCAACACTAAATACTCAACACAATACGCACAAGCGCACACACACACACACTACAGTAACACTCAGGATAGTTCACTGTTGTGTTAATTGTTAAGTCCTGGGTCTGTAAATTCAACAATGTACAACAAATTCACAGACCCAGGACTTAACAATTAATTAACAGAACAGTGAACTTTATCTTGAGTGTTACTGTAGTGTGTGTGTGTGTGTGTGTGTGTGTGTGTGTGTGTGTGTGTGTGTGTGTGTGTTCTCAATTCTTGTCAGTGTGTTTTTCAGTGAAAGGATAAATTACAACAAACGGAAAATAAATTTACTGGAAAAAAATCTTTTTTTTGATTTTATTTCTGGTTTTATTGTAAACTGTTTCACAAATCAGAGCAGGTATAAACTCTAAATAAACCTTGTGAATAAACAAACATCTGAACAAATAAACATTTTATTTATTTTTTTGCTATTCTCAGGGTAGCACCATCGGGCTCAGAACTACATTACCCATCAGCCCCAGCAAGTCACATCTCTCACTAAACACTCTCACTTCTGTCTTATGTCTTGATTTGATCATTTATAGTCTGTATCACATTGTCTTGCATATGTTTTGCACCTGCCAAATCTGTCTCACATCTGTCTTGTTTTTGTGTCATATCTCTCATACCTTCCGTTTAAATCTGTCTTATGTTCATCTTGCATCCATTTTGTGTCTGTCTCACATCTGTCTCATGCTTGTCTCACATCCACTTTGTGACACAGTGGTGTTATAATGAAATGAGACACAGGTGAGAGTTTTTAATGAACATATTTGCTATTGTCATGGTAAATCCAAAAGTCTAAAAACGACATTACCCACTAGATTCAGTGCTTCTCAGTAATCACTCTCACTTTATTTCATAATAACACCACTGTGTCTTTCATTATCAAGCTTTTGTCATCTCTCATCTGCTAAATTATCACTTATAGTCCATATTTTCTTACCCAGTGTAAAATAATTCTAACATAATTACAGTGAAATGAAAACAGACAAACAAACAAAAACAATACGGTTCGAAAGGCATGTTTACTGTATAAATTACACTAATCTGTAGGTACTACAGTAACACACACTGAGAAAATACCCATGGTTCTCTGATGGTCAGATTTCCATAAATACTGATAAATTCTATGTGGGTTGTTAGAAGATCAGGTCAGTTTTCCTTTTTCTGGTTCTTGTAGCCCATCATGGGTCCTGTGGCTTCTGCTGCTCCTGATTGCTCAGAGTTCACCCCAGGTTCAGGTTTATATTTTAAAAGGAAGTCAATCAGATCAACTTCCTCTACTTCTGGATCCCAGATGAGCTGATTGCTGAAATCCAGACGCTCGGCTTCCATTAGTGGGTCATCCTCCTCCATTTCCTCCCTCTCCATCTCTTCCTCTATCTCCATCTCCATCTCCTTCTCCAGCTTCATCTCATTCTCCTTCTCACTCTCCCATTGTACAACCTTATCTTTTTCCTTCTGCAGCTCCTCCTCCCTCTCCGTGTTCTTCAGATCATCTTCATTCAGCTTATTATCATCATCATCATAGTCATCATCATCATAGTCCTCGTCATCCACATCTCCATAGCTGCATCTGACAGAACCTGCTTTGGAACAGTAAAAAAACTGCCTCTGAATACTAAAAGAAATCTGTCTCCTCCTACTGGTTTGTTGTCCTGGTGAATTTGGTGTCTCCTGTTCATCTGTAGAGTCATAAGCCAGACAAGGTTGATCTTCACTAACTTCCTCCTTTTCTTCTTCATCCTGTTGATGATCTTCATCATCACCATCCTTATTATCTTCTGTTTCTTCTCCTTTTTCGAGTACACCATCACCTTTAATCTTTTTAGGATCATTTTGATTTTCACCAAACTCATCTTTCACTTTTTCAGTCTCTTCGTTCCTTTTGTCCTCCTCTTCTTCGCTTTCTATTCTTTCAGCCAGTTCCTCAGGTGTAGAAACATCTCCATATGGCTCCTCCAAGATGACACTTGGATAGCGTCTGCGAAGCTGCACCTCATACTGAGGAAAGGTTTCTTTAGGATAACCTAAGAATGACAAAAAATATCATATTGTCATAAAGATGCCTTTTAAATTATTTGAGTAGCATGAGAAAGATAGATGAAGAGAGAGAGAGGGTGTGTTACAGATACTGTGATAGTGAGATCGATGAAATAAGAGTGTATGTTACAGGCCAGTGAGAGAGATAGATGAAGTGGGAGTGTATGTTACAGGGCCAGTGTGAGATATAGATGAAGTGACAGTGTGTTATAGCTCCAATGAGAGAAATAGATTAAGTGAGAGCTTGTGTTACAGGGCCAGTGAAAGAGATAGATGAAGTGACAGTGTGTTACAGGGCCAGTGAAAGAGATAGATAAAGTGACAGTGTGTTACAGGGCCAGTGAAAGAGATAGATGAAGTGACAGTGTGTTACAGGGCCAGTGAAAGAGATAGATGAAGTGACAGTGTGTTACAGGGCCAGTTAGAGAGATAGATAAAGTGACAGTGTGTTATGGGGCCAGTTAGAGAGATAGATGAAGTGACAGTGTGTTACAGGGCCAGTGAGAGAGATAGATAAAGTGACAGTGTGTTATAAGGCCAGTTAGAGAGATAGATGAAGTGAGAGCGTGTTTTACAGATACAAATGCAGAAATAGAGAGAGATAGGTGAAGTGAGTGTGTGTTACAGGTGCAGTGGCAGAGGGATAGATGAAGTAAGGTACAGTGATAGAAATAAAGATAAAGTGAGAGTGTTACAGATGCAGAAATAGAAAGATAGATAAAATGAGATTGTGTGTTATGGAGACAGTGAGAGAGATAGAAGAGGGCTGGAGGACAGCTGGAGTTTGTATCATGGACTTTCCCTCAATCAATGTCTATAAGTGAGTTTGAAATATTTTATTGTAATTCTGCAATTCTGTCAATTCAGTCTAAACCTAAATTCTGCTCAGTTTGGTGGAAGTAGTCTAAAATGTTCAATGTGTTCAATGGAAGTCAATTGGATTTTTGCCACTTTGAGCTTGAAAGTTTAATATTGATATCACCCTTTTGAGTCTGGTTCCTCTCAAGGTTTTTTCTTCTTTATCTAGGGAGTTTTTCCTTGCCACACTCACCCCAGTCTGCTCATCAGGAATAAATACACATTAATTAAAGCTGCTTTGAGACAATGTCCATTGTGAAAAGCACTATAGAAATAAACTTGAACTTGAACTTGAACTTAATATGAAAGTTACTCCTCTGGAAAGATGGTCCACTAGATTTTGGAGTTTACTTGTATGGATTTGTGTGCTTTCAGTAATAAGGGCTTTAGTAATGTCAGGTAATTATGTAGTTTGAGGAGTATACAGTTGTGTGCCTTTTAACTTTGTGATAACAAATTGAGAAAGAACCACTTATGGCTGGAAAAGTCAGGTGTCTCAATACTTTTGGCCATATATTGTACATCAGTGTGTGAGGTTTACCCTCCCAGTCTACAGAATATGGGGTTTCCTCAGCTTCCTCCTCAGGCGTAACATCTTCCAGCATTCGTCTTTCCAACAACACGTTTGAAATCTTCCTTAGGTGCTGGAGTTTTCTCTTCTTATGTCCAATTCTGTACTTACAATGCCTGTGACTAGAAAACTCACAGATCAAATCACCTTCATCAGATATTCAACACACACACACACACACACACACACACACACACACACACATGAAAAGTTCTCTCTGAGATCTCAAAACACACAGGTGAGAGAAGTTCTGTACCTTGCAGAAGTCAGAACAGATCTTGACCTTCTTCTCTCTGCTTGTCCTTCCATCAGTTTTAATGTGCCCTGTAGCTGTGCCATCTCATCCTCAGCTGCAATCAATAGTTACACAAGCAACGCTACAGACATCCTGAGGTTCTGCAGACATGATGTACTCTGAGCACACTGTGTCTGACTCCAGCACCTGAAAATGACTTATGCTGTTTTCTTGCTCTACACCAAAATCTACAGATGACTGCAATGCTAAATATGAAGTCTTCAGCTTATTTTACACCTGCAGCTCATTGTTATCAGAAACTGCTGAGCTGCTTGTGATTTTATAATCCGGGTTTAACAACAGAATAAAGCTCCCTGGAGGCTGCAAGATGATCTTTATCAACATCATGTGCAATAACAACACCATCAGGAGGTTAATGAAGAAGTGAAAATAAAAACAGTACCGCAGGGATGCTGGAGCAGCTGGAATGATGGAGATGGATTTTTTTTTTTAAATGTTGTCTGTGGTTTCATTTAAAAAGTTATTGAGGGTTATAAGAATTACACCATGATGCTCATTTTATTATAAAATTGTTTACATTTTGCCTTTTGGGTATCTAAATTCATTTTTTAAACATAATAAATCAATTGTTTTTAATAATATTTAATAATGTGCATAATAATAATAAGGTTTAATAATTGTTTTTGTAAAACTTTTGCTATTGTAATTAATTATCATTTATTTTATTTATTAGAAAGTACTATTTACAGTTTAAAAGGTGTGTATCCTGTCAGTGTGGGTTCGGACAGCAAACACGGTCCTGGACTTCAATACCCATTAACCCCCTCAGAAAACTACAGATCACATGACCCTGTCACATGTCCTATCAATGACACCTAGTTTGTGTTTGCTCTGATTTTTGTACCCATTAAAGTTCTGAGTGTTTCCTTTGTGTATTTGGTGCTATCTAACATCGACTTGTTCTGATGTTTTTCTTTTTGTAAATAATTTTTTTTGTTGTTGTTTTATGCACTTCCTGCTATTGTGTCATAATTAGTGTTAGTTTGAAGTTAAGAATTTTCTAAATTTCTCAATAATTCTGTATTTTTTACATACCGTAATTTTCGGACACTAAAGCGCACCCATATATAAGCCGCACCCACTGAATTTGACAAAGATTTTGATTTTGAACATAAATAAGCCGCACCTATAACCTGTCTATAAGCCGCAGTGTCTAAACTGAAACTAATGAACTTTACACAGGCTTTAACGAAGGACAGTGTCTGTTACACGGTGTAACAGGTGAAATATGTTGTGGCTCCTTTAACAGCAGAGCGACAGTTTGGGAATAGCTTTTTCCCGGTATTACTGCATGTGTGCAAGGCCGAGGAATATGTCCATATTATTTTCTGATGCTTATTTCTAAGTTTCTTTGGAAACCTGTCTGTGCTTATATGATTTCTGTTGCAAATGGAGTTAGTAAGCTCTCCCTTCACCCAGGCTTGTATCTAAACAGTAGCCTACCAAATAAGTCATTGTTCACTGTCTTCCTCCTTCCTTTCACAACTATTTTTCTCGGGAGTTTTTCTTTTGGCATCGTCGTGCGTTTAAAAATGAACACCGGTGAAAGTTTTTCTCCGGATGCCGTGCAGCTCAGAACACAGGTGATGTGCGTTTTTCCGTTTCTGTTCGGAAATTTCATTGGTCTAATGTTATGGGGTTCAGTTGTTTGGCTTTAAGTTTGTGAAACCGGGAAAAACCCAGGAAAAATCCATAAATAAGATGCTTCGTTGTTTAAACCGCGGGGTTCAAAACGTGGGAAAAAAGTAGCGACTTATAATCCAAAAATACGGTACTTACTTGCTTCCGGTGCTTCCATGCGCTCGGCCATCATGATGGTGAATCTACACTTTTGTTTCGTAGCTTGTTCTTTATGTGTAAGCTGAAAAGGAAACACAGCAAAGATCTGTTGAAAAACAAGTCAATATCTAAAATTTAACTGACTATAAAATATTTTATCATTACCAAATCAACTCTCGAAAATATCAGTGACCCATGTTACTGTAATTGTACCTTATAGAATATATAAATGATATAAAGGAAAATTCCAAAGCCGTAAATAGGAGTGACTTGAGTGAGGAGCGGAGATTTCTGAAAAGTTTTCTTCTGCCAAAAGTTCTCAGGATTTGAAGTTGTTCTAGAAAGTGATTCAGGAGTCCACACATCAACATCCACATCTTTATTCTCTCTTGGTGTTGGACCATACCCAAGTCTCACAGCAGGAAGACTTCCACGACCAACTGCTGATTTGAAAAAAAAAGTCTGAAATTGCTGCATTTCACTCTGCATTAGAATTGAATTTAATTCTGATCCTCAGGACTCTTAAACTAAAAGTGTCTCCAGGAAATATCTGATTTATTAATTCAAATTTTTAGTCTACAATACTGCAAAATTCTGGAACACTTGGACCAAATATTTTAGACATTTTCCAAAATTCCCTCAGATTTGTGTCTGTATCTTCACTCTATATAAATATACACACTATATGGACAATCAAGCCAAATGTGATTCTTCCCCAAACTGCTACCACAAAATAAAAGAGGTACACAACTATATAGAATGTAGGATAATAGGATGTATAGAATGCCTTCGTATGTGGTAGAATTGAAATTTCCCTTTAATTGAACTAGGAGGCTTGAACCTGTTCCAGCATGACAATGCTTCTGCCCACCCCCCAGGCCTCCTCACTCTACATTACTACCTGACTTTACAGCCTTGTAGATAAATTAGCAGCTGAAGTGAAGGCTTTTATACAAGCAAATGAGGTCTAAATGTGGAATCGGCTGTTCAAAATGCACATATAAATCCTATAGTGACAAACTTATATATTTACACCATTCACCTTAACTTTTGATTTCTGTAAAGCTGCTTTGAGAAGCTGTTGTGAAAAGTGCTATGGAAATAAACTTGACTTGACTTAATTGCCGGATGTGTGCATTATTATCATAATTTTGGTTCTCTAGAATTGATTTAATTTAATTTAATTTAATTTAATTTAATTTAATTTAATTTAATTTAATTTAATTTAATTTAATTTAATTTAATTGATTCTCTCAGGATCACATGACTTTTGACACTCACATTCAGATACACTGAAGCCTGCATCTAGTTTAGACAACATTATACACTGGTAGAGAAAACATGAACACCAGAGGAAAAAGGAGCTACAAAGCAGAAGGTGGGGATCAGATGAAGCATCCAACAGAAATATTATTAAAAAAATGAAAAGCTTTTTACATCCTGATTCTTTCAATCGACACTTATAGAAAGACAAATCAGTAAAATGATCTGCAGCGCTAAATGAGATGTCAACAATGTGCCTCTCCATCCTGAATGATTAGAACTGCTCACTCCTGTGGCTGTTTAAAGCTCATAATCTAACACACTTAAAAATCAGAAAATAAAGATTAATTCCAGACTGTGACTCCAACAGTGAGGATTAAAGTGTGAATAAAACCTTAGTATTTTTTCTCAGAAAGTGGACACTGAAATGGAATGAAGATTATAAGGAATGAAAGATTTAGGGGAAAAACAGATGGGAAAGGGTAATTTCTTTGTGAACATACCTTCTAATTGAGGAACCACCTTCTCCTTTCTTGCAGATAAAAACAGTTTGGGCAAAAACAGAGCCATGGAGAGGATGAGACAAGAGAACAAAGTGATCTTCTGTGTCCGTGAAACCAACATTTTGGATAAACAAGAGAATTTGGAGATTAAACCAGATTTACAGCGACGTCATCACTTAATAGCATCTCCACTCCCGCATTAATCCATCATCCATCATTCCCAAGCATAATGAGGTAAAAAAATAAAATAAAAATAATAATAATAATAATAATAATAATAATAAAGAGGATGAGACAAGAGAACAAAGTGATCTTCTGTGTCCGTGAAACCAACATTTTGGATAAACAAGAGAATTTGGAGATTAAACCAGATTTACAGCGACGTCATCACTTAATAGCATCTCCACTCCCGCATTAATCCATCATCCATCATTCCCAAGCATAATGAGGTAAAAAAATAAAATAAAAATAATAATAATAATAATAATAATAATAATAATAATAATAATAATAATAATTACATCGCCACTACAGCACCAATACATTATTACATCGCCACTACAGCACCAATACATTATTACATCGCCACTACAGCACCAATACATTATTACATCGCCACTACAGCACCAATACATTATTACATCGCCACTACAGCACCAATACATTATTACATCGCCACTACAGCACCAATACATTATTACATCGCCACTACAGCACCAATACATTATTACATCGCCACTACAGCACCAATACATTATTACATCGCCACTACAGCACCAATACATTATTACATCGCCACTACAGCACCAATACATTATTACATCGCCACTACAGCACCAATACATTATTACATCGCCACTACAGCACCAATACATTATTACATCGCCACTACAGCACCAATACATTATTACATCGCCACTACAGCACCAATACATTATTACATCGCCACTACAGCATCACATCATCTCACATGTCACAACATCATTACATTGCCATTATATTATCACTAGAGTGTCACTACAGCATCAACAAATCATTACATCACCACTTCAGTGTCACAACAGCCTCACAATATATCACTACAGTATCACAACATCATTACATTGTCTTTTCTTTGTCACTAAACACTGTCACTATATCATTAGTACATCATTATTTTGTCACTACCTCATCACTACAACAGTCACAACAGCATCGATACATCGTCACTACAGTGTCGCTGTCATTACATTGTCACTACAGTGTAAGTTCACCATTATATTGTCACTACATCACCACTGAATTCAATCAGCAATACATCACTACAGCATCACAATAGCATCAATACATCATTACACAGTTACTACAGTGTCACTACATTCATAAATCATTACACCATTACTACATCTGCAGTACATCATAACAATCTCAGTACAGCTTCATTGCTTCATCACTAAGTCTTTACTTAATAAGTAGAAGATTATGACATCAGTATCGTGTTGCTACATCGTTATTGCAGCACTACACCATCACTAAAATCATTACTACACTCTTTCTACAACAATACTGCATAACTACACTGTATATCCATCATTACCATATCTTCACTACAGCATCACTATTTTATCATATCGAAGCTTTATTATCGCAACAGCGTCAATACAGTATTACCACATCATTTTAACAGCAATACATCTTCATTACAGTCACATCAATGTGAAGGTACATCACCGGTATATATTGTCATTACAGTGTCACTACAGTGTAACTACATAATCAAGACAATGTCACTTCCTACCAGTGAATTCACTACAATGTTGTTATACCATAATGATATTATCACCACCTCAATGAAGCGTCACTACAATGTCATTGTATCATCGCTACAGCATCACTACATCGCGTTACCATTTCTGTGTTACTTTATCATAACATTTTAACACTTTCCATGTGACGTTTTTGCTCCCTGATGGAATGGAATACGTGAGATTTTCTTTGCTGTTTTTTTTTTTTTTTACCGTTCTCCATTAGCAAGGCCTATTTTCCAAGCAAATACAACATGATACGGGTTTTTAAGTTTCCATGAGAACCCGAGAGCTTATTTTAACAACGCTGTAATTACTATTTCCCAATATAGAAATAACACTTGGACCAATTTACAGTCGAGCTGACAAGACTAATAGGAAAATTAAAACCTGAAATTATATTTTCTATCTTCAAATAAGCAGAGGAAAAAGAAACTTGAAAGTCAGAGAAACAATAAATTAAATCCTTAATATCCCTGTGTTGAAAAGTTTTTCGGAACTTTTACTAACAAAAATTCTATATATATATATATGTATATATATATATATATATATATATATACATATATATATATATAGAATTTTTGTTAGTAAAAGTTCCGAAAAACTTTTCAACACAGGGATATTAAGGATTTAATTTATTGTTTCTCTGACTTTCAAGTTTCTTTTTCCTCTGCTTATTTGAAGATAGAAAATATAATTTCAGGTTTTAATTTTCCTATTAGTCTTGTCAGCTCGACTGTAAATTGGTCCAAGTGTTATTTCTATATTGGGAAATAGTAATTACAGCGTTGTTAAAATAAGCTCTCGGGTTCTCATGGAAACTTAAAAACCCGTATCATGTTGTATTTGCTTGGAAAATAGGCCTTGCTAATGGAGAACGGTAAAAAAAAAATATAATTTCAGGTTTTAATTTTCCTATTAGTCTTGTCAGCTCGACTGTAAATTGGTCCAAGTGTTATTTCTATATTGGGAAATAGTAATTACAGCGTTGTTAAAATAAGCTCTCGGGTTCTCATGGAAACTTAAAAACCCGTATCATGTTGTATTTGCTTGGAAAATAGGCCTTGCTAATGGAGAACGGTAAAAAAAAAAAAAAAACAGCAAAGAAAATCTCACGTATTCCATTCCATCAGGGAGCAAAAACGTCACATGGAAAGTGTTAAAATGTTATGATAAAGTAACACAGAAATGGTAACGCGATGTAGTGATGCTGTAGCGATGATACAATGACATTGTAGTGACGCTTCATTGAGGTGGTGATAATATCATTATGGTATAACAACATTGTAGTGAATTCACTGGTAGGAAGTGACATTGTCTTGATTATGTAGTTACACTGTAGTGACACTGTAATGACAATATATACCGGTGATGTACCTTCACATTGATGTGACTGTAATGAAGATGTATTGCTGTTAAAATGATGTGGTAATACTGTATTGACGCTGTTGCGATAATAAAGCTTCGATATGATAAAATAGTGATGCTGTAGTGAAGATATGGTAATGATGGATATACAGTGTAGTTATGCAGTATTGTTGTAGAAAGAGTGTAGTAATGATTTTAGTGATGGTGTAGTGCTGCAATAACGATGTAGCAACACGATACTGATGTCATAATCTTCTACTTATTAAGTAAAGACTTAGTGATGAAGCAATGAAGCTGTACTGAGATTGTTATGATGTACTGCAGATGTAGTAATGGTGTAATGATTTATGAATGTAGTGACACTGTAGTAACTGTGTAATGATGTATTGATGCTATTGTGATGCTGTAGTGATGTATTGCTGATTGAATTCAGTGGTGATGTAGTGACAATATAATGGTGAACTTACACTGTAGTGACAATGTAATGACAGCGACACTGTAGTGACGATGTATCGATGCTGTTGTGACTGTTGTAGTGATGAGGTAGTGACAAAATAATGATGTACTAATGATATAGTGACAGTGTTTAGTGACAAAGAAAAGACAATGTAATGATGTTGTGATACTGTAGTGATATATTGTGAGGCTGTTGTGACACTGAAGTGGTGATGTAATGATTTGTTGATGCTGTAGTGACACTCTAGTGATAATATAATGGCAATGTAATGATGTTGTGACATGTGAGATGATGTGATGCTGTAGTGGCGATGTAATAATGTATTGGTGCTGTAGTGGCGATGTAATAATGTATTGGTGCTGTAGTGGCGATGTAATAATGTATTAGTGCTGTAGTGGCAATGCAGAAATGATGCAATAATGTACTGACGATGTAGTAATAATGAAGCGACGCTGTAATGATGTATTGATGCCTCGGTGATGTTGGAGTGTACCTGCACGGTTCAGTCTGAAGTGCTGCTGCTTCAGATTTCTGTTAATCTCTTCTCTGAACCTGTGCGTTATCGAACTCTTTAATTACTTAATTATTCTTCATTAGGCTCAATTAAAACTCGACAGATGCACCACTGCAGAAGTTCTGTCTTTTTTTTCATCAACTCACACACTTTCTTTTACTACCCCAGAAAAGGATTTTGTCTCAGACGCTCCTCAGATTGTTATACTGATGATAAAATATGACATTAGCCAGTATGATGTGAATGTCGTGCCCTCTTCTGTGTCTCACAGAGCAACGGACTGACAAACACAGCAATCTGTACACCTCGGCCGAGCAAAATTGCTTTCAGAAACAGCAATTGTTTTGCTTTCTTTATATTCATGTGAATGATTTGTTGTGCAATGTCACCTTATGCAGCGGCGCCCGGGCCGGCCTACATCGCACACTCTTTTTCTCTTATCTCTATCTCTCTCTCCTTCACTCTCCTCTGCCTCAGACTAAATCATTCAATTTATTTCCAAATTGCGAGTCGAGTGTGCGGAGCAAAGGCTCCTTTCTGTGGCTGGGTAAAATATTAAATCAATGCTGGCTCTTATACATTGAGTAGAGTTTAATTTTTAGTTGGTATTGATGGAGGATGAAGGCGGCTTTCAGTGCAGTGAAGGACATGCGTCTACAAATCCTCATCTTTTAACAGGACTGTGCAGGAACAAAGAGGTGTGTGTGTATGTGTGTGTGTGTGTATATGTGGATGTGGATGAGGGTGTAGATGCAGATGCATCCCAGGCCTTGGGAAGAAGCTCTCATGTTCTGCATTTTATAACAGAGTGAGAGAAGACTATATAAACATGCTTTGTAGTTTAGTAGGAAAGATGATCCCACAACTGTCAAGAGAGACAGAGTGACGAATCCTTGAGCAAAATGCCACTTTTGGAGTCCCAGAATTTGTAACAAGCTGTTATTTTCAAGCACCTTTTAGAGAAATAGGGCATCTTAATATAGAAAACAACATGTTTTTCTGAGACATGTTAAAATTTTAGGATGTGTTGAGGTTAGGTCATGTTGCACACATCAGACACGTATATTTAATGACACATTGTACATTAAAGTATTTTTTTAAATAGTGTGTTTGTGTGTGTGTGTGTGTGTGTGTGTGTGTGTGTGTGTGTGTGTGTGTGTGTGTGTGTGTGTGTGTGTGAATTTCTGTAGCATCTCGATGATGCACTGACACACACCTGACCTCATTTCACAGGTGAGCCATAAATGATTGACTTTTCACACCCTGCACCAGTGACTGATTGGCTTTTGTTTGGCATGTGACGATATTCTGTGTTTTAGAGCTGTGTGTGTGTGTGTGTGTGTGTGTGTGTGTGTGTGTGTGTGTGTGTGTGTGTGTGTGTGTGTGTGTGTGTGTGTGTGTGTGTGTATGTGTATGTGTTTGTGTCTCTGTTTATGCTTTGATCTCAACCAGCAGGGGGGAAATTACATTATTTAAGGTGCCGGTGCAGCAGAACACTGTGATTCAGTGTGAGATACACAGTGAAATTGCAGGTTTAGTTGCATGTGGGTGAACTCACACACACACACACACACACACACACACACACACACACACACACACACACACACACACACACACACACACCTGCTGAATACTTACAGGTAGACATGACCTGCCTTAAGTCTGTGTTATTTATTTATTTGTTAGTTTGTCATTGGATAATACTAATGGGTGGAGCCATGTACTGTATGAGCGCAGACTATGATGTCACTGAATAAACTACTCAAAATTGAACAAATGAAGACTGATATGCAAATTTCTGGAACACTCTGGAGTTAGGAGTAAAAAAAAAAAACAGGCCAAAATAAAAGTGCTTAGATACTGGACTTTTGTGTGTGTGTGTGTGTGTGTGTGGGTGTGTGTGTGTGTGTGTGTGGGTGTGTGTGTGTATGTGTGTGCTTGCGTGCCATTTCCACAACCCCGAGGCAGCAGTAAATGTAGTATGTAATGTAAATAAAAAAGTAGAAGGAGAAGACACTTAGTGATGCTCAGGCGTCGGTGGGGTTCTGAGATTAAAGCGCTCCTCAGTGTGCCTCCTGTTTGAAGTTCCAGAGCACTGATGAATTTGGGACGATGTGTTAATTCCACAAAAAGAAAAAGTTTTCAGCGTACATCAAGGGCAGGATGCAGGCTAATGCATTAGCATACATTAAAGCTTCCACATCAAACAATGCTTCTGATTCATCTCCCGTACTGAATATACTTTATTCCTACTTTGTTCTGAAGATTTGTTCCTGTACATCAATTTGATCATGTGACATCAGGCTAAGCAGACTTGACAACTGTTTGGATCAAAGAGCGTATGCTAGGTTATATTCTTATACTTCAATAGTCTTCGGCACTTTACGCTCTGCTCCATTGTCTGTTTTGTGTGTTTTAGCATCCAAGCAGTGGCAACTCATGAGTGTGAAATGAATTTTATACACAGTACAGTTATAACACGAGAGTAGAGGTGGAGGAATTTTGTTCGTTGCTTTCGAAAGCCATTTTTCCTTATCAGAATATTCAGTCTGTAGCAGGACAACAGTGAAGCATTTACACTGTGCATCATCAGCTCTTCAGCTCTCTCATGTTAAGTGAGAGAGGGAGAGCGATAGAGAGGGAGAGAGGAAGGAAGAGACTCAAAATACATTTTGTTTCTTATTTAAATTACTGTATTTTATTGCAACCTATATACTTTTTATACTTTAGTCCTTTACTTGCCCCTTGCAATTTTGTCACCTTTCTTTCTTTCTTTCTTTCTTTCTTTCTTTCTTTCTTTCTTTCTTTCTTTCTTTCTTTCTTTCTTATTTACATTTCGAAAATACAGTATAAAAATTATAATGCCAATAAAGTAAACTGAAAAAAGAGAGAGAGAGATAAAGAAGGAGTGAAAGAGAGCAGAAGAGAGAGGGGGAAACAGATAGAGGGGGGAAAAGAGAAAGAGAGAGAGACAGAAAAAGAGAGAGAGAGAGAGAAAGAGAGAGAGAGAGAGAGAGAGAGAGAGAGAGAGAGAGAGAGAGAGAGAGAGAGAGAGAGAGAGAGAGAGAGAGAGAGAGAGAGAGAGAGAGAGAGAAAGAGAGAGAGAGAGAGATGCTCCTTCTGTGAATTATTAACAAGTTAACTTTGTAGTGGAGGCACTTTATCCCCGAGGACAAACAAGCCAAATGTTTGCGAAATATAATTAAGCCGAGGCATCTTTTTAAATGTCATTGCGGCCCGTGCCATGTTTCAAATTGTTCTGCATCAACAGAATTTAACGAGATGGCGAAGGAATCCGTTCTCTGCGAGCGTGTGATAAGCTGCACGTACAGTGGAGCACTTTCATTGATTGCCAAAATAAAGCATTTTGTATGCAAATGGGCGAGTGGAGTGGCTAAGCTGATTCAGCCTCATGGACACCAAATAATGGCCTTTACAATTAATACCAGCACATGCTCTCCATCCAAAATGTTGTCTCCAGTTTAATGGGTTTGAAACGTTTACACATGCAAAACCCTCCTGTTCTAAAAAAAAAAAAAAAGGAACGAGTACAGAAGAATTATGGCGTATAGTGTTCCAATGGATTAATATGAAAGCCAACAAATAAATAAAAATCCATTCCAGTCATTTTCTGTCTGCCTGTCTCTTTCTTTCATTTGGTCTTTCCCTCTCTTTTCTTATCTATCTATCTATCTATCTATCTATCTATCTATCTATCTATCTATCTATCTATCTATCTATCTATCTATCTATCTATCTATCTATCTATCTATCTATCTATCTGTCTGTCTGTCTGTCTGTCTGTCTGTCTGTCTGTCTGTCTGTCTGTCTGTCTGTTTGTCTGTCTATCTTGCGACATCTGGCGCAATCTGCCTGTTTTTCTCTCTCTGTGTCCGTTGATCTTTCCTTCTCTGTCTATCTGTCTGTCTGCCTATGTGCTTGTCTCTCTCTCTCCCCTGCACATGTTGGATTAACTGATAATCTTTGAACATGAAGCTCTTGTTGCCCCTGAGGGTTGAAAGCAGCAGTAAAGCAGATTTTCTATTGTTTGAATGTAATTTGCTTGTTTTTGCTCTTGTAAACACACTTCTCCTTTTTTTTTTCTTTCAGCTGAGTGATATTCTTCTTCCTCATCGCCCCTGATTCTCAGTTAGCACAGGTATATCTTTCTTAGATGAACAGCAGCATAGGAGGAAAAGTTGATTACATAAGCAGTTTAAAAGACATTTGTGATTGTGTTAAAAAAAAGAAAGAAGATACTTCAGTGCAGTGCTTAAGCAGCTATAGAGATGTTTATTTGTTAGTCTAGAAAGGAGTCTCTGCACCTTCAGGACTGAAGAGTTCTTGTGTTTTACTAACTGCTGTGTGACATAAGGAACAGCAGGAACTTGTTTCAACAGCATTCTACAACATGAAATTTAACTATAAATGGATACAAATATGACAGTGTTATTAAATAAATTACAATTTCAAAATCTTGGTAAATTGCTGTTATATATATATAGAACAAAACACCTTGCACAATTTGGTTTCACTTTGAGAAGTTCATATGGATCACTATGTGCTTTTCACAAACGACAAGTAAATGAGGGTCACATGTCTACTTACAGTGTTATGCTGTGCATAAACTTTTTTGGACACTAATTGCAGAACAGCCCCACTTTACCCCTCCCCTCCCCTGCCTCCTGGCACCCCCTCCTCACCCCCTGGCATCCCACACTTCCCCATATTTTATTAGATTGCCTGTGAGCTTGCAATTTGTTGTTCTAATTTGTATTGTATATTAATCTTTTGTGCAAATGGATCCATAGAGGACATTTCTTCCTAATAAAGGTTTGGAAATTTTCTTTTATTCCTGTGAAATTTACTTTTACTTCTAGGTTAGAATTTTTAGTTTGTAAATATTGTCCACTTTAGGGCATTGATCAAATTTTTCATCATATAAATTGTTATTTTGAGATCCAAAAAAAAAAGAATCAGTTTTTTTCCTTTTACTCCTTTTATATTAAATCAAAAAGGAATTAAATGCATTGAATGTATTTTCTCTATATGACACTATATGAATGTGTTTATAAACTGTACATTTGGCTTCTGCTGTCTTATATTATAGCAGAAAAGTAAGACAGTGTTTAAACATGACCCAAATTTTACAACAAGCTTTTTCTAGATGGAGGTTTTATTTTGACTCCGCCCACTCACTTTCTGAGTAGTGAGAGTGTAAGCAGAGCGAACAGGGCAGAGGGTGTGACAGGCTGAATAATGACTTTATTTCAATTTACGTTGCTGTGTTAAAAGCCTGTCGGATTAAACGTGTGCATTGAGCAGTGTGTGTGTGTGTGTGTGTGTGTGTGTGTGTGAGTGTGTGTGTGTTCATTCTCTGAGGGACATGACGAGGCCGTGATGAGAACTGAAAGCCGATGCGAGGGTATCGTAACAGGTTTGGACGTGTGGTATAATCATGTTCATGGGTCTTAGCATTGACAATGATGTTAAAACCCTGAGACGTCAGGACGATGCTGAGCGAATCATCCACAAGAACCTTCTTCTCAGTCTGTTTTTTTTTTACAGTTTCATCCCATTTCTCACATTGGTCCTTTTTATACATCAAAACTAAAAACTCAAAAGTCTTAATCCAGGTGTCTGCGCTTTGACCTTCACATCCATGACAACTGTTATATACAGAAATTAAGATTTCTAGAGCTAGAACCAGTGCATTAATATAGACCTGTGCTACTGTCAGAACTGTTGTTATAGGAAATTAATCAACATCTACTGGCCAATCACAATCCAGGATTCAGAAGCAGTGGTGTAAATGTTTAAAATTAATGCTTAAGGGTTTGCTAGATAACAAGGCATTCTTAGTTTTGATTTAAAGCTATTTCTAATTGGGAGCAAAGCTTTTTGGTACAGTGGACATTGTCACTAAGCAGCTTTAAAGAAATAGACTTATTCAATAAAACATTTTTGACTAAGGTAATGACCGAACGTTTTGAAATATGGTAGATCCAGAGCAACTTACAGAAATGCTTTAAAGTCTCCTTCAATAAATACATTTTTTAATATTGATTTATTCGGGCACAAATTAACAATACCATTAGTCTTAAACTCTATTGGGAGATAAATGTGTGTATATATATATATATATATATATATATATATATACTGTTTGAATACTGCTGTAGATTCATCTTGGTACAAGAACAGAGAGGGGTCTTGAAGCATGAACCTGTTACAGAAAGCCAGTGACAGAAATGTAGCTTGAAAACAAGTCATGCAACATTCTGGGTCATTTGCAGAGGTCAAATGTCATTCTGAGGCGTACCTGCCAGAAGCAAGTTGCAGAAGTCCAGTCTTGAGAAGACAAAGGACAAAACAAGCACACAAGAGGCCTGTCTTGAAAGAAATGGCCAAGTTATCCTATGTTGTAAAGAGTAAATTGACATAAGAAAGCATATTAGATTAACAATGTTTGAAGGAAGGCCCAGTTAATTGTGTATGGTTACCCCAAGGTTGCGTTCAGTGAAAGGTGAGATCACGAGATCTTGACATGGAAAAAAATCACCCGGGATTAACAGCAGCTTAGTTTTGCTGGGATTATGTATCTGAGTTGTTACTCAAAGACTCAACAAAGTTTTATAACTTTTATAAGATTGAAGAAAGAAAGAAAGAAAGAAAGAAAGAAAGAAAGAAAGACATTGTGTACAGAAAGAAAAGAAAAACTAAAGATGAGGCATTGTAGACAGAGTCGTTGATAGGTAGAGTGTCTGAGCATGTGATTGGAAAAGGAAAGAAAAAGAACGAAAGGGCCTTGTTACATTAAGCATTAAAGACGCGAGTGTTATAAGTGTCTCAAGCGTGATAGAAGAACGATGTCAATAAAAGTATGTCTGAAGAAATAAACAAGGAATGAAAGTGAAAGAAAATGGAGAGACGAATAGAGAGTTGTTTGAGACAGAAAATGTTAAATGTCCGGATGTATTTTGGAAGCTCTAGAAATGTGTATATTTGGTAACAGTCAGAAGAATCAAAAGTTTATGAAGAAGAACAGAAAAAAACAGAAAGTTTGCTAGGTGGAGCTACATAATTAAATCATTATTCCCTAATCTTCACCCAAATGGTGACAATGATGAGATGACATGAGGAAAAAAACCTTGAGAGGAACCTGACTCAGAAGGGAACCTCATCCTCATCTTGGTTCAAAGTGTGTAAGTTGTGAGTTGGTGAGGGATTTGTGCATCAGCGCTGCTACCTAAAACAATTTGATATATTTTTCTGCTGTTTTTCTCCGCGCTGCTGTGGATCTGTCATACGAACACGTTCTTCGCTGCTGTTGAGAACTGAAGAATAAACACACGGAGAGGTTGAGACAGATCTGTTTCTCCCATATCTCATTTCTGAAGCCATAGCAGGCCATTTCAATTCCAGCACAGTGCCGATGACTTCACTGGTCACCGCAGTGCCAAACGGCTCCCTGTCGTTGTTTTTCTTATTTCATTTCACTAAGCCTCGAGAGCGTGAGGTCCAACAGAAATCTCCTCTAAGTCCTTCGCCCTTCCACAAGGCCCAGATGCTCTCTGTCACGATAAAGCATAGGAAAAAAATTGAATTTTTACGAGCAACTAAAAAAAAAAAAAGATAATGCAGTTTGAAGTAATCTTCTGTCACACGCTGAACAGTGTCAATAAACAGCAATGTTTAGAATAAAATGCTCCCGCTTTTATCTCGGACAAAAATCCATAACGTCTTTCTGTCGAGCGGCGGCGCGGAGCCACTTTTATGCTGGGAGATTTTCACACACAAAAAGCCAAGACTCTTTCTGACGAGTCGAGATGCATCATCTTAAGAGTAATGTTTACTTTGGAGATTTTTTCCCCCCGAAGATATAAAGGCAGGTGTGTAATAGGAAACGATCAGGATGTGTGATCTCACAGAGAACTTTATCATTACAACTGTAATCTGAGGAAGGAGACACATTTATTTTGTTTGTTTGTTTGTTTACACATGGGCTTATCTGTTTTATTTATTTATTTATTTGTTTTAATCCATCCATCTGTTTATTTAATTATATATTTTAGTACGGTATACATTTTTTTCTGTTTATTCATTTATCTGTTTGTTTATTTACCCAGCTGTCTATTTATTTATTTATTTATTTAGTGCATTTATACAGTGCTTTCCTTCTAACATTGTTACTCTAACATGCTTATGTCAATTTTTTTCTTTACAACTCGGTAGAACTTGGCCATTTCTGTCTAGCGCAATCTCTAACCAGCCAAACAAAGGCCTTGAAAATGCCGGCATGTTTAGCGGCATGATAAGAGGTTTATAAGTGCCCTAGTTGCAGTCTGATTGGTTAAAGAAACAGCTTCAAGCATCATAGAGTTGATGCTAAAAGTCTGGCGGTGCTAACTTTACTGGCCTTTTGCCAGATACCTTTGACCCCGGCATCACAAAATTTGACGACTGAAATGTGTTTGGATAGAAACTTCATTCGAGAGAAACACTATGAAATGAAGAGAACTGACTATTAGGAAGAATATACTGTAAATTTATTGACAAAATATTTATTAAAATGTCAATGATTCTGATTGAGTTTAGACCAAATCTTGATACCTCTTAATGCCAGCTAAAATAATGATCAATAGTATGTACTGAATAGCTTTTGAGAAAAAAAACAACAAAAAGAACACATTCCATCATTGGGTTGGTTTTGTTGAAGACTTCATTTTTCTTGTGATAGTATTTAGTGTCTCTTTTACAGTGGACCCGGTGCAGAAAAACTTTTTGTGGGAATCCCTGAAAATCCACTGTCTTAAAGATGGTTCATGAATCAGCTTTATCTCATTCTCGAGATTCTACAAAACGGTGTTCCCAGAAGGCCGGTCTTCTCTTCACTTGTGTTTAAGTTATTAACTTCTCATTATAAGCAGACAAACATATCCATAATAGTTTGGGTTTACTCTTATTAAATAAAATTCGCTGACACATGATCCCCACATTCTACATTGTATATACGGATTTTAGAAAGATGTTAATCACTCATGGTTTTATTTCTGAATTTTTTTTTTTTTTTTTTTTAATAGGCTGTCAAATCACCTTTCCAAATAAAATGTAAATCATTGGAGAATAGCTGAGCTATCACACTGTGGTTCGAGGGCAGAAATGGTGAAAATGATCCCAATTAGCCCAATTATTTCCTTCTGTTAATTCATCTAAGAAAAAAAAAACCTCAGTATATTAGATTTCATATTCTATCCGAAAAATTTATTCAGAAAGATGTGTTCATGCGTTCTTAAGCATTTTCTTTCAAGTGCAACCTGTAAGAGTTCTACAAAATATATTATTTGCATGTTTTGTATAGATTTATTGAACTTTCACACATTCTGCCTTCTTTGTATTATTTCCATTGCCTAAAACATATTATATTATGTATTTTTTTTATTTTTATCAATTGCCCTTGTGTAAGATTGTGTGTCTGTGTAATTGGGGTCCTGCAGTGAACTGGCATCTCAGCACTCCTCCAGTATTTCTGGAATACACTCTAAATCCACCATCACTCTGAGCAGGACACAGAACTTAATCACATTACATTAATCAATAAACTGAAATATACAAACGACTCTATTTTAGAGCATTTTTGCATTCCTTTCCTCTTGTTCTTCAAAAATTCTCAGTTTGTGTGTCCTCAAGATGCTTGAGTCAGAAAAGGATTAAGGTCTGGCAGTAGCTTACAAGCTCTAGGAGGAGCAGAGTTTAGATATTAATAGTCAGAAGACCAATATAAAGTTTTTTTAGAAAGAACAAGAAATTGCCTTTGTCAAACTACATAATTAATACATTAAGCCCTAATGAGTTAGTCAGAGGTGACGATGATGAGACGACATTAGAAAGAAACCAGAAGAGGAACCCGACTCAGAGGAGAACTCTATCCTCATTTGCATTCTTCAAGGTTTTAAATAATTGAAGTGTGTAAGTTGTGAGTTGATGACTGATTTGTGCCTCAGTTTTGCTACCTGAAAAGATTTTATGTTCACTTTATAAAAAAAAGAAATTGGATACTTGACTTTTGCAACCATATGTGGTTCTTCCCTAAACAATTACCACAAGATTGAAGGCACACAGTTGTACAGGATGTCTTTGGATGTGGTTGCGTTAAATTTTCTCTTCTCTTGAACGAGGAGACCCGAACCTGTTCCAGCACGACAATGCATCTGTGCACATAATGAGTGCCACGAGGGTACGATTTACATTTTTTGGAATTGATCTTGTGTGGCCTGCTTTACAGATCTTAACTCAACACTATTAGGATAAATTAAAAAACTGATCTAAGCATACTTCAGGCCTTCTCACCCTACATCACTTTTTGATTTTTACTAATGCCCTTGAGGATGGAAGCACAAATCTCCACAAGCACACTCCAAAATCGAGTGAAACAACTTCCCAGAATATTGGAGGTGTTGTATATATATAGTGTTTTAGAATTTTCCATCAGGCAGAACCCCTTTATAAAGGTACACACCTGCACTGACCCTTTTCAATGACCCCCAAAAACAAGTGTACAAGCTGATTTGCAGAAACAAACCTCTGACCAGTGTGCCTGATATTTTTCCGCAACGGCTATGCCCCTTTCCCCTGACATCTACAGGATAACAAGGAAAGGATTGCATGAAGGAGTTATGTGAACACTATGCTAATCCTTTTCATTGATATTCCTTTTTTTTATATTTATGACATACAGTTATTAAACCTCATACTGTATTTCAGCCAATATTCTTAAATCCTACTATAAAACTCCTTCACATCTGAGCTTATGTATTATCATTATTACCACCCGACCTTTTATCTGAAATATTATTGGCCAAATTATTGGCCTATCTTTTACAAAAACAGCCTTCTTTCACCTTAGAAATTTTGCTAAGCTAAGAAACATGTTGTCTATATCTGATGCAGAGAAGCTCGCCCATGCAATCAGGACCTCCAGACTGGACTATTGTAATTCATTACTAGGTGGATGTCCTGCATCATTAATAAACAAGCTTCAGTTAGTCCAGAATGCAGCAGCCCTCATTTTCTCACAAGGTTGAGAAAATATCACCATATAACCCCAATCTTATCATCCCTACACTGGCTACCTGTTAAATCGACTACAAACTACTGCTACTTACCTACAAAACAATAAATGGTTTGGCTTCCATGTATCTTTCCAGTTTTCTAACACGAAACAATCCATCACGCTCCTTGAGCTCCCAAATCTCGGGACTTCTAGTAGTTCTTAGAATAGTAAAGTCCACTAAAGGTGGTAGATCTTTCTCACATTTAGCTCCTAAACTTTGAAACAGTCTTCCTGACCAAACGTATCTTTTTAGCAAATCCTACACATAACACACTTCACGATATCATAACCTTGTGCTCCATTACATCTGATCACATTATCAACTTGTGCTTGTTAATATCATAAACAGCAGCTACTCTAATTCCTGTCCACTGCTTCTCTTTCTCTACCCATACCGAGGCATCCTGAGGTTGCTCCAGCTACAGTCATGTCCCACCTCATTAAGATTTTGGACCTTTAAAAAAGTAGATGCCATCCCTGCAAACATCCCAAACCATCTAGAGACGTACCAGCGCCAATTGGATCCCACCTCATGTGGAGTTTTGACATTGGACCTCTTTGAGTTTTAAAGGCTCTGGCATGGAAAAGCTGGTGTTGGATCTGTGATGATCACAAATGTTGAGCTCAGTAGCTCCTAGTTTTATAACCACAAATGACTGTAAAAGACTGTAGAAGGATCATTACTCATAATCTTACACTCCAGTGCTCATGTTAGTTCTCACTCTCCAGTGTTCTGTATTGTTTAAAGATTTATAATCACACTCTTGATGTCACCCAGATTAGGATAAGTTCCCCTTTTGATTCTGGTTCCTCTCAAGGTTTCTTCCTTATAACATCTAAGGGAGTTTTTCCTCATCACTGTCACCATGGCTGATCATCAGGGATAAATACACACCATTCACCTTAACTGTTAAATTCTGTAAAGCTGCTTTGAAGCAATGTCTGTTGTGAAAAATGCTAGAAATAAACCTGACTTGCCTTGACTATCTGTAACATGATTGGCCATCTCACAGCTCCTAATGCTCTTAATAAGTATAGCCAAGGATTCATCTGCACAGCATATCACTTATGTTAAATAAAACAGTTTGTGGAAATAAGGATGCAATGAGTAGATCCTACAGAGAGACAAAAATTGAAATCAAATCTTAACTGTTTTGTAAAGCGCTGTAGAGATTTTAAAACAGTGGAGCACCGAATCCTCCTTCTCTTCTTCTTCTTTAACTTAAAATATGAGCAAGAGCAAACAAACCACCTAAACAATACAAATATACAATACGGTATATATATATACATATATATACACATATCAATTACACTAAACGCCTTGGTGTGTGTACTTCAGCGTCTCAGACACACACCGGTTACACCACACACACACACACACACACACACACACACACACTGCAGCCAGGCGATAATGGCATGGCATTGTTCTCCACCATCTGGAGCACTGATAAGGCTCGTCTGTGCGTACTCGATAATCAGCGTCGGCGGAGGAAAAAGCCGGTGTTAAACATTTCCTCAACCCGTGAAAAAGGTTCCATTAAGTCCACTGACCCCAATTGAATATTAATGAGCTAATTAACAGATTTATTGTTCTATTTAATTTCTGGAGGGGACTATTATATCTTTTTTTTTTCTTCAAGTGCGATTATTTTTTTCTAATTATTTTTTGCACTTTGTATAATTGAATCTTTGTAGCTGCAAGCATCCTTGGCAAACAAGAAAAAGAATTTCGCTTGTGCTTTTTTTTCCCCTCTCTTCTCTTGTGGTCCTTTTTCCCATAACAACAAAAGTGTGTATTTTCTATGGCAGTGTGTTTGTAATTGGGGTGTTTTTTTTTTTTTTTTTTTTCATCCATCGTTATGAGTTCAGACATGCACATTTTTTTAAGGCCTCTGATTTCCATCACACACACACACACACACACACACGCACACACACACACACACACACACACACACACACAGAGGGCGAGGTGTTGGATTACAAAACAGTAATCAGCGAGGTTACAGTCGGCTGCGTCACTGCAAGGGCCTGCGCAGTCTTTAAATGAGTAGTGACAGCTGCAGCTGATAGATAGCATAATCACCTGATGAAGAGGACACAATGGAGCAGAACTCTCAATGGGCAGCGTGAATGTGAGTGCTGCGAGCCCTGGAGAAGCCGCGATGCTCAGAAAGGTTACCTTGAAAAGGAATAAACACAATTAGGAAAAGGGAAAAGATAAACAGCAGCGATGCAGGACGCTCTTTCGGAGATCTGCACTCACGTTGCCAGCGTTGAAGTGCCTGAGTCACAAGCATACGATTATTACACTGACACATTTTATGCTAGATGCTGCTTTAAGCCTGGAAGAAAAGCACGTACAATAATTTTGATGGTTCTGATGTGTTGATAAATGACCAAAGATTTAACTTCTTTCATCCTCTCATATTTTACATAATATTAATGAATCAGTTTTTGATCCACACTTGACCAGGAGCTATTCTCATAATCAGTAGATTTAGATCGGACACCTGCATGAGATATTAAATAAAGAATCGCTGAGCGATGCAACGATAACCTCGCCGTAAGTGCAATATAATTATTATTGCATTATTATTTTTTTCCCGCTTCCTCCCTGCACCTTTTCCTAATTCTATTTATGTCCGGAATCCAATTCCTCCCGAAAAGAATCATCCGTTTCCACTCCACCGATATCACGCAGAATAATGAACTCATTTTGCTGTTGTATGGAAATTGGGTCTCATTACAATAATTTCGCCTGATACACAAGCCACTCGATATTAAGAGCAAGGCCCTACAGTCATACAGTGGGTTATTATGCTATACATCACAAACTGCATTAGGCTTATAAAACCTGTCAGCGGAAAAGGTTGGAAAAGTTTCGGCGCCCACAGCCACACGGGTTCATATATCTCCCACCGAGAGGAGCCCACAATGCATCAGGGCTGTTCTGCTGCATACAGAAAGCAATTTCCTGCAGGGTTGTATGTGTTCTAAAGTTTTGTTGTTTTGGTTTGTTTAGTCTATCTGACATATTTTTGGACGCGAAATTAAAAATTCGTCCGTGTTCAGACTTATTACTGCATGATTAAAAAACCTTCAGAATGAAATGAAATATAGAAATGTCTAGACGACTTTGTAAAAAAAAACCCTCTACATTATTGCATCATATAAAAAACTCATCTGTCCAACTCTATTGCTGTGTATTCTGCACTTAACAGCACATTTCCAGGATTTTTTTGTGTGTGTGTGTGTGTGTGGGGGGGTATTTTTTTGGCTTCAACTCCGCAAGAGTGGCGTTCATTATTCACATGAGCTCAACGGCGCTGTGCACGTGCATGCAACTCAGAGCTTGAAAACAGATGCCAGGCTTCAATAGGGAACTGTAATGTGGCATTATTTTAATTGCTTCATTTCCATGGAGCAAGCTGCTGGCTTCTTGACAGTTTGTCAGAGTTCTGAGTAAAAGAAGGAAGGAGGGAGGTTTCGGAAAGAGCGATGCATCTGCTAGTCGTGCGAGATCCCATGAAGGAGGTGTCAATAGATGCGGTGGTAATTGCCCCGGCGTGCAGGAGGAGCACGTATTTAGCGTGTCAAAGAGGGACTACTGAAGCCTGAGCTGGGTTTAGCAGGGGTTTTTGGAGACAAAGCAACAAAAGTGGTGTAATTGTTATGGCGAGCTGTGTGTCAGCGGGGACGCGCGACGCTGAAAGCGACACTTTTTTCTTCAACAAAACAGGATTCAACAATCAGCACACACCTGCGTTGGAAAGGTGATCTTTAGGAACAATCAGTTGCAGGCTGTTTTTTTGGTTTGGGCCGCCATGTTTAGTTTTAACCCCCAACATGGTGAGATCTCTCTAGTAATTATACAGTCATTCGTTCATTTTTAGTACAGTGCTTTATCAAGAGCATAACAGCTCTTGTGGGGTGAGACGCCAGGTCATTTTAGAACACCATGTAGACTTTTTACACCCAGAGGCAAAGAGTCACCTACTGGCATGATTTTAGCCAATGCAAACCTAAATACTTGATGAACTTTTTACTTCCTTTTTATGTTCCATTGTCACGACTATGCTAAATCATTACACATCCTATCAGCCACTACATCAGGTCACCTGATCATTGCACTTGTTTCATATTCTTCAGCTAATGACATTATATAATGACATTTAGTTTACTGAAAACTATGCTATGAATGCCAGTGTAATGATCTGCTGGTAGTTGATTTTTTTAAATTATAAAGCTACCTGTATCTGTTCCCCTCTAGTTTACCCTCACATCTACACTGTCAATTTGTTATATGATAACTTATTTGTTATTTGAACTAGTCTGAGGCATTTACATTTACATGTACATTTACATTTGCGCCATTTAGCAGACGCCCTTGTCCAGAGCGACGTACAAATGTGCTTTGAGTCTCTAGTAATGAATAAATCTACACTGGTATGCAAGATTAATAAATCAGCCTTTTTTCCATTTGGATATTTAGTATAATTTTCATGACAAGAAGCATAAAGGGTAGATTTTATGCCTTATAAATCATAGTTATTATATACATGTATAGTTATAAATTGTATAATTTTAGGTTATCCCAGATGAAAAATGACCAACAAGAAACAATCGTTGTGATTTCTTTCCCCATGGCTCCTTAGAGGTGGTCCTAAGTCATACTTTGAGAAAGGCAATAGATGGTCATTGAATCCAAAGAAAGTCTTTTTAAACTTTTCATGAAAATGCAACATGAAATCAACTACTGATTAATGTGTCACAGTGTTAAAAATTCAAAGGCCATGATGACAAAAAAAAAATACAAAGTATCCCAGGATGTGGAATTCCAAAATCCAGTGGCTTTGTAGTAGCAGTGGTTGTCTCTGTGAAGGCAGTGCTGAGCCTAACATTGCAACAGTTATCATAAATATTCAGATTGACTGGACATGTTGGCTATTTGTTTGCATGAGGGCTACCTCAAACTCCCACTGCAAAATTGCCATCCCAAGTTGGACACTTTCCATAGCCATGAGTGGGTTAATTTTCTCCTCCTCAGCCACCTCCTCCAATTCTTTTTTTGGTACACATAAAAAACACAATTGCCAAAGTATGATTCATCTTGCTTTGTTTATCACATGTAGATGACAATCTATGATTGCATCTCTTCATAGAGATCAGGGGTTAAACAGAAACAGCACTTATTCTATCTATCTATCTATCTATCTATCTATCTATCTATCTATCTATCTATCTATCTATATATCTATTCATCCATCCATCTATCCATCCATCCATCCATCCACCCCCCCCCCCCCCCCTCA
>MU558159.1:378935-394733 GCA_024362625.1 Silurus asotus | reverse complement strand
TCCACCCACCCACCCACCCATCATCGATCCATCCATCCATCCATCCATCCATTTTGATGATTGGTGTCCTGTTGAGCTCTAAACACAAGTCCACCACTTTAAGTAGCAAAAGTTACGTGAAGACCTTTGAGTGCTATAACATGTAAAAGCTGTGTTCTGTTCCTGAGTAGTTTCACATTTTGCTTTTTTTTTGCTCACCATGTCCCCTTCTGCCTTCTGTCCATTTCCATAAGTTGATAAGCCTCAATGAAGACTTGTGCTCAATGAATCGGACATGAATTATACATCCCTAACATTTTCCGTTCCACTGTATTAAATTCCATAAATCTGGCTTGAGTCTCGTCAGTGAGCGTCCGGTTGCTATCTCCGAGATGAAGGCACTGGAAATTGATGCGGCGGAGAAGGAGTAGATCTTTCTTCTTTTGAACATCATTTCAACACAGGCACATGTGAATAATATGAAAGTGTTATTAAAAATGCCATTTGGGGGATTGGCGTGTTCACACACGTAGGTTCAGGGTCTAAATCTTTCAGTTCGAGACCTGTACGAGATGAACGAAGAGCTCATTTCTCATAATGAACCTAAAATGGAACATATCATTACACAATGATTTTATTTGAAAGCAATCACAGAGTAATTTGCATTAGATTATGAATTCGGTTGGTGACCACACTGGGTGTCTAATGAGAACTGTATTCATCTGCAGGAAGGACAGACTTGTCTATGCAGCTCTTTATTAGCATTCCTTTTTTTGTTGTTGCCCTTTTCCAATTTTTTTGCCAATCTTTTGCAGTATTAGGATTGAAGCCTGTACAAAGAGATTTAAAATGTCAGATATTTAGGTGTGTGCAGTTAAGACGGCAAAAAGGAGGAGATGAGCTTTTCCTCCATCAGTCATGCTCTCTCCTCAGCACATGCCCAACATCGTGCGGATCGGGCCAGCGTTGCTGCTCGGGCCTCTATTGAATTGAATGGTCCACAGATTACTCCATTATTTCTCTATAGCAGCACTGCACAGTAGACTAAAGGCCCATTATCTGAGTGACTGAGACCATCGGAACTTATTACATGTGTGACCTTTAAAAGCCTTTTCGGTGTGATGGATCTCAGGTGAGAATTTACTGGAATCAATTTTTTATCTTGTGGCACAGGGGAGGGCTCAAAAAAAAAAAAAAAATGAAACAAGCCGGCGAATGGCCCTGGTCCTGAGTGGAACATTCACTTAGAAAAAGAATTCAGCATGCCAGCTGGACATGGCCAGGATTTATAAAATACCACAAATTGCCTCTTCTCAGTAAGAAATTAAAGAGCCTTTGAATCAGTGAAGTTTCCCGAGCACTGTGTTTAATCAAGCTGGAAATACAAAGACGACGCTCGTTCCCTAAAGGTTCACATCAAAAGGTGCATCTCGCTTTGAATCGGTATAAAACGCAGATGGCAGCCTGCCGCTGTTAATTAATCATATATGAAGCGTGTTGTACCTGCTTGAGGAAAGTGTGTCATATCTGCAGAGATCTTGTTTGGATTTTAGGCTACGTTAACATTCTCTATTTGAAAATACTTAAAAGAAAAAACAACAGGAAAAGTTTTTTTTTTGTGCTTTTGAAGGACCAAGTAGGGCTTTTCTATACACTTGCTGTTGCCTAGCATGTAGCTTCCTGTTTCGGCTACCTTTTCCTGTTCTTTTCCCTGACCTTCATTTCAGACATCTTCATTTGCAAACTGACCTTGCTTTCTGCTGATGTTCAATTCATGCTAATGTTGATGTTTATACTGTGCACTTTTGAATCTAGTTTGTTCTCAGGGCCTAAAATAAAAGAATGTCATGCTTGTGAGTTGAGATCATTCGGCTTTAAAATGCGACAAGGTTTGATTTTAGTCAGCAGATGAGAACTGACAAGACAGCTACAAATACGTTAGAGACGATAAAGAAATGTAGCAAGAAAAACTCTTTCTTAATACCCAGAGCTCACTGTGAGGAACATTCACCAGCTGCTTTATGATGTGAGCAACATTATACTTAGTAAATGTCCTTGAATTGTATTCTGTACACATTCATACAATATACATTACATTATATTTATTCAGTGTATTTTATAGACGTCTTCAGAAAGCAGGTATACGAAACCTAGTAATATTATTGGATCTGCTGATCTGAAGAGGACACAAGTAGTACAATGAGAAAAAGTCTAAGGAAAGAGTGGATGTGACATTGTGATGTAAACCCTGTCGGAGATAGCATTGATGCACTTTCTTGAGTCAGAAACCTAAAGCCACTGATGTTCATTCAGAAAGTCCCTCTGAGATCTTTCCATTTTCATCGTTTCTCACTTAATAAATGCTGTGCTTCGAGTAAATTTATCACGCTCTGAAATCAATCGGCTCACTTTACAGTTCTGTGGAAATGATGAGTTCTGGTACAGATGGGCATCACTGATGTTCTGAAAAGCTCTATCAAATGCAATCTAGAACATCTATTTAGTTGATGAACACAGAACAATCAGGTCAGCAGCAGCTCTAAAGAATTGAGGTGACATGAGAAGTTAAAGAAAGAGGTGAAATTTGGGTATTATTGCGTTTTTGGGGAAGACTTCAAAGCAGCCATGTGCAACTAAAGGCCTTCAACTGTTCAGTTCCCAGCAGCTATTAATGCATCTGCTATAGTCAAGGTAACTACTGTAAATATGTTTAATTTGGATTATGAGTAACTGCTTCTATTCTGGATTGGTGATCTGTCATCTCAGGTGTGGCTCTGTTCCTCCGCAAGTCATCATTTTCTCAAAAAAATCCTCTCTCATCCTCCTCTCCTCGATAAATGTGATATACTGACCCATGTGATTTACTGAACCACTTTTCTGATGTGCTTTTAAAAGGAAACCAATGTGGAAGTGGAGCTAATCTTTACTGAAACAGGTTCTAGTGTACACTTTTCTGCTCTCCTGCTCCATCTTCTTCTCCATCTTCTGCTTTTTCATCTTTTGAGTCTGGAGACAGGCTGTCTCCTGTATATTGACTGAAACATCAAAAACCTTTGGTGTGATGGAGCTGTCAGAGAGATGGAGCTGTCAGAGTGGTGGAGCTGTTGGACTGATGGAGCTGTCAGAGTGACAGAGCTGTTGGTGTGATGGAGCTGTCAGAGAGATGGAGCTGTCACAGTAACGGATCTGCCTGTGTGATGGAGCTGTTGGTGTGATGGAGCTGTCGGTCTGATGGAGCTGTCAGAATAATGGAGCTGTCTGTGTGGTGGAGCTGTCGGTCTGATGGAGCTGTCAGGGAGATGGAGCTGTCACAGTAATGGAGCTGTCTGTGTGATGGAGCTGTCGGACTGATGGAGCTGTCAGAATAATGGAGCTGTCTGTGTGGTGGAGCTGTCAATGTGATGGAGCTGTCAGAGTGATGGAGCTGTCAGAGTGATGGAGTACATCGCTTAGATAATAGAAAAATGAATCCTGTTTCAAAGGCATGTACTTGTCTAAAAAGCAAAAATGCAATTATACGCCAACTTTATAACAGTTTTGAAGGCCAGCTCCATGACCAGGGAACAGAGTTATGTTCTAGATTCGGGGTCACAATCTGAGGAACTTATGGCCCGTCAGTGAGCGTGATGTCTGATTCGGAAACCAGGAGCAGGTGGTGCTTTGACGTCACAGATGTGCATTTTTACCGCATAGCGTATTATGGGATAAGGAGGTGTAATGTCTCGAAAGAGGCCTTCCTTTCAGAGCGGAGCTCACGTTACACTCAGGATTCTATCAGTAGTTAGAGCAGGAGAGGACTGCATCAGCCTGGAGAGAAACTCAATCAGCAGTAATATATACACTGCACCCCGAATCCACTTTCTATAGCCAACAAGGTGATTTTCTCTCTCTCTCTCTCTCTCTCTCTCTCTCTCTCTCTCTCTTTGTGCTTTCTTTATGAGAAAGAGAAAATTGCACATCTAATGAAATCCAATTTTATATTTCATTCGGAGGAGCACAATAAACAAAAAAAAAACAAGCAGTAAATAAGCTTTTCAAAAAGCTGATTACTAAAGCAATTTATTGCCGAGTACAGGGCCGTGGCAGAGCATCGGATGGGGCTGGAGATCATACAGAGGGGGCTGGGGGTTGGGGGGGGGACTTCTAAATCTTTTTTCTCTTTTCTCTCTCCCTAGGCTTTTTGGCTGCTGTATCATTATTGCCTTGTGTGTGTGTTGGAGAAAAATACAGGCTTTTGTGAGGAGCCAATCTGATCAACTTATTTTAACATAATTCTGCCATCTACAGCTTGGAAAGGATAAAAGCGAGGTTTGCGATTGAGGTCATCCGTGCATCCATTAGGCCGCTTTATGAGGTGAGATTCAAGGCTCCTCCATTACCGTGGCCTTTCCTTCATTGTTCTGATCTCAGACCCTCTCCTTCCCAAGGCTGACTCGAATAATGACATTTTGCAGCCACAATAGAATCAGTGTTTTCACTGTTTTCTTTAATATTCCATTGACGATGTTATAAAAAGAACATAATTTCACGTAGACCTTGGAGCATGGGAGTAAATTAGACTTCCCCCCTTTGCTGTTCTCCCGACTTTTATTATCATTATTATGTTTATTATTGTTATATATATTTTTTATCATTATCATTATTATTCGGAGCTGATCATATGAGATCATTTCCAAACATTTGAATGTGCTGTTTGCATATCGCATGTACAGATCCGATGCTGCATTCGTACGCTTGTCATGATCGTGTTTTCCTGGGGTTCGAGGCGCTCTTTCGCCCAAAATGGATGACATGTGCTTTTTTTTTTTCTTCCCTCCCTCTTCCTGTTTTGAAACTCGACTTTATGATGATGGCGGGGTGGTTTTTCCTGGTCAAAAAACCCCTCCATTTTTGTTTGTCATCGGCATTCTAAATAGTGCCCACCGAGCTTGAAAGGCAGGCAGATTGGAAAATGAGGAGGAGGGGAGGCTGCATAATGTTAGTGGAAATAAATTGCACCGGCGAGCGCCATAGGAAAAAAAAAAAAGTGCAGCGTGCAGATTATTCACAGTTATATAATGTGCAGGCAGAGAAGCAGGCGCTTCTCATTTTGGCCACTTATCCCTCATTGTGGAGAGACTGCATATTTCATCGCTGCTGCAGCGGCTTAGAGGATAGATTTCAAAGCAGCAAATAAAAAAATTGGCTAAACTTCCAAAATTAGCACTTCAAAGTCAAACATGATTTTCAGAGAGGAAAGGAGGTGTGTGACTAGGACAGTGTAAGTGTGTGTGTGTGTGTGTGTGTGTGTGTGTGTGTAAATGCGTGTGGTGGAGGCTAATGCACAGAACCACCCTGTGCAGACCTTAAAACCAATTTCTAGGCAAATTGGTTTAATTTAAGAATGAGATCACAGAATGAGCAGAACGCTGTTAGAGCCAGTTTATGCTTCCGCAGGCAGATTTTATTTATTTATTTATTTTTTTTCTTTAGCTCTCAGGCAGAACTGCCTTTTTGGATGTCTAGAACATGCACCAATTTTTTTCCCCTTAGCTAAACCTTTTTCAAAGCAGGTAGAATGAATATCTATCGGAATGTAAATGACTGGAAAACGAGTGTCCAGTCTGCTCTATAATTAATGGTTACGCAAAGGAAAGTGTTTGTGTTTAATGAACTACATTTCAGATTAAACAGGAGTGAATCCATTTGTGTCATTTTAAAGCATCAGTCCTGCATACATGAAAATTCTGCATTGTGATTGGTCTTAAGGTGTTGATTCATTCTCTATAACACCTCTGACAGTAGTGCAGGTTTGTGCTCGGACTGATACGTTATGGTTTCTATAAAAAACATCTCATTCACATGCGTGGGAGGAGT
The DNA here is from genome assembly GCA_024362625.1 of Silurus asotus. Taxonomy (NCBI): domain Eukaryota; kingdom Metazoa; phylum Chordata; class Actinopteri; order Siluriformes; family Siluridae; genus Silurus; species Silurus asotus. Next base: position 388,898 of record MU558159.1, on the reverse strand, counting down.
CTCCAGTGTCAGAGGTACGGCTCTGATTTCAGGTTATCTGACAACATCAGGACAGTAGAGTTTACACTTCTTTGCTGTTTGTGAATGAACAGAGACTGGTGAGGGAATGAGTGTAGATAGCTGCTGTAGAGTAAGGGACAGCACAGGTGTGTGTACATGTGTGTGCGTGCATGCTTGCAGAAAAGTGGGAGTGTGTGTGTGTGTGTGTGTGTGTTTCTGCTAAAGTCTTCTCCTTATTATTTCTTGCAGTAAATGAGTAATCAGTCGTCTCCTGCATGCAGCCTAATTGTGTCTCTCTGTAAATCAGTCCAGGAGGTGTGGGTGTGTGTGTGTGTGTGTGTGTGTGTGTGTGTGTAAATCAGTCCAGGAGATGTAATTAAAATGTACTCGTATGTGGTGTAATTGCTGTCTCGCTAATCCTTTATTTGCACACCTGCCTGTGAGTCAGAGTTTTTAATGAATTTCTAATGAATGCACTTTGTACACTTGATTTATTTGTTAGTAAATGATGAGGCTGGACCACTTCCTGCTGGAGGAACAGACGCTCGCTGAATGTCACATCTCGCCCACAGTGCTGCCGCTGCTGCTGCACTCCTGGTAATTTTAGGAAGGGAATTAGACACTGTGTGTGTGTGTGTGTGTGTGTGTGTGTGTGTGTGTGTGTGTGTGTGTGTGTGTAAAACCTGTACTGAACAATAAAAGGTCAGCACGCATGTGTTGGCCATCTGCACTTGTAAGATGCAGGATTTGAAAGTTGAATAATGTTGGCTTAATTGTACAATTACAGGTCAAATGTAACAATCAGCTAATTCACAGTTTTTTCTTATGTGTTGATTTGTAGTTAAGCAACGTTAAAATATATAAACTATTGGAACCCTACCTCCACACAAGTGATATGGTTTTGCCTGGACTTTACAAAGACAACACAAGCAAACAGCAGCCAACAAAACTTAACACGTCGTCTCTCTTCTTTTAAATTCTTTTTTCTTTTTTTTTCTAACCTTAAGAGCAACTTCCCAAGAAAGGACAAGAAAAAGAAAACTTGGTCTTGAAGATTGTAGTTGCTGGTTTTGTTTTAATTATTGCATGTCCTTTTAAGTCTGAAGCAGCTTTGAAAGCTTGGCAAGAAAAAAGACAAGAAAGTTCTGTATGAACAGCATGAAAGCCTCCATTTAGCCAAACTATGGAGCCGAGTTTAGCGTTATATTGTGTCCTTTAACTAAAGATCGAACGCCTGTAAATGAAATTTCAATATGCCGAAGGCCCCCGACTGATTCTCTCGCCATTATGAATAACACTAATTTCTTTAAACGGCTCAGTATTGCAGCTCTCCTGCGGTTCCTATACACAGAAACAAGAAACACAGATAAACAGATCAAAATAATAATAGTAATGTGATGAAAGCTGGAGTCACTTCACTGTCGTCACACTTGCAGTCCTTTAAATTTTACAACTTTTGTACATGAAACCTTTGTAACACCTGCTATCTATATCTTTTGTATTATTCTGTCAGAAAAATGTGACACTATAATCAATATTATAACCCTTTTGTGATTTTATTGTACAAGTCAATAATCAGTATTTGTATGTTGTTTAAATGTCTATTTTGGTAATTTTTTTATTTATATTATTTGAAATTGTATTTTTTGACTTATTAATTGTGATCCTTTTCATTATGTATTTATTTTTTTAGTTTAGAAATTTATTTATTTTTTCACTTTATTTACTCATTTATTCATTCATTCACTCGTGTTCATTCATTTACTTAAAATTCCATTGTATGTCACGGACTGTTCATTATAAATCTTTTGCGGCATGTCGAACTGCATATGGTTGTGAACATGACAAAATTTATTTTATTAAAAAAAGCAAATAAATAAATCAACACTTTAAACAAACCTCTATGAAATCTGATCCAAATCACAGTCGGGATCGGACAGAGATTCTAGCGAAGTGCGACTTCATCCTCAATCTCAGAACTTATAATATATAATATAATAAAAAATTAAAATATGTCGGCACACTGTATCTGCTACATGTCTGATTTCATACATACTTTTGCAGTCTTTTTATTTATTTATTTTTTTATAAATTCTCAAATTTTTTTTATCTTTATTCGATTTTTAATCTTGACGCAGTTAAAAAAAACTGAAATCCAGCCATGGATCAGCTTCTTTCTCATTAAAGTCCAAAAAAAACAAACAAAACAAAAAACAAAACAAAACAACAGATTGAACATTTAAGAATTGTGTTTTGTTCTTTAATTCACACTAGTAATAAAATTGCATTACAATTTCATAAAATAAATGTTCCAGTTTATATATATACAAAAACAAACTGACTGTACATCACCCTCTGTCTTACCTTCCTAACTGTGAACAACAAGGATAAAAAAAAAAAATAAAAAAAAGAAACATCACAAAAAAAAACCTTTACAGGCGATACAGTGCTCAGCAACGCAGGCACGACTGTACATCAGAAAAAAAAACATTTACACCAGAGTCCTGGAGAACCAAAGAGGACTTCTTATACTGTAAAAAGTATTCCAGGCAAGCAGACAGATGCTCCTCCCTGTGCGTGCGTACATGTGTGTTGTGTGTGTGTGTGTGTGTGTGTGTGTGTGTGTGTGTGTGTGTGCTGCCTCGGTCAGGTCGGCGTTATTGGACCTGTGTCTCGAAGCTGCCGTTGAGCTGGCCCTCCTCATAGTCCATCTGACACAAGATCATGTTGTTCTTCAGGAAAAACTTGTCTCCTACGCAGAACCTACAAAAAAAAAATAAACATCAGAGAGTTTAGGATCGCTTTTTCTTTTTCTGTGCTGAGAGTTTGCGTTGAAAAGTCGCTCAGCGAGTCGCTCTGTATGTGTCCTCAACTCCCTCTGAACCCATTTGGGTTTTGTTTGTTCTGCTGTTTGTGTCTGTGTCACTTTTGTTCTAACCTGATTGTTCATGATCCCTGTGATGTCTCATGAAGGTGTGACTTCAAAAGCAAGCATTTTTCTTCACAGGACTGGCACCAAATAAAATCACACAACCGAGACTACTAAAAAACGAAAAACAAAAGCAAAATCCTGCCTCTGTGTCAGCCTGCACCAAGATAGAACTCAAAATCGCTCCAAATTCCCCCCCCCCTGAAATTGTCCAGCAATTAAAAAGCTTCCTAAAACCTTCCTCTCGTGTACACGCTGCTTTTTCCCCCATTGATGTCTGCATATAAACGCTACACAGATGGCAGCGTGGGGCGTGATAAGACCCCAGCCTGTGGCATCAGCGCTTATCAATCAGTGCCACGCTAATTTACCGGGTTGGCACCGTGGCAGTGAGCGGCACAGCACAAATCGGGTTCCTGCCATCAGCGAAAGCTACGCCGAACCCAGACCAAGCTTCTGTGTTTATTTCAGTCTCCATGCAAAATTTGGTGATTTCTGAAGCTCATGTACATGTACTTCTGTCATTAATCAAATCCAAATGTCTAATCTAAGGCCTTTAGTTCATTGCGTTTGATTGAAAGTTTTTATTTATAATTTTTTTTTTTTTTTTTTTATCAATTATCTCCACCATTTCTAACACTGTGATTATAAGAATTATATCATTATATCTGTTATATGAATTATATTTGTTTGATATCTGTTAAATTGAGGTATACAGTAATATTTAAACTCTTATAAAAATCCATTCAAAGGATCAGGAACTGATATGAATTAGTGTGGATTATGATGTATACAATTCTATCTTAGATCTCTGTGTTGTGTTGTGACCCTGACTTTGAAGAAGCATGTTATTATTCCGCTGAGTACTTCTGTGATTGTGTATGATGACTATTTCACTATTTCAAGGTGCAGATAAGTGTAATAACTGTGCAAAGTCAGTGTTAAGGAGAATGTCACGCATTTACAGCATTAAAATCGGGGCCGCTGCCGCTCGGGGACGTGTGGAGGAAAGAAAAGGATCAAACAGCAAAAACGAAATACCTCAGTGTTCTCAGAAAAGTGATACTAAGTGTTTTAATGATGATAAAATGATAATGTGGTATGACTCGTATACAGAAACATTATATGACGAAGTTTTCGGAGATCTCTCGTTCCGCTCACCTCTGGTTACAAAGCTGACAGGCGAAACAGTCCAAGTGGTAAACGTTATCTCGGGCCCTCATCACCATTTCAAAAGCGGGGATCAGTTTACTGCACGCTGCACAGTTCCCCGTCGTCCCGAAGAGCCTGCAAGAGTCGAAACACAGAACGCATTTACACATTTCTGCTTCGCTGTAGCCCTGACGCAATACAGCAGTCACTCTGACGAAGACCTGGAGCAGAGTGGTGAATGCGTACAGGATAAAGCGGGGAAATATTTATTTATTACATTTATATACTGTATATATATATAAAACGATGTGCAAAAGTCGCTCTATAAAGCAAAGCCACTTAAACAGTAAACAGTAATAAGGTCAGTGTATTTTAAATGTTTAAAGTCTTCAAAGCTGATTGGCTGATGGAAGCCATGTTTCGCAAACTCAGAGATCCCTCCCACCCTTTTTCCGTCCGTGCATTGTGTAGCACATGTCGACTCACATCGCTACGGACTTCCGCGTTCTTATCTTTCGCGTTTCGTGTCATTTATGTAATGTCTCTGTCCTGTCACTGTCCTCATGTTCGCGTGTTTTGACATTCACAGGTGAATCCACATCCTTATTTAGTTTATGTGTGTATAAATACCTCTTTGTGGCCTGTATTTCATTGCTAAGTAACTTGTTTAGTTCGTTGGGTTTTACTAAGCAAATTGTTTTTCAGTTTTCTTGTTCTTTACTAGTTCACATCGTTTGCTAATCACCTGACCTTTGACTGATACTTATTTATGCTTTGGATTCTTATATCAATATATTACACTTGACCCGCCTCCACTGTTGCCAGTACTCGCAATACATCCATCCATCATCCAATTACACGAAGCTTGAAAAAAAGGCTGGTTTGAATGATGCCAAATTTAGGAGACCATGTACACAGACGTCATTTTAATGAACAATTTTGCATTGAAGTGTCCATCAGTAAACAACTGAAAACGTCTGCTGTGGTGAAACTGTAATAAATGAACGTTCAGTGGGACCCAGATGAGGATGGGTCACCTATCACCTATTAAATTTATTTCTCCCAAGGTTTCATCTCAGAGAGTTTTCCTCACCACTCTCGCCACTGGCTCGCTCAGAATGGCTCGATAAAATGTTTATTTGTATTTGCAATCTTTAAAAAGTTTATTTCTATAAAGCCTCTTTGGGACAAATGTTGATTGCTATAAAAAATTATTTATTGAATTGAGAAATTCTTCAGTGAGGACATGTTCACAAAAACCTTTTTTTTTTTTTTTTTTAAAAGGATAACCTGGTACTAAACAGCCATAAATGACAATATTAGACTGCTTTAAAGCTACACAAAAGCTCAGGGCCAAAAAAAGTATAAGGGAATTATACTGCTACCATAATACTGCTCATTTATTGGTTTTGCATTCAATACTGTACTTTACTGGTTAATTCAGTGGATTGGATTTTGATTTGTAACTTCAGGAACATATTAAAACCGTAAAACCTTCCCAAAATCCACAGCATTCTACTGTGTGCCCTCAGTACTTTGCCCCCCTATTAATACAAAAAAATCTGCAGGTGTCTAATGTAAGCCACAGATCTGACCTGGACACATGACTTCAATATTTTTGGCAAAAAAACCCCCCACAACATCAAGTTATAAACCTGTATGTTAAGTCCTGGCTAATGATCCAATTAAAACGATCACATGGTCCTTAACAACTTCTTCAAAGCCTTACACACAGAGCGACAGAAACACAGGTCGGAGACGAGCAAACCGGACTACGGAAGACTTTCTCTTAAATTCAGAACGCTTAATGAGAATTTAGATCTTTACACAAATTGTGTATGCAATCACAAGGTTACAAGGTTGCCACTGCAAGGAACCTGATTAGTTTTAGAGAGCGGGAAAAGGAAAGAGGGAGAAAGCCGAGGGCTAAGCGGGCCACGTAAGTTTGGAGATGTTCGGTGACGCACAAAAAAACAGACAGAAGTAACATTTCATAGCAGTTTGTTTAAGTGTATTAGAACACGAGGTTAAAACAGTACACTGAAGGTCACAAACGGAACAGGAGGCATCGGGGCGGATCTCTCCTCCTCTCCCTTTCCCGCTCTCTGACGCCTCCACTCTAGACCAGATTTACATTTTCATTTTCTGAGCCCATGTCTCCGTGCTTAATTTGGAGATCCGGAAGCGCAGATACACTTTTATATTCCATTGAGCCTTGATGCGATGCAAAAAAACGAGGACAGACGGATCAGACGGCGATGGATTGCTGCTCCGACCGCGCGATAAAGCCGCCCAGCTCAGACAAGTAGCAGAGAGAAAGCTGAATGTCTGAACGCAAAGTTGCTCCACAGCCTCCATATTAGTTTCTCTCTGGTGCTCGCCCTCATGTCACACATGCAGCATCTATTCCAGCAGAGCGGCGTTTAATTAGAGCGGCGCGAGGAAACGACAGAGCGAGAGGAGGCGGAGATAGGTGAGGAGTTAAAGAGAGGTTTTGTTCAAACGGGACCCAAAAAAAAAAAGAAAAACCTTGTTTATGTGACACTGACAACACGCTCGGGAAAGCAGGAGGTTCTTTACAAAGCTTTGAGGTTTAACACAATTTGGTCGATTTGTCTCGGCAAACTTTAGTGCAGTGGTTGAAGTTATGGGCTGCTGATTGGCTCATAATTGTCACTGAAGCATCCGTGTGTTAATAAAGAGGACTAAAAAGCAACTCACTAATATAAATTTGACAGAAAAGTGCACAACATGAGTAAAAACACGTTAGTTCTTGCCACTTACACTATATGGACAAAATTATTGGACACTTGACTTTTCTAGCCATATGTGGTTTTACCCCCAAATTGTTACCACAAAATTGGAGGCACACAATTGTATAGGATTTCTTTGGATGTGGTAGCATTAAATAATCTTCAATTCATTTCAATTATCTTTTGAACTATCAGACCCAAACCTGTTCCAGCATGACAATACCCCCTTGTGCACAAAGCCAACTCAATTTTAGGTATGTTTACATGGGTTGAACTCTGACTGCACCCCAGTTCTCCTCACTTTACATAATTATAAACCATATAGTGTCCATCAGTGTTGGGCAGTAACACGTTACTTTTGACAGTAACTAATACTGTGACGCGTTACTTTTAAAAATAAAGTAACTCCGTTACCATTACCGTATGGTGCGTTACATGTTACTTTTATAAATGAATTAATTTGGGCTGAAGTGTAGCCTACAGCCTAACCTGCTTCCAACAGATTCGCATTGTAAGATTGTAGGATGAACCACTGTAAACACGAAGAAGACGCACTGTGGGCGTGTCTCCGTTTATTCAGGTCTGTGCGGCAGTAATGGGGAGTCAAGGCGAGAGCAAGATGAATTTCTCAAAGTGGAAATAAGTTCATTATTTCACTTTAGTTGAGTACAAAGACAAAAACTTTTAAGTCAAATGTAAGCTGCGTCTTTCAGGTTCGAAGCTCGTATCTACTGCGATAAACAGCAACTCCAATCTGTTGAAGCTGCTCCAGAAACTCAATGCCTGAGGAGCTAGTAGCTAGAAGCTAGAAGCTAACCCGGTGTTCTGTTCTACATTGTTTTCATACTTGAGCTGTGAAAGGAACACGTTAAAGAGCTCAACACAACAGCAGAAGCCACTTTAGTTTTTGATTGTGAATATATTATTCAGCTTGTTTTGTTATTTATTTCAGAAATCCTTGTGATATATTCAGTTTGTGCTGCTCTGACTTTAATAAAATAGTGTTTAAAAATGACTTTGTGTTTAAGTCAGGTTTGTGTTTGTAGATCATAACGCATAAAAGAGCATTAATGGGAACATTAAAAAAGGTTCTTTAAAAAAGTAACTAAAAAGTTACTTTTAACAGTAATGCATTACTTTTTGGTGTAAATAATCAACAAAGTAACAGAGTTACTTTTTGAATGAAGTGACGAGTAACTGTAACTAGTTACTATTTTTTTAGTAACGAGCACAACACTAGTGTCCATATAGTGTATATTCCCTCAACATGATTCTGCCTCATGCATTTATTAAGAATAAATACAGCCAAAGCTTTTTACATTACAGGGAAACTGAAAGTGAAAACTCCTCTGTCAATGATAGTTGTTACCTCTGACTGTTACAAATTGCTGACCCTGGACACGTCACAAAAACGTTTTTTTTTTGTATTCCTACAGAAATCTTCAGTATATCATTTATTAACCACAAGCAGAATTCAATTTATGTTTATTATTAGTACATTATCAGTACATGTCCCACGCAAAAAAAGCTAGTGCTGTAGAAACGATAGCATATAGGAACTAGCGCATTAATATAAAAAAGAACATTATAGAGAATCAATCAACACATTCTGACTAATTACGATCGAGAAATGAGCACCACTAGTATATATTAGTATTTGGGACTGGTAAAGGTAAATGGCTGAGAGTGTGTCAGGTCTGCGAGAGCCGCTGCCTTCACACTATTATAAATAAATCACTGAATGATTTTATTGTGCCGAGCGATAATGAACGGCTGGCGGCAATTTGCTCTAATAACAGCAGCGTTTCTCGAGTGAAGTGATCGTCAGTGGTGCTCTGAGTCTGTAGCGCTCCTTGAAGAGTCAGAGTCAGGATCGTAATTATCATGTGGCTCATCTCCAAAATAACGAAACATAACAGGAGTGAGTTTGATCCACACATCAGTGTTTAATGAAGTGAGGCTTGGTGTGTGAGAATAATTCTGCATCAGCATGTGGCTTCATTACAGGAGAAGATGAGCTCCGTGTGTATGTGTGTGTGTGTGAGAGAGAGAGAGAGAGAAAGTGAAAGAGAGCTTATCTTTTGTCCAGCGGTAAAGATTTTTTTCATTTTCACAACAGAATTTCAGTTTCAATCTTCAGCATCAGTGGCTATAAAATGCCTCGAATTCATTTGAACAGTGGATAGGGTTTCTCTGTCTCACTTTCTTTTTCATCTCTTACTTTTTCAGTTTTTTTCTTAAGAGGTCATAAAGTGACATCATATAACAATATAATGATCACATTTCAATTAAATTTTTTTTCTTGACTATAAAACATGCAAGTCTTCAGCATGCCACATGAGAGCACTTCATAATGATAAGTCTCAACATGTCGAATTGATCTTTGCTACATAGCTAATATGATGCTAACTGTCAGTGTGTAATTTATATATGTATGGAGACGATAAAACAATCAGCTGCCCCTTGTGGTTAAAGTTTCTATGCCATTCCAAGATCCCCCCAAAAAATTAAATAAAATAAACAGGCTAATAAGGTCAAACAAATGAAATAAATTGTTACAAAAATAAATTTGTATTGAGAATTTTAAAATCACTGACCTGATGATCTAAGTGACACTCAGACCAGTGTATTATGATTACCGCAGTATCGACAACAGTGTCTCCAATTGTTTTATTACTTTCCTCATCTTAATGTTTATGGTTTCCAAAAGAAGATTCTGGTTTTCGTAACTCAGTTCAGAGATCTTTAGCTATCTGTCCTACTCACTTTCCCTCTCCACCTGATCTTAACTACAATAAGAGCAAGGGGACTATGATGGATGGATGATGAGGGTGAAGGGGGGGTTGGGGGCACAACCCATCCCACTCCAGCATTAGCCCCTCTGTCTAAATCGCAGTGTCCCCTGAGAGCAGCAGCTCCACCACAAATGCCTGGATCTCCACACGAGACCTCGGAGGCTGAGTCCGGGAAATAATCATGTTTAATTTAGCAAGCAGATGGTAAGAAAGCGACACACACACACACACACACACACACACACACACACACACACAGTGCTTATCTTTGTGGCCTTACGGTAATAAGTCTGTAAACAACAAATTTTCTGTATTTTTACTGCAGCTTAATAAT
>MU558159.1:330997-378894 GCA_024362625.1 Silurus asotus | reverse complement strand
TAATAATAATAATAATAATAATAATGTCTAAAACTTTATCTCCAGTGTTGTTCTTAATTTTCAGAAACCATAAACAGGGTCGAACCTTTAACTCATCTCTTGTCGTTTGCTAAGCTGACATTTTAAACCTTCCCCTAAAGAAAAGCGCATGAAGCGCAGTGGAACCTGAGTGCAGTGAGGCGATAACGTGACGTGACAGGACACAGATAGGAAGAAGCTGCGTGTGAGTGTTTTCACGTGTCGCGCGTTTTAGTTGTGTTAATGTCACTGAGCCGCAGGTGGAACACGGCCTTTATGGTGTTGGTTTCTTTTTCTTACCTCAGGTAGTCTCTGCGACAGAGGATGAGATTGGCTTTGGTGTAGAGGGTGGAGCCGACCTCGCCCAGGCGGCAGTCGCAGCACGCGCACTTCAGGCAGTCTTCATGCCAGTATTTGTCCAGTGCCTTGAGCAGGTAGCGGTCTTTAATCTTGCGGTTGCAGCCAGCGCAGCCCTTCTGTTTGCCTTTGGGCTGGACGGAGAGCATCGGCACTCCTGCGAGCGATAAGGAGAACACACGGACGTGATTTAGTGCCCTGGGGAAATGCTGCTGTCCTACACACCTTCACTTATTCCCTATTATGTATTTTATAAGGGGACACGGGTCAAGCCGGAGCTGCGAATGTTTCATATTCATCAGGGCCAGGACTCTGGTCCTCAGTTCACATTCCTGCCTCTTCTTTATTCTTCTCTGTTTCAAAATACCACATTGAATCACTAACATGAATCGTGATGCTTTAAACACTTGTCTACAATCTCCATTGCAAACCTGTGGTTTTGCCATTATGTGTTCTGTGTTGTTTTCAATGTGGTGTGGTGTTCGGTTGTGGGTTTAAGGTACTTTCGATACATCATGTAGTTGGGGAAGTTCACGTGGTGTTAAAAGCTCCTCACAGGTCATACTTAGGATTAACATTAACCTTTTAAAGTGCTGTTGACCACGAGAAGGCTGAGCATTGAGCCCTGAGTGAGAAACATCATTGCCTAAGTGCTTCACCACACACACACACACACACACACACACACACACACACACACACACACACACACACACACACACAAACACACACACCCCTCCACCTTCACCCTTTCAGCTACAGAACAAATAAAGTCCATTTAATAACAGCACTAAATGCTAATAGTCTATCTGTTGCCTGACATTTGTGCGGTGACTAAAAGCCGACACCGGGAGCGCTGGGAACGCCGGCACCCCTCGGCCAACGCTAACAGGTCGAGGCCGAGTGAAAGCACATGCAGCGGCTCTTAAGACACTTTTACACACACTGAGCTATTGATCTGGCTAATAGAACTCCCAGGCCACTCTCCATTACTGCTTTTAAAACCCCATTCCTATTAAAAAAAAAAAAAAAAAAACAAGTGCCATATACGCACTACCTCAACTATCAAAATGCTATCTCTTTGTTTACTGGTTGCTGAAGATTGGATTATAAACAACAAAGAATGCACTTGCATTCATGTAGCGTAACGTACAGTCTGTTAACGAATATTACATGCTCGCTTTGTCATTTATAAACGAGACTATTTTGGAAAAAAAGGCGTGTGGTTGTGTGTGTAAAAAGTAATGTATTCCTTATTACATCAGCAGCAAAAACATCAGCCTTGTAAGTAACATTTATAACAAGGTAGGAGATTAACGCCACAGAGACGTGACTAAGCATGAGACTACACCAGCACGTCTTAGATTAAATATAAAAAATGAAATAGAAAAAAAAGTAAACAGTTTTTTTTATTGATTCAAACGACGATTCAAACACTAAGTATTGTGTATATCACACCTTCTGATCAGACCCTCAGAGCACTGTGTAATTGCTGACCTCCTGACACCAGGTGGCAGTGTTCATGTAAAACATGGATAAGTGATCTTACAAAGACAAAAAGAAAGCAACTTTTACATTTTCTTCTCGCTTCACACAATAAACTCCTGCTCTCTCCTGCATTTTGATCCACAGTATTACAGGACACAGTACACTGTAGATGAACAAGAATCAATGGTCAGAAACCAAAGGTTAAAGAGTCACAGAGTTGGTCTGACAAATGAAAGCCTTTAAGACAAAATAATTTGGGATTCTTCTCTGTTTCTCGGGTTTCTTAAATTTTTGTTGTTACTTAACCGTAAACAACCAAAGGCTTGTGATGGAACGAGTGTTTACTGCTGTTATAAAGTCAGCAATGACAGGAACTAACTCATTTCGCAGATCTTCCATCTACTATAAATAGTTACAAAAATTCAATTTGGTTAATAAATTTTTTTTTTAATTGCTGGTAAGTTGATTGAAGAGGAACAAGGCACTTTGGGACCTTACAAGAAATGAATAATCCGGGTTAACAGTTACATCACACCACACTGTCGATGATAAGTTTCTTTACATAGTGATTTTAACTCCAATTGTTTTAAAATAGACTGAAATTTTTGCAAGTGAGAACATCTTGTTGAAACGTCAGATGTGAAATGAATTTTCCTTGTGAACATCAAGAACACCCTGATGAGTCTGGAGGGGATTTAACTGGCTGCAGATTTGTTCAGTTATTCAGAACAATCAAGCCATCAGTGATGCTGAGAATGTAATAATTAGCACCTCCCTCAGTAAAAACCTGGGAGAATAAATACACCGAGGGAATGATAAAGAAAGAAAGAAAGGAAGGGGGAGAGAGAGAATTGAAAAGAGCTTGTTAGTTAAATTTATGGCTTGTGGGATGTGTATAAGTCGTGGAATTCAACGTCCCGTTCCTTTATCAGACGAGTGGAAAAGGAGAAGCTAATTGGTCCAGCACTGCTGATAGGAACCATCAATTAGTTCTTCCTTTCCTCCGGATCCCCACAGACTATGTACCCCTCCCCACCTGAACGCCCCGGGGGAAAACGGGCTTCTTGAAGCTGGCACGTTATGATCACAAAACCTGCTATAAATACCAGCGTTCAGCATAAATGAAGCTAAAAGGGCTCAGTGTTGAAGCTGGCTGAGGGCGCTCGCTTTCTACCTGCATTTCATGGCTTGTTAGCGGAGAGCGCTGCAGGTACACCACCCGAGCTCCACTGTCAGCCTTCTACAAAACTAAAAACACTCTTAATGAGGAGAGAGAGAGAGAGAGAGACGGGGAAGAAGAAAAAAAAAAGGGAGGGGGGGGCCTTGTGTGTGTGTGTGTGTGTGTGTGTGTGTGTGTGTGTGTGTGTGTGTGTGTGTGTGTGTGTAAGCGAGCGAGACGGGGAATCAGGCTCTTCTGAGTTCCCCGAGGAACGGCATGAAAATCTTTAATTTGCCTTTTATGACAGCTAATTAGTTATTCTATTCAAAATCTTTGCTTTAAATAAGAGAACTAATTATACACAAAGGTCAAACCCTCCTCCTTCTCTCCCACCGCCACCTCCACCACCTCTTCCTTCTCTCTCACCACCACCACCTCCTATTCCTCCCTTACAACCACCTCCACCACCTCTTCCTCCTCTCTCACCACCGCCACCTCCTATTCCTCCCTTACAACCACCTCCAGCACCTCCTCTCTCACTACCACCTTTTTGTCTTTGCTTACTGCCACCTCGACCACCTCCTCCCTCTCCCTTGTCACCACCTCAACACATCCTAATTCTCCTCCTGTACCACCACCATGTCTTGCTCCGTTACTACCATGGTATTCCTCATTATTTGTGTATATTTCCACCACCTCCTCCTCCCTCACTATCACCAGCACATCCTGCCTCACCACCACCACTACCTCTAACAATACAATAAACTGACATATAACTCACTATAAACTACATATAAACATACTCAATTTTTTTCTTTTATTTCCTATTCTCCCAGTCTCTCAGTCCTCCTCCTTTATCCAAACCATTCAGCCCGTTTCTCATCTCTTCACTCTGACTTTCGTCTCTTTCTCTCAGTTTTTGTTTGTCTCTCTTCTTATGATTTTTATGTAGCTAATATTCCAACTGCTATCTGAAAATAGACATTTCTGTCTTCTCAAATAACTTTACAAATACAATAAAACAAACCCACACCTGTTGATTTCAGCCTGTTCCAAAACCTAAAACCCAAAAACTGACAGAACGTCGCAGAACGAGTGCACAAAGTAAAACATAATGCTCAGCAAGATGCCCTTTTTATGCTTATCTTTTTTTTAAAGAGATGTGAGAAAGAACCTGCCACAACACACACTGTAGAAAACACTCATCATCAAAATAAAACAAAGAGAGAGAGAGAGAGAGAGAGAGAGAGAGAGAGAGAGAGAGAGAGGGAGATGGGCTATGCCAGTGGAGGCAGCTCCCACTTAATCCAATCCATTTAACAGATACAAGAGCTGCCGACCTTCCAGGGTTGTTCCATGTTTTGAGGGAAAATAAGCACATCCTCTGGCCAGTATCTCAATTCATATTCTACCATCAATAGCATTTCTCTTTTTTGTTTAACAGAGTTTCATCATATCCAAGTTATCATCTCTACCAGCCAAAAAAAAACAAAAAAACAAAAACAATAAACAATAATCTGACATTAATATTTGCTGTGCAGTCTGCTATCCATCATCGTCTTTAAACATCTTATATCTCACAAATGTTTGTTGTTGCACTTAAATTTTTCAGTGTGTGTACTTTCCATTGCAGATCTGTTTTCTGTGTGGGGAACACCAATTTTTGGTGCCATCAGAAAAACAAATCAAATCAGCAATGATGCATTTTGAGATCTGAAAAGCTGAACAAAGAGACAAAAGAGATAGAGTGTCATCCAATTATCACATCTTATCTATAACTTCAGAAAAGAAATGAAAGGAAAAGAGTGGGTTATATTTTTTTTTTAGTTGCTTCTAATTCAGTTGCTTTTTTTTTAGTTCATATAGATTTACTTTTATGTTCCTGTTTAAAATCATTCCAATTCGTTTTTCAGTTCCTAGCAAGTTCCATCCCAGTTTTTCTCCATTTCTTCTCCAGTTCATCTACATTTCATCTAAAGTTTCACACCAGTTCCACTCCAGTTCTTCTCTAATTCTTCTAAATGGTTCTCCTCAAGTTTATTATAAATTCCCCTCCAGTTCCTTTTCAGGTCCTCCACAATTCATTTAAAGTTCCCCTTCATTTCTATTTTTTCTCCAGTTAGTCTACTGTTCATTTGAGTTGGCCCTTCAATTTCTTATAGATCCCCCCAATGCAGCCCAGTTCTTCTTCAGTTCATCTACAATTGCTTTTAAGTTTCTTACCAGTTTCTTAGAAGTTTCTCTTCAGTTTAATCCCAGTTCTTCTTCAGTTCTCCTACAACTTCTCTAAAAGTCCCCTCCATTTTTTTTACAAGTTCCCCTCCAGGGCCTCTACAATTGATTTCAAGTTCCCCAGTTCCATTCCAGTTTTTTCGAACTCTCTAGTTCTTTGTTCCACTAATGATGCAATGGAATCTTCAAAAGCATCACCAATCTTACATGTAAAACGTTCAAAAATTCCCACTGCTCAAACTTTAAATCTGGAAAAGCTCATATTATGATTCCAGCATGGTTAAAGAGACAGTGTATGTGTATGTATCCTCCTGCTCCTCACTCACTGCAACTTTTCCACACAAATTCACTCAAGTCGCATTACAGATTAATAAACACATTCAGTTACTCAGTATTTGTAACAAACAGCATCACAAAACAAAAAAAGAAAAAAGCTGCGAGTGAAAGAATGAAAAAGCGAGTGATTTGCAGAGAGCTGAGTGTCAGAGGAGAACAGGGTGCGTGTGTTTAGGATTAAAAGCAGTCGTGTGGCGCAAATCTGCTGTTGAAGGTTCTTCGTGTATGACAAACTGGGCTTCTAACAGCAGCAGTGTGTTCATGCTTTTAGTAACACCAGGTAATGAGAGAGAGAGAGAGAGAGAGAGAGAGAGAGAGAGAGAGAGAGAAGGATATGTATCTTTACGATGCCCGTTTGTTATGGTATAATCATTAATAATAATTTTTATACAAGTATCAATAATAAAAAGTGTTGTGCAACTTCTAAATGATTTTTTTCATCACATTACACTCAGGACGCACACACACACACACACACACACATGTATACACACACACACACACACACACACACACACACACACACACGCACGCACGCACACAAACTGTGTGTTTAGGGATCATTTTTAATAAGAAGAAAGTTGATCTTTGGAGAAAAAGGCAATAATGCTATGCATGAGGCAAATATTTCCTGAATCTAAATATATACTGTATAAATATTAATATATAATGCCAAGTTGACAAAAATGTTCTGACAAAAAATAACCACAAAGACCTTCTAGAAAAGTTGTCTTGATTTTGTATTTTAGGACAAAGAGCTGTTCATGAAAGATTTGTGGAAGTTTTTTAGAACAGAAAGCAACAATAATCCTGATATGGATGCAATCCAGTGAATGTTTAGTCTAAATGATTATTCCTGAGCCGGCAGTCTAGGTAGAAGCCTGAATTGAAGGCAAGCTAACATGGGAGTTCTGTATTCCGAAAACAATCACCATATATTGCCTTTCAGCAGATATATTATGGAATATCACCATTTTAAACAGACTTGATCAGTGGTTTGTTTATTATAAAGTCTTTCTATCGAATAACATACATTTTTAGCTACATGTAGCATCTGTATTTCAACCAAGACAAATCTTTATTCCATACTGGGAAAAGGAAAGTGTTAAATAAAATGAGTGATTTTCCTGAGATATCTAAAACAACAAAAAACAATAACAAATTCTATTTAAGTGTGTAGTGCAGTGTTTTAAATGCTTCATCTTTCCATACACTTTAGCATTCCATTCACTTCAGATCTTTTCCATACACAGCAAGTCAGCATTCAGTAAGCATCAGTATTAAATACATTCCAGCATTCCCAACACAACAAGTCAGTGTTTCATACACTCCTGCATTCCCTACACACCAAATCAGAATCCCATACACTTCACTGTTTCCTAAACATTAAATACACTCCAGTATTCTTGACAGAACACGTCAGCACACTTTACTCTAAAGTGTTCATGCATTATACTGTATCCCACATATATAAGTGTTCCATAAGTTTCACTTCAACATTCTGTCTTTTGAATGGAAAACTCTGATTATTATTAATCTGCAGTAATAAGCAGTTTTATAAGTGAATACATTTCTCTGCATGAATTAAACAGTATCCATCCCAGTATTCCAGCCTGGGGTTTATCATCAGTAAAGAATAATGGGAAGTTGAGGCAGATGTCTTGCCAGTGTCTGCGGGAATTAGCGCATTTCCACCAGCTCCCATCATTAACGTAATGGAGCCTGCATTTAGACGATCGTTCTGCTCAAGCAGCAAATGCAACACACAAGGACATCTGCTGATTGTTTCAGGAAAATCACCAGCTGTAACGATGTGAGCGACTGGATACGTTCGACCAAAGAACACTTGTGTTGGCTGTGTGCTTGTGATCGCATATTCTCATGTGGTCAGGATGTGGAACATGTTTTCCTGTACTTACATCCACAGTCATTTACATTCACGTCACTTTGATTCATAACCTCCATTTTGGGTTTCATTCTGGAATCTGCTTATAGCCCATCTTTACATTTGATGCAGTCTGATGCTGTAACAATACAGTGCAGAACACATGACAATTAAAAAAAAAAAAAAAAAAAATTATTGTTTCCTCTCATTTCCGGGTTTGAAAAAGAAAAGCATAAAAAAAAGCTAGAGAGAGAAATGGAATATATGCCATTTTGTACTGTCACACCCTCTAATTATGACACATTAGCACTTGTAAAGAGGGAAGAAGAAAAAAAAAAGCAGCTATTTGGAATAAAGAGGGTGAGAGACAGACAGAGAAAGAGATAGAATTCGAAAAGGGGGGAATTCATTAAGGCAACACATTTTCACTAAACTTGAGCAGACTCTCTGCTGCTAATAAGCCCCGGTGAAACAGAGCTGCTGCGCTCCCTCACGCTGACCTCGGCACTGCCCGGAATAAAGGAGGGTTTTGTCTCCCGGAATAATTGCTCTTTTCATGTGTTACAAGTGTCCTGACCCCTGCGGTCTCCAGCCACCGTTCCTCCCCCCGCTGCATAATTACTCCTGATCTGACCCAAATGAGGCCGCGGTGGCGGCGTCAGTGCCTGCAATAACACGGAGCTGCAGCATGGGGAGTCTGGAAACAGGAGGTGGCTTTTCTCTTCGCCCAGGCCACTCGTTTCCATCACGTCACACACGCATTTCTCACACTTCAACAAAGTAGGCGCTCAGATTCCCTCCTTCTCACTAACTTTATAGATATCTTTTTTCCCCTCTCTGGACCGAGCACATTGTCAGATGGTGAGAACATTTTTTGCACGCAGTTAATGGGACTTCATTAGTGTGAGCGTCTGTGCACATATTTTATAATTCATATCGTTCCCTTGCAACACTGCACACTTTTATACCTCGCTATTATTTTTAATTTATTCAGAGGGGATTAATTAAAAAAAAATCCATGCAACCTGGGAAGACAACTTCGTAATTGAGAAATTGAGCCATCGTTTCTGCTCTCCCCTAAAAAAGAAGGAAATAGAGCAAAGAAAAAAAAAAGAATGATAGAAAGAAAGAAAGAAAGTGGAGAGAAAATGAATCTCTTTTGAGTGCAGTTCTGCACTAACACACCAAAGAGTTTCACAAAGAACCAATCAGACTTTTTAATGCAGGGAAAAGCCGGAACGTGACCTTCATCCATCCAATCATTATCCAATCTTAAACTCAAACACATTTTGCAAAAGAAAATCCTATTTAGAGCCAAACACACACACACACACACACACACACACACACACAACTCAGACTTATAACTGCATCTTTTCTTCATATACAAATACAAATACAACTTTTTTTCCCTCTCGTCTCCCTCAGACCACATTAGCATTTCAATAACAGGAATAAATCTGTCTATCCCATAAATCTTTTCAGACCTTGAGAGAAGAAAGAGCTACAATCTTATCTGCTACTTCATGATTTCTGACAACCATTAGCACCACCACAGCCTCTTTATTATATTTTTTTAATATCTTGGACAGGCAATCATGCCCAGAACTATTTTTTTGTCAACATTAAAAATGCATTTGTCTGAGTGTAAATGTAGGCCTCTGAAAAGTTGGTGTCAGCCCCAAGGTTAGAAAAGTGATGTGTGAAATGCCCCTCTTACTAGCAATTACCGTTCACTTATTATCTCCGAAGGATGTCAGGAGACAGGTGCGCCATTCAGTGCTGCAGAACTCGGAGAACTTGTGCGAGCAGAACCCCATTTGGGCCAATTTAAAGTCGAATAATGAACAGTACGCTGTGGGAGCCATTAGTTTGGGGAGCGACGGAGTCTGTGTCGTTTAAGTGCTCACTCAGAAGTGCAAATTAATGCTAATGTCGGATTGAAAAACTCTTGTACTACAGCAATTTGTCAACGACTGCATTTAAAAAAAAAAATTGTTTAAAAACATTACATTATAGTTACATTTAATTTGAGCAATAAAATTTGGTTCCTAATTTTTTTCTCTGGAAATAATGCAGCTTGTTAGGCATTTTACCTGGAAGGTGCGAAGAAGCATAAACTTCGCTGTCCTGAAAAGTCTAACGTTGGAGACTCCTTTCATACATGTTACATAAACATCTCTTTACAGAAAGCTTCACTATATCATTTGTCAAATGACGTTCAGTTTATTATAAGTGGAGCATGCAATGTACACTGCCCTGTGAATGAGCTGTTGCTATAGAAACCATAAGTAACCGAATGAGCATATTAATACAAACCTGCACTGCTGTCAGAGCTGCTGTTACAGTAAATTAATCAACAAGTTCTGACCAATCACAGTGCAGAAGTCAGGAGCACAGTGCATGTGAAATTCATGTAAAACAATTGCTGTTTGTGTCCGTGTTTGTTTGAACATGCGGATATATATATATATATATATATGTTTGTGTGTGTGTGTGTGTGTCTTTACAGCAGTGAAGTAATCTCTCCAAGTGAATGGACACACCATCAGTGGTTATTGATGTAGCAGGAGAACTCAAGAGTTAAATGGAATGGCCACTCCATTATCAGCTCCAGCAGTCCGCAGGAGAGAGTTACGTTTAAGAGTGACAAGAAAGCACAGCGGCGATGCAGTGCTACTGTTAGTAATACTGTTAGTGTAGTGTAGCATTAGTATTAGTGTAGAGTGAGTGTGAATGTTGCAGTTATTATTACTGCTTGCTTGAAGGTTAGTGCAGTGTGGGTGTAAGGTTAGTGTAGTGTGAGTATTACTGTGATGTGAAGATTCCTGTAGTGAGGATTAGTGTAGAGTCAGTATTAGTGTAGAGTGAAGGTTAGTTCAGCATGGGTATTAGTGTAAAGGTTAGTGTTGTTTAAGCGTTAGTGTAGTCCGGGTATTAGTATAGTATGAGTGCGAAGGTTAGTTTTAGTGTAGTGTGAATATTGGTGTACTGTAAAGGTTAGTGCAGTGTGAGTGTTAGTATAGAGAGAGTATTAGTGCAGTATAAGGGTTAGTATACAGTAAGTATTAGTGTAGTGTAATGGTTAGTGTAGAGTGAGTATTAGTGTAGTATGACTGAAGGCTGTTGTTATTGTAGTATATTATTGTAGTGTGAGTATTGGTGTAGTGTAAAGGGTATAGTGTAAATAAGAGTGTAGTGTGAGTTTAAAGGTTAGTGTAGTATGATTATTAGTGTAGTGTGAGTGTGAAGATTAGTGTAAGTATTAGTGTAGAGTATTGGTGTAGTAGGACAAGGTTATTGCAGTGTATTAGTGCAGTGTGAGTATTAGTGCAAGTAAGTTAGTGTAGTGTACATCTTAGTGTAGTATGCGTATAAGTATAATGTAAAAGTTAGTGTAATGTGAGTATTAGTGTTTTGTGAGTGTTAGTGCAGTATGAGTGTAACATTTTGTATAGTGTGAGTATTCATTTTACTGGGAAGGTTAGTGTGGTGTATTAGTGTAGTGTGAATATTAGTGCAGTGTAAAGCTTAGTGTGAGTATTTGAGCAGTGTAAAGGTTGGTGTGCGTATTAGTGTAGTGTGAGTGTGACGGTTAGTGTGAGTATTAGTGTAGAGTAAGCATTAATGTAGTGTGAGTGTGAAGATTAGTGTAGTGTGAAGGGTAGTGTGAGTGTGAAAGTTATTGTAGTGTATTAGTGTAGTGTGAAAGTTAGTGTAGTGTAAGTATCAGTGTATTCTGAGTATTAGAATGTAAGCATTAGTGCAGAATGAGCGTGACGGTTAGTGTAGAGTGTGCATTAGTGTAGTGTAGTGCAGTGGAGGGCCGTGCATTTGCTACCTGGGCCTTAAGTGGGGATTTAATCTACCTCAATACCACCACTATCCCGTCGCAATTAGAGAAACCATCAATACTATACAAAAACGCAATATAACAACACGTGGCATTACAGAGAGGGAGAGGGGCATTTGGAGGGTGATTAAAATGTTACTAAAGCAAGAAACCCAGTTAAGACAACTCCAAACCTCTACACTACCACAGCAACTGTGCCACATACATCATCTGGAGCAATTCATAATCAATATTTGTCTAATCACATGACAAAAACATTAAATATCTATATAAAATACAACCTATTTACCAGAGATGTGTAGTCATAATTTGCACCGCTCCGCAGAGGCTGTAAACCAGTGGTACCGCTCATATTCACTAGGCTAGAAATGACAAACAAACCCTTTCCCGGGCTGAGACAAGCTAGCTAGCTTCTGGGTTGGCTGACTTTTTTTCTTGATGTCTAGCTTTTCTTGTAAATTTATTTTTAAATATGTCCAAAACCAAATAAATTTCTCTTCCTCTGTAGGCATAAACAAGTCTAACTAAAGATGTATTCATGTGTGCAGTTTGCTACACACGTGTTTTGAAAGTCGAACTTTCATGATGACACGATTCTGTAACCAATCAGAATTTGAAATCTTATTTTTTAAAGAAACAGATTTATTTCTTATAGAGACTATGGTAAAAAGGCCTGCAGTACAGACTTTGGTAGCCCTGGGCAGATTAGAGTGACATGGCAGCACAAAGAGGCTGAAATCTGATTGAGATACGAGATGAAAGAGAAAGGTTGGTAATAAACTGTTGGGAATAAATTGATACACTTCCATGGAACAAATATTAGAATTTATATTGTAAATGTAGGTCAGTGCTTCTGATAGTGTGTAGGCCAGCAGAGAAGGCGTTGCTGGCCCTGAATGCCCGCCACTTGTGTAGATTAAGTATTAGTGTAATGTAAAGGTTAGTGTAGAGTAAGTATTGGTGTAGTATGACTGTGAAGGTTATTGTTGGGTATTAGTGTTGTGTGAGTATTAGTGTAGAGTGACTGTAGTTATTAGTGTAGTAATCATAGAAGTATAATGTAAAAGTAAGTGTAGTGTGAGTGTAAATTTTGTGTAAGTATCAAGGTAAGAGTATTATTGTAGTAGGGGTATCAGTATTAGTATTATGGTAGTGTGAGTTTTAATGTAGTGTAAATATTAGTGTAGTGTAAGTGTGAAGGTTATTGTAGTGTAAGTGTAAAGGTTAGAGTAGTGTGAGTATTAGTATAGTGTGAAGGTTAGTGTAGTGTGAGTATTAGTGTAGTGTGAAGGTTAGTGTAGTGTGAGTTTGAAGGTTAATGTAGTGTGAGTGTGAAGGTTAGTGTAGTGTAAGTATTAGTGTAGTGTGAGTATTAGTGTAGTGTGAAGGTTAGTGTAGTGTGAGTGTGAAGGTTTGTGTAATGTGAGTGTGAAGGTTAGTGTAGTGTGAGGGTTAGTGTAATGTGAGTGTGAAGGTTAGTGTAGTGTGAGTTTGAAGGTTAATGTAGTGTGAGTGTGAAGGTTAGTGTAGTGTAAGTATTAGTGTAGTGTGAGTATTAGTGTAGTGTAAAGGTTAGTGTAGTGTGAGTGTGAATGTAGTGTGAGTCTGAAGGTTAGTGAAGTGTAAGTATTAGTGTAGTGTGAAGGTTAGTGTAATGTAAGTATTAGTGTAGTGTGAAGGTTAGTGTAGTGTGAGTGTGAAGGTTAGTGTAGTGTGAAGGTTAGTGTAGTGTAAGTATTAGTGTAGTGTGAGTATTAGTGTAGTGTGAAGGTTAGTGTAGTGTAAGTATTAGTGTAGTGTGAGTATTTGTGTAGTGTGAAAGTTAGTGTAGTTTAAGTATTAGTGTAGTGTGAAGGTAAGTGTAGTGTAAGTATTCATGTAGTGTGAGTATCAGTGTAATGTAAAGGTTAGTGTAGTGTGAGTGTGAAGGTTAATGTAGTGTGAAGGTTAGTTTAGTGTAAGTATTAGTGTAGTGTGAGTATTAGTGTAGTGTGAAGGTTAGTGTAGTTTAAGTATTAGTGTAGTGTGAAGGTAAGTGTAGTGTAAGTATTCATGTAGTGTGAGTATCAGTGTAATGTAAAGGTTAGTGTAGCGTAAGTGTGAAGGTTAATGTAGTGTGAAGGTTAGTGTAGTGTAAGTATTAGTGTAGTGTGACTATTAGTGTAGTGTGAAGGTTAGTGTAGTGTAAGTATTAGTGTAGTGTGAGTATCAGTGTAATGTAAAGGTTAGTGTAGTGTGAGTGTGAAGGTTAGTGTAGTGTGAAGGTTAGTGTAGTGTGAGTGTGAAGGTTAATGTAGTGTGAGTGTGAAGGTTAGTGTAGTGTAAGTGTAAGTATTAGTGTAGTGTGAGTATTAGAGTAATGTGAAGGTAAGTGTAGTGTGAGTATTAGTGTAGTGTGAGTATTAGTGTAGTGTGAAGGTTAGTGTAGTGTAAGTATTCGTGTAGTGTGAGTATCAGTGTAATGTAAAGGTTAGTGTAGTGTGAGTGTGAAGGTTAATGTAGTGTGAAGGTTAGTGTAGTGTAAGTATTAGTGTAGTGTGAGTATTAGTGTAGTGTGAAGGTTAGTGTAGTGTAAGTATTAGTGTAGTGTGAGTATTAGTGTAGTGTAAGTATTAGTGTAGTGTGAGTATTAGAGTAATGTGAAGGTAAGTGTAGTGTGAGTATTAGTGTAGTGTGAAGGCTATTGTAGTGTGAGTATTATTGTAGTGTAAGTATTAGTATAGTGTGAGTATTAATGTAGTGTGAGTATTAGTGTAGTGTGAGTATTAGTGTAGTGTGAAGGTTAGTGTAGTGTAAGTATTAGTGTAGTGTGAGTATTAGTGTAGTGTGAAGGTTAGTGTAGTGTGAGTGTAAAGGTTAATGTAGTGTGAGTGTGAAGGTTAGTGTAGTGTGAAGAGTTATGTAGTGTGAGTGTGAAAGGTAATGTAGTGTGAGTGTGAAGGTTAGTGTAGTGTGAGTTTGGAGGTTAGTGTAGTGTGAGTGTGAAGGTTAGTGTAGTGTGAGTATTAGTGTAGTGTGAAGGTTAGTGTAGTGTGAGTGTAAAGGTTAGTATAGTGTGAGTATTAGTGTAGTGTGAAGGTTAGTGTAGCGTAAGTATTAGTGTAGTGTGAGTATTAGTGTAGTGTGAGTATTAGTGTAGTGTAAGGGTTAGTGTAGTGTGAGTATTAGTGTAGTGTGAGTATTAGTGTGAAGGTTAATGTAGTGTGAGTGTGAAGGGTAATGTAGTGTGAGTGTGAAGGTTAGTGTAGTGTGAGTATTAGTGTAGTGTAAGTATTTGTGTGAAGGTTAGTGTTGTGAGAGTGTGAAGGGTAATGTAGTGTGAGTGTGAAGGTTAGTGTAGTGTGAGTGTGAAGGGTAATGTAGTGTGAGTGTGAAGGTTAGTGTAGTGTGAGTGTGAAGGGTAATGTAGTGTGAGTGTGAAGGTTAGTGTAGTGTGAGTGTGAAGGTTAGTGTAGTGTGAGTGTGAAGGGTAATGTAGTGTGAGTGTGAAGGTTAGTGTAGTGTGAGTATTAGTGTAGTGTAAGTATTAGTGTGAAGGTTAGTGTAGTGTGAGTGTGAAGGTAAGTGTAGTGTAAGTGTGAAGGGTAGTGTAGTGTGAGTATTAGTGTAGTGTAAGTATTAGTGTGAAGGTTAGTGTAGTGTGAGTGTGAAGGTAAGTGTAGTGTGAGTGTGAAGGTTAGTGTAGTGTGAGTATTAGTGTAGTGTAAGTATTAGTGTGAAGGTTAGTGTAGTGTGAGTGTGAAGGGTAATGTAGTGTGAGTGTGAAGGTTAGTGTAGTGTGAGTATTAGTGTAGGGTAAGTATTAGTGTGAAGGTTAGTGTAGTGTGAGTGTGAAGGGTAATGTAGTGTGTGTGAAGGTTAGTGTAGTGTGAGTATTAGTGTAGGGTAAGTATTAGTGTGAAGGTTAGTGTAGTGTGAGTGTGAAGGGTAATGTAGTGTGAGTGTGAAGGTTAGTGTAGTGTGAGTATTAGTGTAGTGTGAAGGTTAGTGTAGCGTAAGTATTAATGGTTATGTAGTGTCAGTGTACACTACATACATCACATACAGTAGGGTAATTTTTAGGCACCTGTGGGTGTTCAGAGTCGCTCCATCTGCAGGAACATTGAGTAACTTGCTGAGGAACATGTCTGAGTTTCATCTCCCCTTTATGATTAAATTAAAATCGCATTCTGCACAGAGAAGTTTCACAATTCACTCACATGTCTCTGTCTTCACGATTCCTTAACATCTCACACAACAAAACACACAAATCAGCTGCGCAAAGGGTTCTTCTACAAGACACACATGCGCACACACACACACACACACACACACACACACACACTCACACACACACACACACACAAGGAGAGAGAGAGAAAAAAGAGAGACTGTACACTACATGCATTGATCTTTCTATAAATGCTTTTAAACACACTTATAATCGCGAACTCAGCAATGATAGTCAGTAAGCAGAATATGTGTGTGTGTGTGTGTGTGTGTGTGTGTGTGTGTGTGTGTGTGTGTGTGTGTGTGTGTGTGTGTGTGTGTGAGTGTGTGTGTGTGTTTGTGTGTGTGAGAAAGAGAGTGTGTCTCTGGGGAGTGTTTCAGGTGGGATTAAACACGGCCCTTTTAACAGCTAACAGGCGGAACTACACATCAGTCCGTAACAAGATAGAAAGTGGTGCATATAAACACACACACACACACACACACACACACACACACACACACACACACACACACACACACACACACACACATACACACACACACACACACAGACATTAACACATTTTCACATTAATGATTTATAACACAATCATTCGCTCACAAACATACAGCAAAAACTCTGATTCTCTGGATCTGAACATCGATCGCACACCTCGTCTCTCTGAGTGCACTGAGCACAGAGCTCTCAAACTTTACTGAGAGACTAAACCAAGTCTCTTTCTCTGTGTCCCACTGTCTCTGTATCTTACTGTCTTAGTGGCTAGATGTTTAATTGTTTCTCTGTCTCGGTCTCTTTCTCTCTGTGTCTCACTATCTCTCTCTCGCTATCTTTGTATCTCACCATCTCCATGTGCCTCACTGCCCTATTGTATCTCACCATTTATCTCAAAGTTAATAATAAAAAAAAACACCGGAAACTACTTCTATTAATGTCACATACACATCAAATTAAAATAACTATGAAACATATCTGAACAAGAGCATTAACACAAACCTGCACCAAACAGGCAAAGCTTCTGTTACAGAGAATTTATTAACACCTTCTGGCCAATCACATTCCAGGATTTTACAGTTTAATGGGATGAAAATGGAAGGTAGAAAAGTTGAAAACAGTGAAAGAAAGAAAGAAAGAAAGAAAGAAAGAAAGAAAGAAAGAAAGAAATGAACAAACACACACATACACAGGACGAGACGACTCAAACCCGGCAGTGGGAAAGTGTGAGAGCCGCTATCAGGACACCCGTGGGAATAACTAGTGGTCCAAAGAACAAAGGAAAAGTAATATAAAAACCAGCTGCTGTAAAAATCATCAGTATGGATTTATATCGCTTTCGTCACACTCAGCGTGTGTCCTGTTACTTAAAGTCCACTGGGAAACGACACGTCACTTCTACCAGACATTTCTACTCTAATAAACACTGACTAAAAGAGTCCAGCTGAAGAGAGCATTTTTTAACACGCACATCACAAAGGCTTTCTGTGTGGACTGCTGCTGCGTTCAGTGTTGTGTCCGCGGTTCTCAAGCTGACCATGTTTTCATTTACATGTATGCCATTTTTCAGAACGATTTTCAATTACCTCATGTTAAGGGTTCAATTTAAGGATTAAGGCCTTGGCAAAGGGCCCAGCAATGGCAGCTTGCTGGTGCTCTGATTTGAAATCACACCCTTTCACAAGTCCAACCAAATCTTAACCAGTGATCTCATTCTTCCCGTGATTTCAAAACAGAGCCCAAAATGCTGACTTTTCTCACTGGTGACTTGTTAATGACCGTGGAGTTCTGAGGAACCTGTGTGAGTGTTTACTTTTTAAAATGTGTTATGGTGTGTGCTTCAATCCCGGGAGCGTGTGGCTGGTTCCTTCAGAGACCAAGTACAATTCCAAAAAGAGTTGCTCTTTATCTCCGTCTGTTCAAGGAGAAGTGAAATGATGGAAATGATCTTCATCTACACTCACTGATGTGAGACAGTATGGCTGATACAGATCTTGTGTCTTGACATACAGAGAGAGAATCTCATTCTGTCTTTGTGTTTCACACACACACACACACTCACACATGAAAAGTGTTTTGTCGGCTATTTCAGGATGATGCAATATAACACGAGTATTAAGTCCTGAATGCAGGCGTAATATTGCGTGAGACCTGAGGCGAGGAAAAAAAAAATTGATGTAATTTCAATATTTGAAATTGGCAAAGTTTAATTTAGAATAAAACCAAGCCAATAATCTTAGAAAATAGCAAATACCGGGAGAGAAAATTACATTGCAAGGAGAGGGGGAAGAAGAAAAAAAGACTTAAGGAATGTATGAAAGCAATCTCCGAGTGGAAATTAGAAATCAAGTCAGAGTAAGGAGGAAAATAACAAAAGAAATATTACTGTCCACTTCCTAAATCAATATAACATCGCTATGAGACAGAATTACCATGGTAACATGAGTAAAGCACAAGGCAATTCTTATTATTTCAAAATAAAAATCGGACCCTGAAGCGGAGACGGGGTTTTATTACGATTTCTTCTGAAACGTCGTCGCATTTCAATCACATGCTACGTGAACGGACACATCTGATTGGAGAGACGAGGCATAGGGTCCAAAAATGTATGTTTATTTAATTATTTTATACTTTTTCCACGGTCATTGTCTTAGAGAACGCAGCGGCGTGAATGATCAAAGGACATGTTTGAAATGAGAAGCCGGTTATTTTGTTTGTCTTTTTTGACATGCACAGGAGAAATACACTTTGTGTTATGGTGAGATTCATCAGTTGGACCACAAATTACACTGCTGTTGAGTCATTTTGGAAATCAAATCACTTAATCTGCAGTGAGTCAGAATTGCTGCGATGCTATGACACAATCTCGATCCAGTAGTAGCACTGATCAGGCGGGAAAGCAGCAAGCTGTAATAAAATCTAAAATCGTTTGAACAGAGAAGCAGGAAATGAGCCGAAACATACATGAGACTGCAGCATGGTGCACTGTATTACGCTTCTGGAAATATTTTAGATCAGAACATAAATTAAAACGAGTACATTTTATTAAGGTTTGGGTTCTAATGTCTCGCCCAACCGCATCAGCCTATCCTACCGCATTCGCCTACCCTACCGCATTCGCCTATCCTACCGCATTTGCCTACCCTACCGCATTCGCCTACCCTACCTCATTTATCTACTCAACCGCATTTGCCTATCCTACCGCATACGCCTACCCTACCGCATTCGCCTATCCTACCACAACCACCTATCCTACCACAACCGCCTATCCTACCGCATTCATCTATCCTACCACAACCGTCCTACCGCATTTGCCTGTCCTACCACAACCACATATTCTACCACAACCGTCTTACCGCATTCGCCTATCCTACCACAAGCCCTATCCTACCACAACCATCTTACCGCATTCGCCTATTCTACCACAACCGCCTATCCTACCATAACCATCCTACCCCATTTGTCTTTTCTACCACAACCGCCCAGCCTACCGCATTCATCTATCCTACCACAACCGCACTACTGCGTTCGCCTATCCTACCACAAATGCCTATCCTACCACAACCAACTGCATCTATCTGTCCATCTATCCTATCACATCCATCTGTTCTACGGCGTCTGTATGTCCTACTGTATCCATCTGTACTGTCATATCTGTCTATCCGATGCCATCTGCCTATCATACTGTATCCATCTGTCCTACTGCATAGGTCTGGCCTGCCAGATCCGAATGTCTTTCCCTCATAACAGATCAATCTGTCCTACCATAGCGTCTAAACTATTATATAGGTCTAAACTACCACATCCGAATGTCCTACTGCATGTCTCTCATACTGTGTCTGTCCTTTCATATCAGTCTGTCCCAATGCATACATCTGTCCTACCACATTTGAATGTCCTACCGCATCTGTCCGTCATACAGTATCTGTCTGTCCTATTGCATCCCTATATTCTAAGTTTTTTTTATCTGTCCTACACCATGTTTCTGTTCCCCCATATCCACTTGTACTAGTGTATCCAACTGTACTGCTGCATCTATCTGTCTGTCCTACCGTATCTATTTGTCCTACTGCATCCCCGCATCAGACAGTATTTTCTGTTCTACTGCATTTCTTTTTTTCACCATATTCATCTGTCCATTTATATCCCTATCTGTCCTACTTTATCCTCTTGAATCTCTCCATCTTATTTCTAAATAAAACACAATACAACTTTACTGCTTCAACCCTATCAGTAAACATCTTCCAGCGTTTTCTCCACAAGCTCATGCATTCATTTTTGTAGGCGTGTGTAAAAGTAAAGTGCGGCCATGCAGAAATATGGATGTCTCAATACATCGGACAACGTAGAATTACGGTTTACAGCTAGTTACAAACTCGGTGGCCCGTGTTGGACAGGGGTTTATTTGAGAGCGAGCTATAAATCTAAACCTGAAATCCGCGCAAGTTAAGTGAGAGCTTTGGTCTTGTTTCTGTTTGTGTTGAGATTGAAAGCTGTGTAAAACACATCATGCTGATGCTTTCATGCTGACAGTCATCCTGTTGCTCTCTTTCTTTCTGACACACAAAACGCTATACTACACACTGAATACACTGTGTTTGGCGGTAAGCGAGGTGATATTTTAGTGTCCAGGTGTGTGTCTGTGTGTATGTGTGCCTGTGTGTATGTGTGTGTCCAAATGCCAGCGCAGTTGGTCGGCCCCAGCATGTAAAGGGTGAAGCTTTTAGGCAATGAGCAGCAGGTGATCTAAGCGTTTTTTTTTTCTCCTCCTCTGTAAGTCCTAATGCTCCTAAAAGCCACTCTGCTGCTGCGCTGCTGTAATTGGGCTTCAGTAGTTAATGTAGTATTGACTGCATTACATGCTCCTGTGCATCCTCTCCCGCTAATGCCATTTGCATCACCTTGTACATTTCCCCATATTGCCTCGCCAATGGCAGTTAAAAGCAATCCTGAGCCATGAATCATACGAGAGGGAACTTTTAGCGAGACGGATGTCCAGACCAGACAATTTACAGTTGAGTTAATCCGGGTACATTAGCGACGCAACATGTATTCACCGAGCCCGGACAAATTTATGCCTCTTTTATTGGTCTTCAGATGGCTGAGTGAAAGGATGTGATAGGAAATATCCATTTTTCAAAACATAAATAATGGGCCTGAAGTGAAGTGCCATTACTACATTACATTACTAAAAATAAATAATAAAGCAGGCCCTGAGCGAGTTCTGCAGGAGAACATTACATTTGGGTCAAAGAGGCTTTTTATAGCGGAGTTTAAACAGAAGCAATGAATCAGAAGATTTACTTTTGTGCGTTTCGAAGCAAAAATTCAACAGAAAACACATTTCTGGGTCGGGTCTAATTATAAATGCTGAAATGAATACCCAGATCATACACTCATCAGCAAGCTGCACAAGGTCAGAGGTCATCTGGGGTTTGTTTTATTAATTTGTTTGTTTGTGTTGTGAGTTTGTTAACTAGCAATTGCTGAGATACCTTGCATCATGACAACCAAAATGATTCTGATGATGATGATGATCACGGTGAGAATGATTCTGATGATGAAGTGCACTTCATTCGTCTAAAATAATGATGGGTGAGTGTTAACACGTGACATGTTCGCGTGCTCTCATTTGAAGTGAATCAAGCTGAAACTCTGGCTCAGCGTGGCTGAGACGCTCGAGCGTTCTCTCGTACGGGAAACGCGCGCGCGTGCGTGTATGTGTAAGTAATGAAATGTAAAGATGAAACCTCTTCGATGCTGCGTACGATTAAACAGTGCACGCGCTACCGAGAATCATTCCACGGTACAAATCCTGAGCCGAAACCGAACTGAAGGTACTCACCCTCTTCCTTGTCTAACACCATGGTCTTGAGGAATGAGGAGGAGTCCGGCTCAGGACGCTCCGCTCTCGGATCCAGCAGGGTTCTCTTCTTCTTCCTTCTCTTCTTCTTATTCTTCTTCTCTCTCTCTCTCTCTCTCTCTCTCTCTCTCTATCTCTCTCTTTCTCTTTCTCTCGGTTTAAAATAAAAACATTCAGAATGAAATAAACGAGTCCGCGTGCTGCTGCAGGCTCCGCGCTTGTGCGCGCGCGCGCGCGTTTTTTGCGTATACGCGTGTGTATGTATGTGTGTGTGTCGTGTCGGTCCGTTTCAGCTACGTTCTGTACAGTTCTCTAAAGGTACCCCAAGATTCTCTAAGGTACCCTAAGGTTCTCTGAGGTTCCTCGCTCGTGCACACATCCGCGAAGTCGGGTCAACAGTGCAAAGGAAATCGAAAAGCACCCGAGACGTGCGCGTGACAGCTACATTCCGCTCCGATGTAAGAGCTAAAACTTCAACAATAACAACAACAAAACCGAATGAGAAACAATAAACAACAACCGAAGCGAACCGGCTCCAGTAGTGCTGGAAATGTGGAAAAGAAAGAAAGGGGAAAGGCGAAATTGGGGGTGATAAGAAATAGGAATCCTGCTCGCGTGTTAGAGATGACAGAAACGGGTTGAATCGCATCGCTCGCGCTGCCGCTCTGCCCTCCCTTCTCCGCGCGCGCAATTTATGCGACCGGCGCACCGCGCGCTCGCTCGGGTAAGCGAGCGAGACGCGCGCGCACACGCGTGCATGCGTGCGCAGGCTCGGTTTGTGCGTGCACGCGCTTTCCTCTCTCTCTCTCTCTCTCTCTCTCTCTCTCTCTCTTTTCTTTTTTTTTCCCAGAGAAGCGCCGCGGATTCCCCTGTTAATTAAATCAATTCATTATGCTGCAGATCTGATTAGCGCGCGCCTTTCCTCCACCTCTTTGAATCAATTATTCAATACACAAACATAATTGCTTGTGCCAGAGGTGTCTAAGTATTAGCTTATTTAACTCCAAGGACACTAATTACCCCTAGGGCAAGGGAACTTTTCTCATTAATTCTGACAAAACACAAAAGCACACGGCTAAAGGAAAAAGTGTGTGTGTGTGTGTGTGTGTGTGTGTGTGTGTGTGTGTGTGTGTGTGTGTGTTGTGTATGCACAGGTTTTTATAACTTGGTAATGACCATAAGTCCCCACGAGGATAGACAAACCAATCTTTGACCGTACAGACATGTTAATAATAATAATAATAATAATGATAATAATACAATAATAAAAGGAAAAATATATATAAAAATGCCATCATAAATATATTACAGAAAATGTTATTCATTGCTTTAATAAAAAGTTATATAATATAATACTAATAATAAAAGGTTTTAACCTTTAATTAGCTCTAGTAGTGGAAGGTCCTCACAATGATAGACAAGTGTGTGTGTGTGTGTGTGTTTGTGTGTGTGTGTGTGTGTGTGTGTGTGTGGGTGTGGGTGTGTGTGTCTGTGCTTGTACGTGCGTGCGTGTGTGTGAGAGTGGTGGTCATTAAAGCATGTACAGTAGATTTATGGAGTGATTTATGAAGAGAACAGGCACAACGCCAGATAAACACTGATTTTGGGAACGACAGCACAACAGATGGGCCGTGTTTTGATGTTTTGATGAGATGAGAGGCGAGAGCGTGCTCAGGCTCGGCTAATAGAATTGTTAGCTATTATTTCTGTTATGAAAGTGTCTCTGCTTCATGATGGCTCCTTAACTAACTGCTTTCACTCGTCCCGGGGAGACTTTTAACCAATTAAGCAGCAGAGATCCAACCACACTTAAGCGCTAGAGGAGATGCAGAGGTTAAATAAGTGCAATTAGTCAGCAGGAGGTGATCCAAAATATAATCTCTTATTTAGTTTAGTGTAAACTTAATTGCCATCTGTATTCACACTAAACCTTAAATATCACGCAACACAGAGGTGCCTCGAGGAGCAGAATATATATTACATGGATAAAGGTGGGGAAACCTGACTTTTGCAGCCATATGTGGTTCCCTTTCAGGAACTCGAGCTGCTTCAACACTTTGGGAACGCTTCTGCGTGACCATGCTCTAAATCACGTGTTTAATCCCGGGTGGGGTGACATCACAACCAGGAAGCAGACCGGCACACTGAGGTGACCAGGTC
The DNA here is from genome assembly GCA_024362625.1 of Silurus asotus. Classification (NCBI taxonomy): domain Eukaryota; kingdom Metazoa; phylum Chordata; class Actinopteri; order Siluriformes; family Siluridae; genus Silurus; species Silurus asotus. The sequence continues at coordinate 355,339 of MU558159.1, read as the reverse complement.
CTGGAATAATCCGTAAAGCAAGACTTATACATCGTCAGACCAGACCGCACATACAAATTCCAGAAGGTTAAGAAACAGTTGGTGGCGTTCAATTGGTTCCTCCCTTGCTGCTCTCATGGGGCTGCTGGGCAGGTGCAGCCCCAACCCCAGCACAAGTGCTAAGCATCTTGAAATTCAGACACGCCGTGTAGCCACTCGCACTTTCCCAAAAACTAGGGACCCTGGGAGGTACTCAAGGCCGAGGCCTGAGGAATTCACAGATCTGAGGACCGTTATCTTTATTAAAGAAATCCTTATGAGTCAGGAGTTTTTTGGGTCTTCCGCCTCAACGCCCTTATGGGATTAGCTCATTAAACCTGCCACAAGTAGTGCTTCAGGGCACAGCCATCTTCATCTCTCAAAAGGCCCCTAGAGCTGTGCCAGGGAACACCATAGGTCAGTCTTGAGAGACTGCTTTCCTTAAGAAACTATCTGGCAGCCTGGAACGCCTACCGGATGTGTATTAGATGGTCCTGCGCACTGTGGAGAGAGGATACCATGATTCAGTTTGGGTCTTGTCTGCCCCGATTTAGGGGGTGTGTCCCACACTGGTGGGGCCAGGGTAGGCTCTTTTTATAGAACAAGAAGTAGAAACTCTCTTGAGCAAGCTGGTCATCGAGATGGTCCCTTCATTCCACAGAGAGCACAGGTTCTACGGCCAGTACTTCATAGTTCCCAAAAAGGATAGGGGGGCTGCATCCATTTTAGATCTATGTTAGCTAAAAAGCTCTCTATTGAGACTCTATTGAGAAGTTCTAGGTGCTTACCCTGAAACAGATCATGTCCCAAATCAGGTCAGAGGACTGGTTTGTCACACTAGGTTTGAAGGACCTTCCCTTACACAGGAAGTCTCTACGGTTTGCTTTCGGGGCGAAGCTTACCAATATCGGGTCCTTCCTTTTGGCCTTGCACTTTCACCCCATACCTTCACAAAGTGTGTGGATGCGGCTCTGGCTCCTCTGAGACTCTTGGGCATCTGTATACTGCACTATATTAACAACTGGTTGATATTAGCTCAATAAGAGCACCTGGCAACCCAGCATCAAGATGTTGATCTCACCCTTATGAAGGAATTAGGGTGCCTTTACAAGCTAACGCCATCTCCACCGCATGTGTCCTCATAGCTTCCTGGTCAGGATGTTACCCCGCTAGTGATATTGCACCGTTCCATTGGACAGATTAAACACGTGATTCAGAGCATGGTTATTCCCGAAGCGTTCTAAAACATTGTCTTGTTCCCTCAGGGAACCAGGGTTACATATATAACCTAGAGACGTTCTTCCTCAAACTGACAATGCTCCTGTACACAAAGCCAGTTTCATGAATATATAGTTTACATGGGTTGGAGTGGAAGATCATTAGTGGCCTGCTATAAAGAGCTCTGTCCTCAAACCTACTGAACGCCTTTGGAATGAATTGGAACACTGCCTGTATGCCAGGCTTCACTCTACATCAGTACCTGACTTTGCTCACATCATTGTGGCAAAATGAACACAAATCTCCACAAGCAGACTCTAAAATCTAGTGAAACATCTTGCCAGAAGAGTGAAGGTTATTATACCAAGTAATACGGACTAAATATGGAATTGGATGTTCAAAAAGCATGAATCTTATAGTTAGGTGTCCACCTAACCTGTGTTCATATGGTGTATATCATTCCAGGTTTTGATCGTCAGATAGATGCTACCCTTAAATGCAGCACTCAAATGACTGACTTGAATGTTCAAGCACTTTAAAAAGATTTTTCCTGTGTTTCATTAGTGTCTTAAACCTTTTAAAATAAATTCCAACAGCATTACTAGTATGATAACCTGCATCCTATTCCCCACACAAATTCCTCATCCTATTGTACACAAAGCCACACCTCTAGAAGCTACAACTTTTAGTGCAGTTCAATTAGAGTTGTCTTTACATTATTTATTTACTTATCCTTTGTATTTATTTTGAAGTTAGCGGTGTTCTTATTTCATTCTTCAGTCAGTAGGATTTCTAGATGTTTACTAGAGAAGTGTTTTTCTAAATGTATGTTCACAGACTACAATTTGGGTGGAGTGATAAGGAATTGAAGGCGTGTCTATGAACAGACTGACATGTAAAACATAAAATTTATTAACAGATCAGTGTTCATTGGTGTGAACTTTAGATGCAGGAAGTTTTTGTTTCTGTTTTAGAGTTTTCCTTGAACTGATTGAATTCTGAAGCCAGCCATTAGCTTTCATGTGTAGCAAAGATTCATTTTTTTTTATATTTTTTGTATAAGAGATGGCTTAGTACTTGTGGATGTTAATGTGCAGTTGTATTTTCCGCTCGCTGTTACAATATCTCGAGATATGCACTGAAATATTAGATCAAGTGTTTATATATATATATGTTTTCTCATTTAAGCAATTAGCAGCTTTTTAATTGAAAATGTAGAACTTTGTACATCTGTTGACCCTGTAAGCAAAAGTTAATGATGCATAATGAAATTAAATAAAATTCCCAGGCTTTAATGCTGTTAATAAATCAAACTGGTAAATGTGATCAGAGATGTAGATGGCATTGGTATTGGAGATGTGTTTTGATTGTGTATTGTGTGTAATTTGGGATTGAGGGGTGAGATATCAGGTTGGTGGATTGACCTATATTTTTGCACCAGAGTTGTGTGTTGATAGTGTGGTTGTTGTGCTGTTTGATGAGATCTTCACATCCTGGTGATCCACAGTTCCAGCTCCGGCTGTGGCCAGAAAACCAGCTGGGAGAGCAGACCACAAATGCATTCGAGTTAATTAAAATTCATTTCTGATTGGGCGTTAAGCAGCCTCGTCTATTTACTCACATGCAGCTAGCGTTAAAACCCATGGCACAGTAATTAACCTCGCCTAATCAGATCTCAGAGCCGTGTTGTGTTCCCATTCATCCTCGGGCAAACAATCAGCGGGATGGAGGACGAACCCGAGCCTCTCCTACATTTCATAACGGATAAGCTGATTATAAACCAATATCAAACTCGGCCTGTTTTTTTTTTCTGACGTATTCAAGAGAAAGTGCTGCTTTATGTTTGCCGGGTTTGATTTGAAGAGGCTAGTGTAGTGTTTTTAAACCAGAAATAAATTAGATTAACACCAATTAAAATGTTTTGTGTACATACAATTCTGTGTAGAATTTTTTTTTACTTTTTAAATTACTCAGAATACATTTTTTTTTTCCGATTCTTTCTTTTATAAAATTATCTACATTCAACCAAAGAAATGGGTTTATTATTTGTGCAATGTTATAATAGCTAGCTAGACTCAAACAGCCTCAGAAACCTATGTATTTGCTTGTTTATGTATTTATAAAAATGACTTGTGTAGGATGGTGTTTTTAACGCATTGCAAAAGTACCGCATTTTATTAATTGCTTTCTCTTAGTCACTGTGGTGGTAGATCTTGAGTTTAATCCAGAAATACTGTGGATGAGGAGGGAATTCAGGCAGATAAAACACCAGAATATCAGATATTATTTTATAATCTTAGTAGGTTGCTGACTTTGGCTCACCGGTGTGGCCTTAGTAGCTCCTCCTAGTGGTGGGAAAGTGCATCAGCAGGACTCTGCCTCCTGACTCAAGGGAAAAGGCAAAGCGAGTCGACGCCTTGGTGATCTTCACTTTTACACATGGCTTTCTCTCTGAGTTTTACACAAGTGCTCTAATCTGTAGCGAGCCTTTCCAGTGCACTTTATTCATCTGGGACCAGACAGAAAATAGGTACGTGTATAGGAGGAGGAGGAGGAGGAGGGGTGAAGGACGAATCCCAAACATTTAATCCAACTTTAATCCCAGTCATTAGGAATTAGACATGCAGAGCTGTCCAGCCATGCCTCTAAATTACAATCAAACGCTTACCAATTACACAAATTATTGACGGTAGATTCTCTTTTCAACTGTAAATTAAGGCTATTAGGAAGGGCTCCTTTTTTAATGCAAAAGTGACTAATTAACCAACGACTGGGAAATCTGCAGCCCAGATATCAAGAAAGTGTTCGCCGCACATTGCAGGAACACAAGGGAACCAATTAGTTTAATTATCAAAACAGCTAATTAAAATTGCACAGTTCCTAATTAGTTCTTTGCTTTTGCCTCTAATTGACAGCATGGAGATAAATGGGCTGCCGGTGGAAAAAAAGAGAGAGAGTGTGTGTGTGTGTGTACGTGTGCGTGTGTGAGAGAGAGAAAGTGAGAGGGGGGGGGAGAGAGAGAGAGAGAGAGAGAGAGAGAGAGAGAGAAACAGAAGAAACTTTGGTGGAATATTTATGCTGACTTTATCTCAGTCTGTGTGGCAGCCCTTGAAAGTGGAAAATTAATGACCTTAATTCCCAAACTGTTTTCCGTTGAATGGTGCTCCCCTCCACACTCCCGGTGCACTCTCCTTTTGTATGGGGCCTGCCACCCTGCCAACTCCTGGAACGGGAAGAAAAGGAGGACTTAGGGGTGGGAAGGAGGCACGGATTCTCCTCCTAACGTGACAGCTTCAGACTAACAATAGCCAAAGATGAAAGACTGGAGCAGATGCAGTCACTGGGAGCGTTGCATCATGGGACCAACATCTCCACTGCACTTTTTTTTCTGTCATCTTTCCTGAGCACTAATTTGTCCCATGAAGAAACAGGGGGGTCCTGTTGGGATACAGATAAAAGAAAGTAAAAAAGAAATTAGTTTTTAAGATTTCTGTTTTGGATGCCAGATTGTTTTTTTTGTTTAATCCCCAGACAAATAATTGTTCATTTATTCATTTATTTGTAATGCTAAAAAAAGCTTTTTTAAAGAAAAAAATAAATAAATAAAATCGTTGTAGGAGAGCTACTAATATTAGACATATTCGTTGTTATAGGTTGTTTGTTTAGTAGTTGATAGTTGACATGGCAGCTGTTTCTGTGATTGAAAAGACTGTTGTCCTTTGATCATCTTAGGACCTTTCTGTACAATTAGCTTACACTGAACATGCTGTGCACACACACACACACACACACACACACACACACACACACACACACACACACACACACACACACACACACTGTGTGTCTTTACTCTTCTAGGTGTCTTCACTGCAATTAATTTTGATAACAACACTATCTGATATGAATGGGTTTCCTTTTTCAGTCTGGTTTTCTTTTAAGCATTCTTCATCACTTCTGAACTTTTATATAACTGCTTTTAGAACAATGTCCAAGACAAAGGTACACATGGTACATTATGGCCATGTGCGTCTCCACAGCTTAGCTTTGTTCAAACATAATCCTGAACAGTCTCCTGTCTCTGCCATGACGCTACGTTTTGCATTAGCAGATAACCATCTACTAATCAGTTTACACTGGCTCTGCGTTAAAATTTAAATTTCATTAATGTCCAAATTATGCATCATGTTAGGCAGCGAGGCCAGCCTCCTGGATGCACAATGCCCCACTCGTTCATTTAGAGTCTGTGAGGTTTAGTGTTAATGCACTGGGACTCGTCAAGGCCTGGTCATCATCAGGAACCATACATCAGGCAGAGACGTCATGGCAGATTCAAATTCGAAGCAGAAGAGCAGGTTTTAGCAGAGCTCCTCTAAAAGGCTGCAATAATAATAACAATACTGTGAGGTTTTTTTTTGTCTCACACTTGTTTGCGCACGAGTTCAGCTGAACACATTATTATTTCAGATGGAAAATTGCATACGGTATTAATTTACTCGTAATCCTACCGAGTCAAGGCAGATTGCCTGAAGAGCTTTTAGGAGCAACATTCGAAATGTTATTTATCTGAACTTCTCTGGTCTCCGGTGCTATCGAGCTCTGGTTTTGCCCCCAGGAGCTCACACTGGCCATGACTAACACACACGACTTTCTCAGCTAATTGATTGTCCTCTGTTTTATTTATGGAACGGTGCTAATTAGCGGCCGGGAATAACGTACGCCTTTCATTACTACCTGCGTACAAAGTATATGTTTCACAGCTCTGGTGTAGAAGCTCGTACTGTTAGGACCAAACAAAAGGCAGGGATTTATTAGCAGGACTCGAAGTAAATATTCAGGGAAATGTTTTTTTTCTCTCTCTTGCATTTGTTTGGTGACTTCATTTACTAGGCAGAATATATATATATATATATATATATATATAAAAAGAAGCAGTATAAATTTAATTTTAATTGTTTTGTACACACACCAGTGAAAGGGAACTGATTGGATACAGTTCACAGACAATATATTAATACGTTATTTTCATATGTTAATTGCTTTGCATAATCTTTCCCCGTGTCTGGTTTTCAGAGTACCCGGCACTGAGAAGGCTCCGATTTACATAAACTCGTCTCCTCTGAACATTAAATAATAATGTGTCTGCAAGTCGAAGGTGTGTTCCTTTAGCAGAGAGCACATTCTTTATAATTTATACGCCAGCTGTTTCAGTGCTTTCGAGTCCATTTGCCTCCCTGCCTGCATTTAATGAAATCTTGTTACTGGAGAAATTGACTGGGGCTGAATTGAGATTTTAATCCCATTGACGTTCCGGTCATGGAAATGCACACTGGTGGGAACTTTTAAATGGAGGGAACGCTGTAATCAGGAGACACTTGTACTTGCCTCTCCATACAATAATGAATCTCATCAAAAGCTCCAGGCCGAGCCGCATGTGACAGTCTCGAATTTCAAGGTTTTTGACCATCCCCATTTGAGGCATTCCTCGGGGAGAGTGTGATTACTCAAGTTTAGCAGTTTATTGCCTCATCTTTCAATAGCCACTGAAGCACAAAATTCTCATATAAGTCGCTCCCTTTTTTCCCCTTCCTACATGAAGAGGAGGCCAATAGACTGCAGAACAGCTGGTGATATCCAGGAGAAGCACTGAGAGGAACCCTAATGCAAGGAACGTGAATGTATTGTTATCAGGTTATTATTGCAATGATCAAAAACTGAACAAAAAAACTTACATTGTAAAAAAAGAATTTGCATGTTACACTTATTACGATATGAGTTATGAATGTTGGTGTGAGAAATCACTACGAAGGCTCAACACTACTGACGATGAAATGTAGACGAAACATGGCAATAGATGGAAAAACTTCTTATTGCCTTATGGAAAACATTTAATCAGAATATGTTTAGCATTAAGGATCGGCTAAATCATTTGTGTGCAAGAGCCCCATATTTGTCACTGTGGCTTCACAAATCAGATCAGAGGAGATAAAATATCGACATTTATCATTTTTTTCTAAAATTGCTATTATGAGGTGAAGAGGTATTTGTGAATTAGTTTGAATGTGAAATAGTTGCAGTCCTCATACGATTCTCCAACAGTGAGCCAGCAGTAAGAAATTTACTCCTCATCACTGAACTGTTCCTCTAGTTAATGTAATTAGAAACCTAGCTGAGCTGTGAAGCTAATGCACTCAACTAAACATCCAGTCAGATATTTACAATTAAAAAGGTTTGGTTGTCTCAAGAGTCTCTAAAGAGCAGTACTATTTTCAGTCTATTTTCTAATTTCTGGAATTTTTGATAGCAAAATTATAATAGTATAATTTTTATATTATCCACCACCATTTTACTTTTCTTACTTTTGTGTATACATTCTGTTCGTTTGAAATCACAATCAGAGTTTATAATTAGCTAAGAACACACAGTAGAACATATAAAGTCCACTGCACTCCTATTACTACTATTACTATAATAATACATTTTTACTAAACTGGTAGTAATCATCACATTAGCATCAGCTGTAACAGTAGTAATAGAATGTAATAGTCCATGCTATTACCACTGTTACCACTGTTGCAAATGTGATTATTACTACTATTACTATTACTGTTATTACTATTACTACAGGTACAAATTCTTCTATTACTACCATTAATTATAGCTATTATAGCTTATATTGCTATTAGTTACATTTACTTCTATTCCTGTTACTAATGTTACCACTGTTACTACTACTGTTAATAGTATTAATACTTTATTATTAGTATTAATACATTATTATTATTAATAAATGAACAATATTACTACAATTGTTTTGGTTACTCGTGTTAGTGCTGTTTCTACTGTTACTAGTGCAACTGTTACTACTTTAGTTACTCCATTTATGCACTATTTCTGCTGGTACTACCGCTGTTACTATTATAAATCTTACTAGTACAATTGTTACAACTACCACTATTACAACTGGTATTAATGCTGTTACTAAGTAATCCTGTTACTGATGAATTTACAGTTAGAAGTACAACTGTTACTACTACTACAACTACTACTATTACTACTGACACTACTAGTATTAATGATAATACTGTACAATAATAGTACAACCATTACTCAGTACTGTCACTAATACTGTCTCTACTTTTTCTTAAACAACTATTACTACTAATTATGTTACTACTGTAATGTTGTTTCTACTATTACTAGTTACTACTTTTACTTATACTACTTCTGCGGTTACAGTTAATAAAGTGTATTTATAAAGAGCTAAAATGCAGTTCTAATTGCTTGCAGAAATAAATCAAATTATAACTAATATGACTAGAAACAAGTATAGCACCTTATAGCAATATATAGCACCAATTCAATAAACAAATTATCCTGTATTATCATGTGTAATATTAATGAGAAATTATTAACATAAAAAAAAAAGTAAAAAAAAAAAATGTTGTTTAATTACTTTATTTTCATTGTGCAAAGTGCATGTACAGAGCCAATGAAATGCAGATAGCATCTAACCAGAAGTGTATAAGTGGCCTATTTACAATAAATAGCAATGTGGTAAATGAGGATATCGGTCCATATTGTCAACCGAAACTGAATTTGCACTTTACGGGTTTCAATAAGTTTGTACTGCGAAAAGCAGGAAAACGCACTGAAGGTCCTGGGAAGTAAAAATAATCCAGAATGTTTCGGGAGATACGGATACAGATGTTGTACCAGGAGAGTCAATAGAATCCAGGAATTCCTTCAGAAAGGTAAGGATAGTAGATCCGTAGAACGCCAGGGAATGGCTAGGTCCACACGGTTCGAGAGATCGGAAAGTTCTACAAAGAGTCCTTGGGTGTTCTGCCAGCTTAATCTGTGAGAACAGACAAGGGTTTGAGGGAGAGAGAGAGCATTAAGTAGGCCAGGCGCTGATGAGCGCCAGGTGCCGGTACTTAGTAACACGGAGACTCACTGGTGGTTCCCTGACACATATTGTATGTACAGGTTGAGAGTGATTAATGTACAGAAAGTGAAGTCATGTCAAGAAATAACATGCTCAAATAACATTACATGTATATATATATTTACATATATGAATGTCTGTATGTACTGTATGTACAGTACATACAGAATAAATACGGGAGGAATATACAGTAGTTCATAAGTTATGGAAGATGCAAAGATGCATACTGTAGTTGAGAAAACAGATATTTAGATATATAAACAGAAAGTGCAGTAGTGTTTCATTCTATAATCGGTTTTTCAGTGTAGTATCAGCCAAAGGCATACGGTATATATTTAAAAAAGGGGGCTTTAATATTTGTTCAGATACAAATTGGAAATGCAATTTGATATGCAATGCTAGATTATAGTGCTATATAAACGTCTTGGCACCATGCAATTCTTTTGGATCACTTTTCATGATTAAAATATTCAGGAAAAAATTGAATGGAAAAGATTCAGTCTAATTTGTACAAATTAGAATGATGGATATTTGATTAATCTCCACTCCATTGCTTTCAGAGCAATAAAAACCCCTCTGTTCCTGTGTGCTGTTACGCGATGTGAAACAAACTCAGGGACTTCTACACTATTACAGATAGTTCCGAATTGGTAAAGTAGGATTTCCAAAGGCAATACAACGTTTACAAAAGCTCATGAAGATTCAAGACCTCTGGACGGAGCTGGACTCATCTCGTGTCCTGTCCTTCTGGAGATGTGTGCTGCAGATCGATCACGCTCCCCATGGGACTCTCGGTAACAGGCACTGATTGCTTTCTGCAGTCGAGGCTCTTAAGTGGGAGCTTCGTGATGGGCTTCTGGACAACACTTAACGATCAATCAGCTGAGAGGCAGGCCCATTTCCCCTTACTGCATACAGAACCTGTCTTACACACACACACAGACACACACACACACACTATCTATCTGAGGATGAGGATGCAGTGAGAGGTGCTTGAGTGATGGACGAATGGAGCACCATGGTGTTATTCACACACACAGTAGGGTGATTCATGGTCATTATTTATAATAAGATCGTTCTCCAGAGATGTGAAGGTTGATGTTTTGTTTTGAATGATATTTATGTATTATATATTTATTTATTTTGAGAGAATGACCTTCAGCCGTCCGGCATCTGCATTACTGTTCCATAAGCTTGTCTTTCAGATTGGCAGCCATCCTCATGTCAATTACAAACAAAGCACTGCAATCAAAACGAAAAGCGGAGAGCAAACTTGTACTGTCTCTTCTATTGTCTCTTCCACTATCGAATGTGTTATTTCATTTAAAACCTCTCATCTCGTCAAGGACCGAACAGTACACTCATGAGCAAATGTCGATTTAGCGACAAGCTTTCAAAGCTAATAATCCTTTACATCCACATGCCAAGGACATGATTGGGCTGTGAGCTTTGTGTAAAGGTATTGCTGCTTGCTCTGCTGTATGGACAGACTTTTATGGCAAAGCGAGACTGCTCATTGATTAAGGATTCCATTGACTTAATGAACCTTCGGCCTGCTATCAGACAAGCGCACAATATATGTTCTAATCTCTCAAACAGATGTCTGGTCCAGGCTCGCTTTAAATGAATTGATCTACTCATCTCCTCACAAACAGGAAAATGGGCGAGTATTGATATGACTCTTAGCTCAGTGATGGATTGAGAGTGGTGTTAAAACATGATCCATTGACCAAGCAGGTATCGCACAACAGAACCTCACAAGTGCTTTACTTAGCCATGCTTTCCTCTCAATTTGTCCCGAAGACTAAGATTCTTGCCCTTTATGTAAGTGATAATCCATAGTTTGTTGTGTGCTACACAATTTTTATGCACAATGCAGAGGTGAACATCAGGCTGACATGAAGCAAAGTGCTTTTAAATGATTTAACGCACGCCTGGCCACGTATTATTATCCTGCTTATACCATGGCCAATTTCCAGCATTGCAGTGCAAAACTGACTGAATGGATAAAAAGAATGTTTTTTTGGTTGTTTTATATACAGGTTATTAAATCTTTTATTCTGCTGCTCTAAGACATAGGCAGAGCTAAAGTGGTGCCAGGCACTCTATTTAAAAACCTTATTAGAGAGAGAGAGTTTGAATCACATGCATCCATAATTATAATAAAACGTTTGGTTCTAACTCCTTGCAACATTTTCTCTTATACTCTAACATTTTTGCTTGAAAAAAAAATCATTCATTTGTTTGTCAAATTCAACTTGTACCTTCACCATCAATCAAAATCACATCATTCACCAAATAAGTCAACAGCATGCAAAACCATCCAATTAGCTCAATAGAACATCTTTACAATTGTATTAAACTGTAACCACCAAAACATCCAGGCTACTCAGGGAGATGGGAGTACGAGGAAAGGCCCACCAGCAGGCGGTCCAGGACCTCTCTGCAGCTGCCAGTGGCTGTGGGTGAAGAGAAAAGACTCCACCTGGGTCTTTAAGCGAGTTGATGGCATCTAGGGAGTGAACCTGGGACGCTGGGATTCACTGCTGAACCCTCTGGAGGTGTTGTGGGCCTATCGGCGAAACACCCAGGAAGGAGGGCGCCCACTTGACAACCCAAAGGGTGCCATCACTCAGTGGACCTTTCCACAGAGGCTTAGCGGTGCCTCAGTATAATGAATTGAGAAGGAGCCACCTCAGGAGAAGGAAGGACTGAGGAGTAGTGTGGCAGAGGGTGCCACCACTGAATAGACCATCCCACAGAGTCTCATTGGTGCCTCAAGTATGTATCAAGGGATATCAACATCAAGTCCTACACAACAGATCTAACTGTATGTTATATGGTTAAAGGTGCTATATGACAGAGCATTTAATGCTGACTAAAATCCTTATGACTAGCAGTAAGTGAGATGCTTTCAACTCCTTCCTCTCAGTCAATTAGAATCCAGTATTCTGACTGACCATGGCAGAATAACTGACTGTATATATCTGAACTGGTGATATTAAAAGCAGATTTCTTATACACACTATTTAGTGAAAGGACATGATTAAGACTCCACTGTGGAAATTCTTTACTGTAGTTTTGAAATGAACCCGAATTCTTATTTTTTTTCCAGCAGCATTTAATAGGCTTGTTAAAATATTAAACAGATGGAGACCAGACAGTAAACTGCAGTCAGTTTTCTGAATGCGCATTTGATCTCCGTTCACATAAAAATGCACTAGTTAAAGAGCATGATGAGCTTTAGTATTCAGTAAACCTGGCTCCGTTACAGGACTCATTGCAAAGTCTGCAGCGAAAAAAACAAAAACTCTGAAAACATGTGTGTTTCTCACATCACTGCACAAAGAGCATTTCTGTTTTAATTCTTGCTTTTTTATCTATAAAAGTGCTTTATTCGATTCGGAATTTAAACATTCTCTTGTTCTCCCTGCACATCGCTTTCACATCAGTTTGTCAGAAACATTAGTCTTTTTTTCACAGCCTGCGATAATGAGGCAGCTTTATTGGTCAAAGGCCATCGTCATTTGAGCTCTTATTTTATAAACCCATTTCTGCAGACTGACACTCGTAGAGTAATAAATCTCAGTCGTCGCTTGGCAGAAGATTGCGCTGTGAATGTCAGAGCGGACAGGAAATTGTAATTAAAGAAAGGAAATTGCCTTAAAGAAGCACTCAATTTTAAAATAAGCAACGCATAGAGATTCTGTAAGCATTCTCAAAATTATGCACCAATTTCAAAAAGGTGTTTTCTTCCACTGTATTAATTCTCTCTCTCTCTCTCTCTCTCTCTCTCTCTCTCTCTCTCTCTCTCTCTCTCTCTCTCCCTCCCCAATTTTTATACACACAAGCATAACAAAAAAAAGACTTTTATGATTCACTTGCTACCTCTAGAGAGTTGGAAGACTGCATTTTATTCCCAGGTGTACTTTATATATATTTACTGTATTCTTATATATTCTCAAGGTCTTTGTTCAACAGGAAGAGAAAATTGTGACCTTTTTCAATTTTGTTCAACATTTGAATTCATTTTCACACAATACACTCAAAACTCTTTGCCATTCAAACATTTACTGTTGAATAGACAATAACAGAATAGATTGTGTGTGTTATTGTTGCCTTGAGGACTACTTCATCATCATCATCAGCACACAGCTGTGTGTGTGTGTGTGTGTGTGTGTGTGTGTGTGTGTGTGTGTGTGTGTGTGTGTGTATATACATATACAGAGATTTTTGAAAGCATAAAAGTTTCTCAGTGTTTAGATTTTTTCTGTATGACTAAGAATGAAGCTTTTCAAAAATGTCCTCCAAACTAGAGAAATGTAAAAACCGTGATTTCTCAGATTTTTTTTTTTAACTTGTTTACAAAAAATGTCACATCAGTAACCTGAATGTGGATGTTGTGTCCGTATAAAGTGCAGTTTTTGTATATTGTGTGTATAGTGTGTACATACAGGGTGTATTGCATGTTTGTATAGCATATGTATAATGTGTATATAGTGTGTGCACTGCGTGTGGTTTATATAGTATGTATAGCCTGTGTATGTAGTGTGTGTAAAACGTGTTTCTGTCGAATAGGTGTACAGTGGAACCTCGATACTCATGACCTTGTCATTCGTGACCTTGATAGTTCGCAACTTTTCATTTGGAAGCGGACGCATCGAGTGGCTTGGAAGGTCGGAGTAACATTTCAAAACAGATTTTGTACTAATAAGTTACATAAAAATGTTTGAAAAATTGTATTATTGTATTATTCATTTAAAGTACTAAATAAAACATTTATGACAAGTAATTAACAATTTTTGTTGCATTTATAGTACAGTGCATGTACAATTTCCCTTGAAAAAGGAACCATCAAGAATATACACAAGAATATGGCACATTGACTTATTTAGGGCACCCTATGAATGTGCGTGATATAAAACTAACTTTGTCTCATAAATAAAAAGTCTTGTAACATTTAGATACCACCTCATACTCTGTATTGTCTGTGTATACACTGTATGTATAATGCGTGTATAGTGTGCGCATATACCATAGTATGTGTATAAGGTATGTATATAGTATGTATATAACGTGTGTATAATGTGTGTATTTTTTTTGCATATAGTGTGTGTATAGTGTGTGTTTAATATGTGTATATAATGTGTGTTTCTCAGCTAATGATCAGGTTGTTACTTTGTCTACTGTTATTTCTTATTTGAAGACGTGTCTAGAGTAAATCTTGCGTTAGGTTCTTTATAGCGGGGGTTACAAACCACACAATGAACCCAGATTTATCCAGTTCCATCTCCTCCTCCTCATCATCGCACACAAGTGAATCCTTGGGGTGAAAACCAAGCCATGTTGGCATTTTAGTATTTCCTCTTTCTGAATGCTCAACACATGTTATTGTTGTGTAGTTTGGAGTAAGATTGTGTCCTGTTGTGGGACTGATTTTTACGGCGATTCCATATAAATCATCTGTAGATCCACGTATGCTCTGAGCTCATAAGTGTTTCTTTAGGTTTTCATGCCTCCCTGCGAGAAAACCCTCATATCTAAGCAATCAGAAGAAGCAGCAGAGGCTCTGCACGCTGCTCTGGACTTGTGCGTGAGCGTGTCGGAGCGTGGGTGTGTCCTCTGCTCGCGCCTCGGCCTGGTGCTCGCGGTGTCACACGGTCTGTCTGCAAGGAACAACAGAAATTCCAGCTGAAGAGATCAATTATAGATAGTTGGAAATGAATGGGAAAAGTAATTTAATGAAATATTGAGTTGATGTCTTATATCTTGTTAAAAAAAAAAAGCAAATGAAAAATTAGATTATGTGTTTGGACCAAGAATTATTTTAAAAGGCTTTAAAATGATATTTAATTAGAAAATTAAAACAGAGAGTGGGAGAGAGAGAGAGAGAGAGAGAGAGAGAGAGAGAGAGAGAGAGAGATGATTGGTTTAAACAGAAGTGCAATAAAGAGAGAGTTTATAAGACTACAAACAGAAAATTTAGGAAAAAAGAGCTCTGACCTCAACCCTACTGGCATCCCTGGCATCCTCACCCTACATCCGTACCTGACTTTTCTAACACTCTTGTGATTGATTGAGCACAAATCTCAAGAAGAGAACTCCAAAATGTATTGGAACATCTTCCCAGAACAGTGGAGGTTATTTTAACATTAAATGGGGACTAACTGTTGAATGTGATGCTCTAAAAGCACATACAGATAATATAGTCAGGTGTCCACAAACTTATATAGTGGCCTTATAGTGTATGTAACAATTATAGAAGGAGCCTCCAGTATTATGAATTTTTGTCAGAGTTAAAGACATGTTGTCCTTTAATTAATAGAAAAATTGTTGCTGTGGTATAAAAGGACGAATATGCTGGGGGATGTGCAGTTAAAGGAAAAAATGAAATGTTTGGTGTGGCAACATTTAATCTATTAATTAATTTTTTATTTTTTTTTTTACCTCAGAGTTATAAGGAAAACCTGCTCAATGCCAAACTTCCCTCCTGATAATGTATTCAGTGATTAAATGCCATCACACACACACACACACACACACACACACACACACACACACATTTAATCTCATTGTTCATCCTTAAGTGTTAGTCCGTATCTCTTCGCTCATCGATTCTGCTGGATTTGTCTGTCCCATTCTATTTTATCTCTTTAATGTCTGATTTTTTTTTTGTTGGGATATCTAAAGGTTTTTCCTCTAAAATTCAGCCTCCCGGATTCCTGGAATCCTGTAACAAGATGCGACGGAAAAGGAGCTGCGGGAAAACAACAAGCTTGTGGCGGGAAACTGAAAAATGCCACCGTGAGAGGAAAATCAATGACTGAGCCAAAAAACAAGTTGGTCTGATTAATTGGGGGATCGAGCGGGACAGGCATTCAGTTCTAAATTAAGCTACAATTTGTGCCAGACTGTATTATCAAATGTTTTTTTTTAATTGGTGCCAAAGAATTGTGCTATGCATTTTGCTTCACATACTTTCCTTTTTTTCAAGTGCCTGCAGGAAGGGAGAAAGAAATAAGTGTTAATGTAAAACGCGTGACTCTGCTAATGAGTCCTATTTAATATTCCGCAGTTATAAGCATTAAATTATCATAAAGATGTTCGCAATTCAGTCACTTCAAATAAGCGACCCATTTTCAGGCAACGAACTGTTCCTTATTCTTTTTTTTTTCCAATTAATGGCTTGATGAAGGCTCGTGATTGCTTCCTGTCGCTGCTGTCAACACGTTTAAAAGAGCACCGCTTGTGCAGAGTGTGAATAGAAATCCGTTTTTTCGAGATACGCGTCAGACTCTCTGTGTAGGCCTGAATGGAGTCCGGTTTGTGCCAAAACGGCATCACGTCACTGATTGAGATAATTCAGAGCCGATTGAAATCGGAAACCTGTTCAGATGCGGGTGTGTTTTTCCACCAGGCTTTGTTCAGACATCTGTCAATAAAATGCCATGAGCGCTTTTTAAATGTTTACCGAGACTCGAAAGCAGTGTGTTGTTTTTTTTTCGCGTGTCACAAGTTCTTATTTTTTCTGAATTTTTTTAGTGTATCCGAATCATCATCGTCACTAAGCACCAACCCGAACCACTGTTCATCTTTGGAAAACGGTAATTGAATAAGTTACTGAACTAAAAAAAAAAAAATGTTCTTATCCTTTTTCTTCTTGAAGTGGAAAAGAGAAAAAAAAAACCCTGTTCTGTAACTACCTGAGAAAGCAACCCATCACCAGCTGTTAGAGCTGACTTGAAGGTTAAATATTAGGAAGGAATTCAATTTCTCTTGTCTATTCAGCTCAGCGGTGTGTTAGATTGCAGCTGGAGTGTGCTTAGCGAGTGTGGGGATATGAAGTGGGCTAATCAATCCCCTCCGCCTCATTCTCAAATTCCTCTCATATCAGGTCTCTGGCCCCTGGGCAGGCCTTCTGCCTTCCAAAAGCCAATTCCACACGAAATAAGAACTGTGACCTGCAGCTAGAGGGTGAAGTCGAGTTTTCCCTTCATGATTAATCTCTTCTTGGGTGGCTTTCAGGAAAAAAAGAGATGGAGTGTGTATATGAGGAAGAGAGAAGGATGGAGGGGAAAAAAGTAAGAAAACATGCAAGCTGCTGCTTCCTGACAGAAAAGTTGTATTTATTTATTTATTTATTTATTTATTTATTTATTTATTCTCCATTGAGCAGAGTGCAGTGAGGCCTGCTCTTATCTCGCTTTCTGTTTAACTTCATGTTAACAGGAAACACGATGCCATGCTTTAAAAAACGATTTCTGTAACGGTCACTCCAGTGGGTACGGCTTTGAAACGTTTGCATGCATTACAAGTATTACAGTGGCGCTAATAAATATGCTCGATATGTTCGATCCAAATAGGAATTTCAAATCTGTGTATTGTGTTCATTAGATTTTTTATTCGTAACTGAAAACCAAAGCATGAATGCCATACAATGCCTTCATTTCTTTTTTCGATTTAATACTGAAAGCAGAAATACACTGCAGAAAATGACTTTTTCATTGTTTCAGAGCACACAAAAAAACCCAGTAAGTAGCTTATTTATTACTTTTTGGGTATTTGTTTAATTACGCAGGACATAGTAATCAATATCTCACAATGCGAAATATGATCAATGCCCTAAAGTAAAAGTGATTCTTATTGGTGGTCATTTTTAGGAAGAAATGTCATCTCTGGAGCTATTTGCGTAAATGTTAAATAATATTATACAAACTAAAGCGACATATTCAAAGATCGCAGACAATTTAGTAGAGCATGGTGTGATGTAGTGCAGGGCAGAACGGGGTTGTTCTGCAAAGAGTCTCTGAGGATTTAGCACATGGCATGGCATTGTAAAAAGGGGACATGATGTCAGTCTTTCTTTTGCTGTCTATCTCTTGGATTATGTGTTTATTTGTGGCTAGTAAATAAGAAATTTGAAAAATTTTACATTTTGAGTAAAGAATAGTCTTTAAACACTGTTATTTCCTAATTTGTTCCTCATAGAAAAAATTACCAAAACACTGTACACAGAGTTTTCATGATACTTTAATTTAACTTGGTTTCATTCATTCACTTATCCAAAAAGCAAGACAGAGGTGACAGTAGTGAGGGGAAAAACTCTCTTTATATGAAGAAATATGAAGAAAAATCCTTGAGAGAAACTAGATTTATCTTCACTCTGGTGTTATAAATCAACCATTTACATTTACATTTTACATTTGCGGCATTTAGCAGATGCCCTTATCCAGAGCGACGTACAACAGTGCTTTAAATCTCTAGTAATTAATAAATCTACACTGGTACGCAAGATTACAAACTTAACATAAATATAACTCGAATTCTACAAACTTGGAAAGTGCTAATTTAGGTATTTCAGGAAGAGGTAGGTCTTCAGTCGTCGCTTAAAGATAATCAGGGACTCTGCTGTACGGACATCTAGGGAAAGTTCATTCCACCACCTCGGTGCCAGAACAGAAAAGAGCCTGGTGCAGTGCGAGATGTGATGAGGTCACTGAGGTAAGATGGTGCTGGTCCATTTTTGGCCATTGTTTGGCCAACCCTTCTGTAACTGTGTGCTATAGAGTCAAAAAAGTGTAAATTGGGTAACCAGGAAATTCATCATGAAGTATACTAGGTTAAAGTTATTAACTGTTAACTGGTGACTTGAGAACAAAGCTCTTTGTAGTGATTGTAGTCCAAATGCCATCTTCACTGTTAGTAAGGTTGTATGAATATTTTCATAGATTTGAAATGTCCTTCACTGGAGAATCACTCTCTGTTGAGGATGGTCTCCTGGAGTTTGGTGTGAAGATGCTGTGGATGGAATCCTCACGGATGCCTTGAGCAGTGTGTGCTACACTCTACAGTTATAGCAGATTTATATTCACAATGTACTCAGGAGTCTCCCAGAAGAGGATGGGGTTTCATTTACTTTTCGGTTATACTTGAGGATCCTTGATCATGATGTCTCGGGGAGTTTTTCTTCACCACTAGAGTCATCTCTGAATTCATCATTAAAGGGAAATTCAAATCGAAATCGAAATCCTGATTTTACAAAGAAAGCCATTTTGCTGTTTAAAGAGATTTATAAAGACATTGAATTTAAATGTATTAATGTTTGGATCATGTGGTTTACACAAGATCAATCTGTACTGAAATAGAACAGAGTGCTGTGTGTGTAAAGTGGCAGTGTAGCGTTTTACAGCTCATAATAAGATCTTTTCCTGAGACTGCACTCAAACACTCGTCTGGCTGGCCGGATTAGATCTCCCTCACTATTCAATAGA
This sequence comes from Silurus asotus, assembly GCA_024362625.1. Lineage (NCBI taxonomy): Eukaryota > Metazoa > Chordata > Actinopteri > Siluriformes > Siluridae > Silurus > Silurus asotus. Next base: position 335,884 of record MU558159.1, on the reverse strand, counting down.
GTTAGTGTTGAAGTGTTAAAATATTCTTTACTGGCTGGAAGTGTTGATTAGATCAGACCTGTGTGTACACTTGCTACTTTGGATACTTTTGGGGTATTTATGTTTCTTTTATTTAGTTTGAATTGTTCCACTGTTGTTAGCTGTGTTTAGATTATTTTATTATTTTTATTTATTTATTTAAAATGACAATAGGTTTCTGATCCCCTAGATTCTGATTCGGATAAATAAATAAAAATAATAAGAATAATTCATGAAATTTTTTATTGTTATCAATAATTACAATAAAGTATATTTAAAATTCAGGCATTTTTTCTCATTTTATTTTAGCAATAATTAAAAGATATTTCCTGAGTGTTTCATCTTGAGCTTGTGTTTCCCACTGTAGGGGAATTTCACTTGTGATGTTTTGCTCAGGGTTCTCCAGTTTCTTCCTTAAAACATGACAGTGGCGAATAGTGCAGTTTTAAAGATAGCAGTGTTTAGAGAGGCAGCAATGCTTATACACATTAGTATTTAGAAAGTTTATACCTTAAAGACAGTAGTGTTTAGAGAGTGCAGTGTTTAAAAGCAGCACTGATTAGAGGCAGTAGTGTTTCCATGTAGCAGTGTTAGAGAGCAGCACTGACTAAAGGCAGCAGTGTTTCCATGTAGCAGTGATTAGCACAAGCTCTGATTAGAGGCAGTAGTGTTTCCATGTAGCAGTGTTCAGCGGCAGCACTGATTAGAGGCAGCAGGGTTTACATGCAGTAGTGTTCAGTGGCAGCACTGATAAAAGGCAGCAGTGTTAGTGCAGTGCTTAGAGGCAGCAGTGATTACATACAATGTTCAAACGTGACACTGTTTAGCAGTGTTTAGAGAGCGCAGTGTTTACATATAGCATTGTTCAGAGGCAGTGTTCAAAAGCAGCATTGATTAGAGGCAGTAGTGTTGAGAGAATGCAATGTTTACATGCAGCAATGTTAAAAATCTGCAGCCTGATTACAGGCAGCAGTGTTGTGAGTGTGGCACTGAATTCAGACAGAAAAACTGGGTAAGCCGCAGTGATGATGTACAGCATTGTGTGTTAGCATGGGCATGAGCTCAAGTGAGCTTATGAAATAACCATGACATGTGGAGAAATAATTTACATGTTCTCAATTTTTGACTTTCAGAGAGAAGGTCCTTCGGCTTATCAGTGCTTAAAAACGCATCCGTTAAAGCTGCGGGCGAACGACTCGGCCCGGGAGTTTAATGATTTTATGAATCACAAGCTTCTCATGGTGGCTCTTGTGATGTGGAGTGAGATATGCAGGAGAGCGAGACAGCCGGACTCATGGCTAGCTCATCAGCTTGAAGGCTTTTTCTGTCATTATCTTGGGAAAGCATGCACAGCCTGGTCATTAATGTTCTGCTGCCATGTGGCTCTGAGGTCTCCATTATAGCGTTTTTCTGTATTTATCTACAATTTAACCAGCACTATGTGTGTATATTTGTTTGCGCGTGTGTGTGCGTGTGTGCGTGTGTGTGTCTGTGTGTGCATGTGTGTTTTGTCAGGGTGCAGTACTAGTCAGTTATAAATAAGAAATTATACATGATGTGTTTTTCTTCTTTTCCACTCATTGTGTTTTGAACCTGTGACAGCTCTTTATTTCATGTACTGCATTTAATATTCAGCTACAACTAAAATATGAAAGCAGAAAAACTCGACCTGCACACACACACACACACACACACACACACACACACACACACACACACACACACACAAAAACCTCCAATGCAGATCCAGTTCATCATCACCTGCACGTGGCTTAAACACAGCCTGCAGTTTGGCAAAGAATATTTTGGGAGCATTGCTATGACAGGTGCATTACAGGACTGAAATCCTCTTCACTGTGGTTCTCAGGCTTTCCGTGCGACAGGCCCTTATTTTAATCTTATTTAACAGTCTGTGCCTGACGTTCAATTCATTGCAGGGCCTCAAAGATTGGAGACTTTCCAAACAATCCTGAGTTCACCCAAGCTTGGAATTGGTTTTCTGTGGAACATCTCCCTCCTCCCTTTGGGCACTTTACCAATTTGACCAAATTTGTTCCATCACTGGCTGTATGCACCAGGAGTGTTTTTCGGCCCTTCTCTGTGCGCTCGGTGGTAAAATTTGCAAACCTGAAAACATTAACTACTATGTTAGAAACCAGAGCCAAAGATGCCTGGAGGTCAGATGCTAAATTATATTTCTCAGTGTTGTTTTCTAGGGACATAAAACCTACCGTCAATACTAAACTGTGCTACCAATAACTATGCTACTGCTGCTAAAAATACTACTATCACAACTGCTTGATAATTATTAATAATAATAATAATAAAAATAAAAATAAAATATATAATTAAAAGGAAGAGTAAGTATATTAGACCTTTATAACACCTCCTAATAATTGAATAAGTCTTTTTTTCCAAAATGAATATTATTTTAAACAAATGCATAAATGTAATAATAATAATAAATACAATAATTATAAATAAGGCAGACAGACAAACAAACAAATCATTAAGGAAGCTAGGCAAGTCATCGCCTGTATTTTATTTATCACCTTAATGTTAGGAAAAGCACATATATCACAGAATGTCTCTGGCATCATTGCTTGCTAGCTAAGTGTCATGAGATTAAAATTTGGCTAGCCAGACTTCTCACTCATGCCCCTTTTCACCAACAGGACTAAAAAAACTCATTAAAGGAACTTAATTAAATTACATACACTGGCTCCAAGTGAATAAATAAATCACCTTACGCTATCACAATGTTTTTAACATCCAGCATTATTAGGCCATTGCTCGTCATGCTGTTCAGTAAAATATATAAACCAAAATATTAGGACACCTCTTTTTCCAGTCATATGCGGTTCTGCCAAACTGTTGGAGGCACACAATTAGTGTCCACAGTCCACAAACTTTGGATGTGGTAGCATTATTTTCCCTTCATTTTATTTATTTGAAACCTGATTCAGCATGATATTGTCTCTGTACACAATGCAAGCTCCATAAAGATATGGTTTACATGGGTTGGAGTGAAAGATCTCCTGCTATAGATCTCTGCACTTAATCTTATTGAACACCTTTGGGATGCATTGGAACGCTGACCATAACCCAGGCCTTCTCAGCCTACATCAGTAGCTGATTTTACTAACACTATTGTAGCTGAATGAGCACAAAACTCCACAATCACCAATCTCTAAAATCTATTGAAATAGAGAAGAGTGGAGGCTATTATAACAGTAAAAGGGGACACATTTGTGTCTGCAAACTTTTGTCCATATATTGTCATCCTGGGTTAAAACCCAAAACCACAAACTCTTTATTAATATAAAGTAATAAAGTTAATAAAGGGTGCAATAACTGCAATAAATAAATTAATAAAGGTGCAATACCTGATGAATCACTCTCTGTTGGAAATGAAAGCAATGGGTAAATGAAAAGTGTAAACTTTTAAGCGGTCAGTGATTTCCTATAAATAATGACACCAAAATAAATAATTTAAAAAATTAAAAAAATAATAACCAAAAAATAATAGTAAAATGTTATCCTGTCCTCCGTTCATCCATTCTGTCTGTCTGTCTATTTGTCTATCTGACTGGCAATGTGCACTTTATCTTCGAATTTCTCCCTCAACCCAGCACAATAACAGCCTTGTGTCTGTGTGATGTATTAACAGGACATAAGGGGCTCCTAAAAGCTGATATACTGTAATTGTGTGCAGTAATTGCCGTTATAAAAGCGCCACTAAATGCCCCGTTGGAGTTGGGAATATTAGCTGCGGCGTCCAGTGAAACGCTCACCCACTGCTTTTTCATTTAAAGAATGAGTGTTGCTGGAAATATCATTCGGCACTTACAAACAAATCACCAGTTTTACATGGAGATAAAGACCTAAATGCTTCATAAACCTTTAAAAGATAAGTGTGTTTGTGTGTTTATCAGCGACATCGCAAAAGAGGAGTGTATGTGTGAGTGTGTGAACTCTATGACAAGATTTCACTCCACCCAGCATGGCTTCAGTCGGCAAAAGTAATTAAGAGAAACTTGAAATCATTTGAACTAATTCTATTTTGCAGAAGGTATAGCATTGTGCGGTGATTGTGAAAGGAGAAAAAAAAACTTATATATATCAGCAGAAAGATGACAGCTTTTTCGTTCAAAAGCATATCTGGGTGGAGAATATGAATCTTCTTTAGTTTTTTTTCTTGCTTTCACCGTCAGACTTCAAATTCATAATACACCATGCCATTGCGCATTAAAGCGTCAGCATGAGTTCTCAGAGGGCGGCGTGAAGACAAAACACAATGTTCAGGAGCGTAATAGCGTCCACACGCAGTGTGATTTCTCATTCACTGTCACAAGTGCTCCAGGACTGCAGGTGGTGCTGTTAGAATAGCATACCACATATGATTGCTAGACACAGATGCAGTTAAAATCAATTAACAGTCGAGAACATGTTGAGCATGTCAGAGAAACCTACATGGAAAAGCAAGACTACAATTATGTCATAATGTTCACAAACACACAACATTCTCATTGGAGATGAGGCGTTTTGTTGTTTTTACTATTAGAGTGTTCTTCTTCCTTCTACATTTTCACATTGTTCAAAAACTACAACGAATCTTATGGCCAGACGTCAAAAAAAAATTTCCCCAAGTGTGGTATGTGAGGTTTTTAGTAATTTTTTTTTTATTTTAAAAATAATGTGAACTGGCTAAGGAGGAAGAAGAGATATATCCTGGAGAAACACTTTACTTTAACAAGTAGAGCTGTGTTTATAACGGTTTCTCTCTAACTGTGTGTGTGTGTGTGTGTGTGTGTGTGTGTGTGTGTGTGTGTGTGTGTGTGTGTGTGTGTGTGTGTGTGTGTGTGTGTG